>BLFK01000284.1:493244-516027 GCA_014634185.1 Astreopora myriophthalma
GGGCTAAAATACAGGGGAACAACTTTTTTGGGCTTCTTCTCATCGCAACGGCATGGCCCTAATTTTTGGCATATAGCATGGGGTAGTTCAGTGATTTTGTGAAATGATCTAAAACCACAGGAAAGTCACCCACGTTGTTTTTGCCTGGAGCCCTTCAACCGTACACATGACTTTGTAATCTTACCTTTCACATGTAACAAAGAGCTCATCGAGCTTTGGTCCACCCCAACAGCAAGACGTTACCTTGGCAACAGGCATATCTACTTGATGGACAATCGTTCCCGACAATGGGTTGCAACAGAGTACCTTTTGTATGAAAAGAACTCCATTACAATTGTATATTAACCGCCGGCAGTGATCAACACTCAAGGTACTTTGGTACAGTGCCCAGAATAAGGACTGTTTTTCGTTTAATTTTAATCAGGTTTGGAGACCTCATAAACATAAGGAGTTTACAGTAAAAATAATTATGCTTGTACATATTAAAAGTAAAAGCACTGTATAAACTTTGCACTCTGTAAGGACGCATAATGTCCAGTGAGAAAACATAGAAGACAACATATGATAATAAACTATTAATATTAAAGTGTCCATGGATCTAGCACTGGAGTACTAATTGACACTTTACAAATCAAATCAAATCACTCAAATCAAATGTTGGTTTTGAGGAGTGAGGGGAAAACCACGGAACCTGGAGAAAAATGGTCACAAACCTCTTTGAGAAGAGTAGAGGCTGGACTGAGCCAAAAACATCAACTCAAACCACTATAATTATGGTGTCATCCAGGATTTGAACCCAGGCCACATGCATCAGAGGTGAGTGCTCTCACCACAGTGCCATCCCTGTTCCATACCAAATAATTTTGTTGATCTATTTACAAATACCACGTTCAGTACTTCAGTACATTGTTTTCAATCTAAACCTTACCTTCCATCCATCATACATAGCAACCCAGAGCATTCCATTCACATCTATTGTCATTCCATCAGGCCACTGATTGAAAAACAACATTCACATGACCGTACTTTCTTAACATATTTTATCAGCCGTAAATTAACAATCATGGGCAATCTGGCTGGCTTTATTAATTATTATTCTTTGGCAATCAACTTACTCCATGAGATGGATCAATCTTAATGGCGGTTCTGCGATTTGATATCGAACCAGCTTGCTCATCATAATCAAAGGCATCAATCTTGCTTTAAAAAAAAAATGCAGGTAAATATAAGCATAAAAAAAGTACAAATACAAAAAAATAGTATTTTTACAAATGATGAGCTGAGCATTTATATATACACATGTAATATGTCCATGCAAAACGCAGTTATCAATTGAAACTGACCATCCAACTGCTTATCAAATGTGGTTATCATACTGGTTATCAAACTGGTTATCAAACATCAAACTGCTTAATATCAAATGTGGCATGTTTTGCGATCGAACATTCAAATTTTAGCATCCTGGTATACATGTCAACTTTTGTGCCAATCTTGTGAAAAGCAGATTGAAGCATAATAATGATGATTTACTGCAACAACACCGGTCAATCATCTCAAAATATATTAAAAGTCTTAAATGATTATCTGAATCTCACCATGGATTTTGCGAAACATATTGATTCAAATGTTGAATGTTTGATGGCTAACACACATATTTGATAGCTATTAGACATTTTCATTAAGTCAATTTATGCCTTAAGCTGCAACCAATGGTGTTGGCCTAAAATTTGACGTAAACAAACAAAAGACAGCAATGATCTCACCCATGTCAAATAAGGCATTTTCATTTCTAACCTGGTTGCTGTGTCAATGTAGTAAAATGTCTTTTTGTCCAAGCTCCAAGTCATTCCATTTGATATCGTTATCTGTAATGAAAAAACCACCAATTGAAGGAAAGCAATAAGTGTTGCAAACATAACATGACTCAAAAATTAAGTGCCACACATTATCTCAATAACCAAGAAAGAATGAGTTTTAATATTGCCATTGAAACGTTTAGAAAATAATTTTTTTAAACTATTCTGGGGCAACGTCTTGGTACAAACATTCCCGTACAAGCATGAACTTATTGTTGACATTCTGAAAACTTCTTTCTTGTTACTGTCGTCATATAGACCCACTGCTGCATCTTTTATTTTGACGATGTAGATCTAAAGTTCCTTTATTTGATTTATGGACAAGTTAAATAAATTGAGTATCAGTTGAAAATGTGAAATTAAAGTGACTCAGTGCAAAATTTTTACAAAATCACAAAATTAAAGTGTGCAAAACATGTGCACTGTAATTGAGAAATATAAGAATATTGAGAAATAAGCATGTCACAAAAATTTCAGGGTACTAAGGTAACACTTTGTTAAGACTTATTGTTCCCTATAAGGCAGAAAATACAAGTATTCCTCAAACAAGTTCTTTTGTGCAAGCAGTTTGTCTCATGACGAATGTTTCAGGACCAGGGCAAAAAAAACAAAAAACAAAAAAAGACAAACAAACAAAAGAAAGAACCTGCCTAATAATAATATTAGTTGTAAAAATGAAGTGCAAGATAAAAAAGCCCTTCATGATTAATGTAAAATAAAATGATTAAGTCTCTTTTCTTATGTCAGATAAAGAGTTAAGAAAATGCGATAAATAAAAAGAAATAGCAAGAAACCAAAACCAAATGGGTAACATTTAAAGTACATATTAAATGCTCTGTTTACTTGGAATGAAGTCAAAGTATAAGGATAATACAAGACACCAAATATAACAATGTTTGTTTGCTTCTCTGTTCATTCATCCTAGCTCGGACTGTCATTTCAATGCTTACTGCTGGTTACTGCAAACCATCCTCCCTTACTGTACACAGTCATTATTTTGGCTGTCGCACAATGCTGCTCCCCATAGGAGCAGGAATGAAATAGGACGAATTGATTGACTGTAATGCAGGTGGGAACAAACAAGGGAAGCTGGGGAGGGAGGTGGTAGAAATAAGGTTAAAATTGACACATTGCACAATATAATAATTTGTTGTGTTTGTCAGAGAGGTGTGAAGCAACAAAACAGGGTGGGAATGCAAAGGAAAATGAGATGATCAGACCCCAGTAACCTCCACTCTAATAAAGCTGTCACTGCAAACATAATGAAGAACAGCAATACCACACATTGTACAACTTTCTTTTTCGTGGTTCATTAGACTTGTTTTCAATTGAGTGTCATAAAACCGTTTACCGAAGTACATGTAAGTACAGACTGAGCCAATCACGTTGTGAAGCAAATACACACCCTAAACCAACCACAAATCAATGGAAGTAATTCATGACTTGGTATTAGTAGCCAATCAATGAAAAGCAAGTAAAGGCAGCTGGCGCCAAGCACAGGAAAACAAGAGTGACTAAGTCGCAATTGGTATTTCTTTTGCATGTGATTGCTTGAAAAGTTCATACAAGTTTCTTGATCCAATCATGGGGCAAACCAAAACCAAAGAAAATACACAATTGAACATTTGAATACTCGACTGAAAACTACTCCCAGCCTACAGGTACATATGAACTGGTAAGAAAATGCACAATTGAATATATTTCAACACTCAACTTAAAACTACTCCCAACCTACAGGTACACGTGAACTGGTAAGAAAATGCACATTGGAATATTTCAACACTCAACTGAAAACTACTCCCAAACTGTAAATTTGAACTGGTAACTTAATATAAGTTACTGTAAATTAACAAAAAAATGTGTTGTACCTTGTCCAACCACTTTGTGAGTTTCCTATTACCACTGAGACAAAACTGCAACAGGCAAAAGACGGCTGTTAACTTGAGGGGTGTTGTTTACATCATAATAATAATTACTATTACTATTGCTATTGCTATTTACTATTACTATTACCCATTACTATTACTATCACCATTAACTAATACTATTAACTATTACTATCAACTATTACTATAATTACTATTACTAACTATTACTACTGTAGCCACGATTCACTTTGGTTTTACTAGCATTTTTTCGTATTGTTCGTAATTAGTCTTCCTGTTCTTTCCTTAGTTTTTCGTCCGTTTTTGTTTTTAATTAGTTTTGTTTTTTTCTACGCATTATGCAACTTGTAGTATTTCATGTATTGTTTCTTCACTCTTTTTGTATAATTTTGATATAAAAGTGTTGTTTGTGTATATTGTAATCAGTCGTCGTAAAACCGGAGTGCCACACAGATCTTGTAAGTATTGTAACTTTTCCTTCTTCAGTTTAGACTTCTCTTCGTTTTTGTAATTCCTGTACTTTTCCTGTGTTCTTATGTAGGTCTATATGTATTTTTTATTTCAGTGAATCGTTAAAGTATTAAAGACAATTAAAAGGTGTGGGAAGAGTATTTTACAACTGCTACTATTAACATCCCCAGTACCAGTGCCATTATCATTATGATCATCATCGTTGTTCTCGATATCAGTCTTTCTGATGTAGTTTCTCTGGTCCAATGGCAAACCATGAAAGCATCAGGCAACATTACTTTCCAAAGGTCTCAAGATTAAAGGTCTCCTCTTATGTGCCTCTGGAGGGACAGAACTTTTCAATGAATCCTTGCCGTTCCTAGCACTGCTGTCTGTTGTATTACTCCCAGTCTTATATCAACACCAACCTTAGTCGCATGATCTTCATACTCGTCAGATATAACTCCCAATGCCCCAACAACCAGCACTTGACAATTTACCATTATACTACATGTATTCGTACTCTGAGCTGAAGTGTAATGTCATCGAAGATAAAGATGGAACTCTGCAGTCAACACCAGAGGCTGTCGCAACCCAACGGAAATACTGTGAAGAGCTGTACAACTGAGTCTACAACCATAGATGACACACTTTTAACATCAGGATATGATGCACCAATCAGTGACCCAGAGCCACCTATGACACGACACGGAGTTGAGGATGCTGTTACGAAACTCAAGATGAACAAGGCACCTGGAACAGACAACATCAATGCCGAATTGATTAAAGCTGGAAGTGATGTGACAATAGATATACTACAAGGAGATACGCAATATGATCATGCAACAGAAAGAATGGCCCACAAAATGGACCGAGTCCATGATAATACCACTTCAAAAGGAGGGCAACGTCAAGAAATGTGAAAATAACAGAACCATTAGTCTCATAAGCCATGCAAGCAATGTACTACTGCATATCCTTAAACAGCACATGAAGAAGAAAGTTGAAGCCATTCTCGATGATGCACGAGCAGGTTTTAGAGAGGGACACAGCACTGCAGAACAAATCTGCAGTCTACGTATTCTCTGTGAGAAATTCACTGAGCACCAACTGGTTATCTATCATAATTTCATCTACTTCAGAAAAGCTTCTGACTGAGTTTGGCATTCTGCCAGTCATGAAAAGCTGCAATATCACTTCAGGGGATGGTTGATGTGATACGACCACTTTATGAACAGTTATGATCTCAAGTTAAGATAGGCAACACTACAAGCAAAATTGTTTAAACAAACAGTTGGCATCTGTCAAGGATGCTTGTTGTCACCACAGTTGTTCAACCTGTTCCTTGTGCAAATTATCATTGAAAGTACCCTAGAACTTAAAGTTGGGATAAAAATTGGAGGAAGAGTCATCAACAACCTCAGCTTTGCTGATGGTATTGATCTACCGGAAGAAACCGAAGAAGACCTTAGACAATTTACTGAGAAACTAAACATCACAGCATTGTCATATGGCATGGAAATCAGTGCCGAGAAGAGCAAATGGTCACAGGCAAAACAACAGTAAACATTAGTCAGCCTATAAAAATAGGAGAAAAGAGACTGGAACTAGTTGACAATTTTAAATACCTCAGAAGCACCTTGACTGAAGATGTGAAGGGGAAAAAAGGAATTAAGATCAGGATAGCAGTTGGAATGTCAGTGCTGGCTAAGCCAACTCCTATGTGGAAGAACAGAAAGATTTCCCTGAAGACAAAAATCCATCTTCTAAGATCAGTAGTGTGGTCAGCAGGCCTGTACACTTGAGAGTCTTGGACTTTGCACTCAGAAACAGAAAAGAAGATAAATGCTTTCAAATTCAAATGCTACAGGAAGATCTTCCCTGTATCATACCAGGAGCACAGGACAAATGAGAGTATCGCCAAAGAAATAGTGGATAGAACTGGGGACCATGAGACATTGCTTTCTATGATTAAGCAGAGAAAATTCAGATGGTTTAGACATGTCACCCAACACCAAGATACTTTACAAATAGCAAACAAAGTCATGATCATGCATGGAAGAGCTCCCGATAAAAGTGGAAAGGGAAGACCTAGGAAGGCATGGTTGACCAATATAACAGAATGAACGGGGTTTACAATCATCAAAGCTGTCAGAAGGTCACAGTGCCGAGGGGAGTGAAAGAAACTACTCTGGTCTCTGAGGGTGCATCTATGGCCGCCTTAGGCTATGGAGAATGATGATTCATGCTCCACAAAAGTCGTATTTCCCTGTATATAGCTATCTAGCTAACCAATTCTTTTCAAGTTCCTTATCTTTCACTCTTCTATCGCAATGTTGATAATTTCAATTTTTTTTTTGCTTTCTTGTCAATAAACACAATGTCTGGCCTCCTTGCCTCTACCATTCACTCACATTGTATGGTGAAGACCCACAACATCTTAAGGTTCATCATCACCATCACCATCAAATTCTCATTTAACTTCATGCCATGATACACCATACTAACCAGGCCCATTCTTTGGGCCTAGGGTTAGAGCAAGGGAGAAGTCTATTTGATGGATGGCACCTTTCTTGGGATATGAGAATCTGATGTTCTAAGTAGTGTGATCTTTTGTGGTTCTTACATTTTTGGTGCTAACAGGGATCTGTTGGATTGTACAGTGCATTTCTCCATCCCTTATATATTATTAATTAATTTTTAAAATTAGCACATGGATAGGATTTTTCTTTTTTGCGCTGTTAGGAAAAAATCATCAAATTTTATACATACATTAATGTAATACGCGTCAAAAACGAAAATTGTGAATTCCTTCGAAAATTATGTACAGAACAGATCTCCATTTAAAAATGTACTTCCCCATTTAAAGATGTACTTCCCCATTTAAAAATGTACTTGATATTTTGAGTATCTTAGTTCCTGAAGAAACCAATCAGATCGTAGATACATCTTAAGTGAGATCTTTGGGAACTAAGTTACTGTGTCAACCAATGAGATTTGGTTTGTAATCCAAACCTTTTTTGACAGCAACTAAGTTCCTCAACAAACCAATGGCATGAAAGAAAATACACACGTTAGTTCTAAATTTAGGTCCAACTGTTTTCTTTGACTCGACACCCAAAAGGACACAACAATGGGTGATTCATTTCTAATTTCCTGAAACCAACTGTCATATTTCACTATCAATGCTGCATTTTTCTCAAATTAGGATTACAATGAAAGTACAGAAATATTTGTTGTTTAAGCGAACCGCGCACGTCTGTAGATTTCATTTCACTTTACTTAAAACGTGTGGGATCGGCTTTGTAAAAAGAACATTTTAAGCGAAAATGTTTTGAAAATTCTCAATTTCATTAGTGCTGCTTTCGTGACCCCGGAACGTCATGCAAAGCGTCTGGCAACCGCAACTGATATATCAAATATTAACATTTGGGAACTAAGTTCTCCATTGAACCAATGAGAAAGGAAATTACTTTTATCACTGACAAAGGGCATTGACATGTCAGGAAAACAATTCAGTGGAATCGCGCTGTAGACGAATCGTTGACCAAGCGTAGATGAAAAGCCGCCAATTAACCGCCCGCGCTTGTTTCCTTTCGAGGCGATAACCGATCGAACATCCTTCTGTTGTTCAAATCTTCATCTACTAAAAATGTTAAATCACATAACTGACATGAAGTTTTGTTAAATATATAGATATATTTTTTTAAACAGCAGTCACATTTCCACGCACTTTCGATTCTCAACGATGTGATAAGCGAACCGTAAGTTGTTAACAAATGAGCGAGCTAACTAGTGAAAGCGAACTTAATTTGGTTGTCCAAGTTGAGTCTGTTATCTGATAGTTGACACTGCAGGGGTATATGAAAGGCGACCCCGACCAAAGGACATTAGTACTATTTGACCTTTTACTGAGATCTTAGGGAACTAAGTTACTGTGTCAACCAATCAGATTTGGTTTGTAATCCGAACCTTTTTATGACAGCAACTAAGTTCCTCAACAAACCAATGGCATGAAAGAAACTGCACAACGTTATTCATAAAATTTGGGTTCATCTGTTTTATTTAACTCGACACGAAATCTAAGTTCCTGTACTTCACTATCATTTTTCTTAAATTATGATTCCAATGAGAGTGCAGAAATATTTGTCATTTTACATGTTATCGAACCGTGCACATCTGTACGTTATATTTCACTCTACTCCAAAATTACGGCAGGGTGGGCTTTGAAAAAACACATTTCAATTAAGCGGAAATTCAGGGCACGCACGTTAAATAAAATACGTACAAAATGTGTTGAAACTTCTGATCGGCCCAATTTTATTAGCCCTGCTTTGGATGACAAAGGATATTGACATGTCAGCGAACAATTCATAGACGAATTGTTGACCAAGCGTAGATAAAAAGCAGCCAATTAATCGCCTCTGATGCGGTGCTCGTTTCTTTTCGAGGCAATAACCGATCGAATATCCTTCTGTTATTCATATCTTCAGCTAAGAAAAATATTAAATCAAGAAACAGAAATGAAGTTTTGTCAAATATATTTAACAACAAAGCTGAAGAATTTGGTTGTCCCTGTTGAGTCTGTATGTGACAGTGGCGCTGCAGTGACCTATGAAATGCGACCCCTTCATGCTGGATTCTCGCAATCAATAATGTGACTTGCAACAATGGCGTTACAAATGCAAGATTTTTGTATATCATGTATACTAAAAAGAAGAAACAAAACCTTCTTACTAAGACAAACCAAATTTATATACTTGCAAGATGAAATAACAAGCTAAATTACATTAAAAATAACAGTGCTCACCATTGAGATCAATGAGATTGTTGCCTTTCGAATGCTCTTTAACATAAACAAGACACAACACAACATAATAGTCTATTCAGAAAATGCATAAATAAAAATGAACAACGACACCTCCTGAAAGGGAAGATCGTGAGATTATCCCTATGTAAAAACAATTTCCCCAGCTGATAAATAAATAAATAAATCTAAGAATTAAACACTCACATTTACAACTTAATTAAAGATACGTATATTGCAAATCACTTACGTAACTGACGATCTTCCATTGGGTATTCCACGCCAAACTCTTCCTTTTGACAGAATTTAAACGGTACATCCATTTTCCATTTTCTCAAGGGAAGGCGGTGTTTCCCTTAAAGACATCATCTGCAAGAGCTTTACTCGCTTCGTGCCATTTTGTCATTTTTGGCGGGGAAGCGATCACCATTGGCGGCTGTGTTGCCTAAAATACGTTCTCCATCGACATCAGTCCAGATTTACATAGTCTTTACCACTTAAACATGTTTGCAGATCAGAGTAATTGAAAACAGAGTATAGCTCCTAAAATGTATTTTTCAATCCTGTCGGTTCTTCGTGAGATATTCTCTCTTTGCTAGAACGCGAAAAGGAAGAACTCATGGGACTTCTATTGTTATGGGTTATGTATTATTTGTTGGCAAGTGACATAACTGCCAGATGATAGGCCAAACCGGTAACTAATTTCAAGATTGCACGGACCATAAAGTAGCACGTGTAACACAATGTCAAACATTACTTCATGCTGACAAGACAAACACCAGTGAATATCCCATTTGTGCAACGCTTTTTAGACCGGTACACGTCAGCAAGTTTGAAGAAATTGATAGCTACTTCCAAGTGCACTCTGTTGCCTTCTTCCCGAATTAATAGGAAACAAGTTATATTCAAGAGATTAGAAGTCCCGTGGAGACTTTGTGTTTCGCAGTTGCTCTGCGTTTCTCAAAATTCTCAAAAGCTTGTCTTTCTTTAAACATGTTTTCAAGACTACAAAAGTTAATGCTAATTGCAAGGTTTTATGCTTTGCGAAACCTTTGCTTTGAACTGTACAGGAGATAATACAGGATGCGAAGAAATGACAAATGGGGTTGTACATAAATTAGTCAGCAAAAGTCTTCCCGAGTAAAGAAATTGTAACAGATGAAGTAAAATGTGGCATGCGCAGTTGGTTGTGGGCAATCTGTCGTTACCACAATCTTGGCAGACCACTCCCTGTTTCATATAAATAGACCTTTGGAGAAAGCGACCGTATAAGATCGGTTAGAGGCCTCTTCTGAGGGTTCCAAGGTTTGCATCAAATACGCGGCAGCGTTAAATGGGTTTGGGCCCGGTGCTATTCCTCTCATGCAACTGATCCTAGGAGCATCCCACTCTCAAGCTTTGCGAAATTGGTGAGTTGCGCCACCACGTAGGTCGGTGAGAAGTAAAGAATGTTCCGGTTTACCTTTTTTTTAGTTTTTGAAAAAAAAACCCGCCCTTTCCCACGGGGGATGTCAAAAGTAGCAGAATGGGTTCGATGTTTGATAAATGTTACAAGCACATCACCTTTGACAGCAAAACAAACTAGTAAATCACTATATTTGCTATTTCAGTTAGTCACTGTCAATTTCTCCGCCTTTCAATTTCATACTCAAACTCTTTACCATGATAGTGTGTATAAAGACTACAAGACACTCCTATGAAGGCTCTTGGTACTACAGCATGAACCAGATGAATAATTGGGTAAACAATTTACAATTATAGTATTTTTCACGTTTCTCATTAAAGGTAGGGTTTAATTTTCTTTTAATTGCATAGTCATTCTTTCAGTTGCCCGGTCTATGAGCTAAGAAACTCGTTCAAATACGTACGTGTATCTAAGGATAGAAACTGTGGAAACCTATTGTAATTAAAAGCAAGGAACTCTAAAGGCCCAACAATGAGATTGCTGTATCATATCTCAGCTCCTCTGCATCTTCCTGGAAAGAAAACATATACAAGGGGTACGGTCTCAGACACTAGAAATTTTGTGCTACTGAAATGTACAGAAATGTGAAGCTAGAGCTATGTATACAAGTAAAGGTAAATGGACTACATTCCGTAATCGACAAACTTGTTTCGTAGGGCCATGTCCCACTCTTCAGGATCTTACAATGATTACTATTTCTACATGGTGGTTTGTACTGCTGCTCATGCGCGTAATTGTGAATTGCAATTTTTAATTACAATTTCTTTAGAAGGAATTTGTTTGTATGCCGACAGCCGCTTGCCAATTCTGACCGTTTGTTGAGCGTGGCGAGCTCCGGGTGGCAAACTATATAGTATTCCTCGAGTGTACATAAGTTGGATCTTTTGGTGCTGTTAGAATACGCGCGCACCCTTCCCAAAATCTTCCACGTGATGTGGTAGTTTACTTTAGCATTTTTCAGCCGCCACACATATTTACTTAGCTCTGTCTGGTTGCTGTGCGCCACATTCTTAATGAACCGCTAGTGGTTGGCAAATCTAGCCTTGAAATCTGTGTCAGTTAGCCCTACTTAATACTCATTTCCCTCGCTTGAGGTGACTGTTGCCTGGTATATTATACCCTTTGTTGGGCATATATATATAAGAACTATTCAAGACAAGGTCTACAAAGACCCATTCATACTTGCGTAAAATCCAATGGTCTACCATGAACCAAACGTTTGGCATTCTGCAAAATAAGGTCACGTGTTATCAATAACTTATTTTTCGATACATCATCTGTGAAAACAGGCTCTGACACAAACCAGTCGTTAAGCATGGATGTATACTCGCCTCTATGGTGAAGACTCCACAACTTGAGGAATCTGTTTGCTGGGGGGATTTTGGACACACATCCCTCCACCCCTGGAGGTCAATTTCTTGAACGATGATGATCTCAGAGCAAAGCAGGAAGTCATAGAACTGGTTAGTAAGCCTTTAAAGTTTTACTTGGCACATAAGCTGGCATTTTCGTCACCGATAATGATAATTAATTTTTGAATGAAATTCTTTTAAAGCAAAAACTACATCAGGCAGTTTAGACGCCATCGCTGGGCACTGATAATTATAAATTGAAGTGTGACATGACGTGATATTTTTTTTATCCTTATGTTTTGGATGCGTCCTCTTTTGTAGATATATAACATGTATTTCATTTGTTTTGTTTTCAGCGTACCGAAATAGAGCAGCTTAATGAAAATCTCCGTGACGAGAAAAATACGACCCGTGAACTTCGCAAAACACTTCTGTTGGTAAGTGAATCATTTTCATCATCCCTGGGATCTTCCGGAGAGGTGTACAACATTCAGACGCTCCTTTTAACATATTCATGGGAAAATAGCCCCATCATCACAAAGATGTATTTACTCACGTTACTCAAGCAACCTACCTTTTGATACTAAAGAAAAAACTATATTTTTTCAGTATGCAGTCGCCTACCAAAAGGAAAGGAAGAAGCACTTCTTAACCGCTTTTGTTCTTTTTTGTTATAAAAGGCCCTACAAGAAAACGAAAGACTGAAAAACAACATATCAGATCTTGTGAATGAGAAAGGAGAGCTGCACACATGGTTTGAAAAGGTAAGCACTTACTCTTATTATAAGTCTCTTCCCTAATTTTGCTAATTTTCCCCTAATTTTGTTAGTTCCCGTGGTTATAATTGCACTCTCCAAACGATGTACTGTCATATATTACTAACTTCTTCTACGTTCATTCACAGAAAATCAGCCAGCTTAAAGCTGAGATCGCCTCACTCAAAGAGCCATTGATTATGGCAGATCTTGGGCTTGAGCATGTAAGTGGCAGTGTTCGTTTTTATTGGAGATTTATTGATTGGAGGTCGTCCAATGATGCAGGTTGTCTTGATATTTGGGCTTGCCACAGTGTGATAGCGCGGGCATGACGGGGAACGAAAGACAGCAAATTTGTAGTTGATGAGACTTAAAAAGTAGAATAATCGAAGGGTGAAGATCCTAAGACCCTAAGACCCCGAAAACGAAGAAAGTAACTCAAAGCCCTCAATTTGGCTAACCCTAGGCCTAAAAACCAACTTTAAGCCTACGGTTAACCACATTGAGGGTTTTGGGTTACCTTCTTTGTTTTCGAGTTTTTGGGGTCATAGGGTGTTAAGGTCTTCCTTTTCAAGACACCCGTAATCGAACTGAATCTCAGGTTTTTGCCTTGATGTACTCTTTCTAGGAGGAGCCAATAAGAAGTGTGCGCGAAAGTGGATCGAGTGAGCCAAAAGTCAAGGTATAGTGAGGAATCGATCATAACATGTATTCCCAAGAAAGAACATCAAATTGAAAATGGTTTTTATTGTAACTGAAAACTACTATTCTTAGTAGCGATTTCTTTCAGGCTGTTTTGTAAGTACAGTAGATTCCCTAAAAATCGAAAATCGGACCGAAAAATCGGGATTTCTCAAACTTGAGGATAATTATCCACCAATTCTCTTTGCCAATGGAGTAAAAATTGATTCATCGTGATCAAGAGGTTTCAGAAAACGAGGATATGACTGAAAATTCGGGACTGCACTACGATATTGGCAGACATGTTAAAACTTGATGGGCTTCTTTGTAAGGCTTTTTTCATAAGTATTCATAAAGGTGTAATGTTATGAGCTCCACACAAGATAAAATAGCACCTTGTTTTAAGATGCATGTTGTCACATCTTTTTCTTTTTGTTCCTTTTCTTTTTGACACATAGGCGAGCAAACCGTCACACTGGGTAAAAGAAGCAAAACAGAGAAGTAGCCTGACAATGGCGGTTAAGGTTAATACTAATTTGCTTTCCACACAGGGAATGCTGAGGTCCTCTGATTAACCCTCGTATGTTCTTTTGTTACGAAGGTCAATGGAAAAGATGCTCAACTACTACTAGAGGATGTGCAGTCTCTTGAAGAAAGTGATGACAAAGTACGACTGATAAACAGTACTACCCTAATTTGAAGGAAACTACGGTCTAGAAATGAAGTTAGTCTAACAAAAGCTTGTAAAGAGATTATACTGTCCAAAGTGCTGAAGGGGAAAATTCGTTCACCCGAGCATAATTATATTTGCTGTGGTGTTGTTTTCTCAGGCATTAACTGCCCCGTGTTTCTGGACTTCAAACACGCTGCGTAATCACCATCTTCTCTTCAAAGGAATGCAATGAAATGTTAAAAGAAATTTTATTGATTTCGTTTGTTTTCATCACTTCCAGGTCAAAGAAGAGGTTCTCCCGAAATACAAAGAATTGAAGCAGGAGGACTCATATCTGGTTAGTACAACTCTACATTTTAAAATTAAAGTAGCTGGTTCTATTCGGCAGCGGGAAAGGTAATGAGAACATTCCTATGTCGCATGCCTCATACTCTCAAACACTTCATTTTTTTATTGAATAGGAAGAAGAAACCCAAGAAATGCCAGATGAAGGACTTGAAAACAGAGACAACGACCAGGTTATCAGTCAACATGTAAGAGTTATCGGCCTGAAGCGAGGGGGATAAATCACATAACCACGAGCTGAAGGCCGATAAACGGATTATTTTTACACTGGCGAGGATTCCTCAAGGGATGTATAAATACACTGAAGAAAAATGCCTCTATTGTTCATCTTTCTTTTGTTTTTCAACACTCCATGCTGGCACTGGTGGGATTCACAAGTTTCTCGGCTTTTCAATTATGTTAGTTCTTTAAAGTCGCGTTTCGAATTAGTTGTTCGTCTTGTTCGTAGTGAATGCTAGGAACAGGCTAGCAATGTTGAGCGATTCAGAGTCAGGCAAAGTGTGGTACACAAAAACACCAATTGGAAAAAATACCTTGAGAAAGGACAGTTACGACCTTTATTCTGCTGGGAAAGGCAATTAGAATATTCGTAGTTGCTACGTGTTGAACTATTACATGTTTTATTTAATTGAATAGGAAGACGAAACTGAGAAAATACAAAGTAAGGGACAAACAAACACAGAACCCGACCAGGTAACGAGTGCTAGGTGTTCAAACTCACTCCTTGTCTTAATGGCGTTCTCTTCCTTGCTAAAGAATTTTAATGCGCCATTTTTTTTATAAGAACATCGAGGCTGAAATTAACCCAGATGCACATATGTCAAAGGAATTTGATACTGATTGAGCACACAATTTTCTTCTAAGTTTCCTGGTAATGTCCTTATCTGTTTTCGGAAATGCTATGCAGTCAAAAAACTTTTAAGAACATGCTAAGAACATTTCAGGTTAAAAACATGAAAAAACTGAGAACATTCATTTTCAGTTCAGCCGCAAAGTGAGACGTTCCTACAAAAAGAAAAAGGTGTATGCCTGAGACACTTCCTTTTGCGTTCATTTAAATTTCACTTCATGTTTTTTGTATTATATTTTCGTACAGCCCTTACTTGATGAGGATGAAAATCTTGAACCACCTGCAAAACACGCTAAGAAGGTAATGTACTTGTCCATTCGTTCCTTTAATCTATTTATAAATTACTGCTGGTGTGGTTCGTCCTGCTTGAACTAAATACGTATAAACGTGACTCATTCATGCAGCCTTAACCCCACCTTTGACTTAACACTGTATGCACCAACTGATCAGATATATTGTATCTCTAACAGGAATTTCAGGACTTGGAAATATCAGAATGGGTGGCTGTATTTTACCCCCACAAATTTTATGTGGGCCGCGTTATAGAGCTGCCTTAAAACGGTAACCCGACGATAAAATTTCTCGACCGGCACCCTGGAGAAGTTTTCGTATATCGTAGTGATACGGAAACAGTAGAACGAAAATGGATATTTTGCCAAGGACTAGAAGTTGCGCTGAAAGGGAAGAAGGGGTTTTCTGTGGAACAATACGGCGCCATTGAAAAAAAATACAAAGAATATAAGAAGTATCTTCTCAAAGGAAAGGTGAGGACTTCTGGTGGTAGAAAGTGAGATTCAGTAATGAAACTATAGAGATAATTTTTTCGCAGATTCTTTCTTCACTTGAAGTTATACATAGCTCTAGCTTCACATTTCTGTACATTTCAGTAGCACAAAATTTCTAGTGTCTGAGACCGTACCCCTTGTATATGTTTTCTTTCCAGGAAGATGCAGAGGAGCTGAGATATGATATAGCAATCTCATTGTTGGGCCTTTAGAGTTCCTTGCTTTTAATTACAATAGGTTTCCACAGTTTCTATCCTTAGATACACGTACGTATTTGAACGAGTTTCTTAGCTCATAGACCGGGCAACTGAAAGAATGACTATGCAATTAAAAGAAAATTAAACCCTACCTTTAATGAGAAACGTGAAAAATACTATAATTGTAAATTGTTTACCCAATTATTCATCTGGTTCACGCTGTAGTACCAAGAGCCTTTATAGGAGTGTCTTGTAGTCTTTATACGCACTATCATGGTAAAGAGTTTGAGTATGAAATTGAAAGGCGGAGAAATTGACAGTGACTAACTGAAATAGCAAATATAGTGATTTACTAGTTTGTTTTGCTGTCAAAGGTGATGTGCTTGTAACATTTATCAAACATCGAACCCATTCTGCTACTTTTGACATCCCCCGTGGGAAAGGGCGGGTTTTTTTTTCAAAAACTAAAAAAAAGGTAAACCAGAACATTCTTTACTTCTCACCGACCTCCGTGGTGGTGCAACTCACCAATTTCGCAAAGCTTGAGAGTGGAATGCTCCTAGGATCAGTTGCATGGGAGGAATAGCACCGGGCCCAAACCCATTTAACGCTGCCGCGTATTTGATGCAAACCTTGGAACCCTCAGAAGAGGCCTCTCACCGATCTTATACGGTCGCTTTCTCCAAAGATCTATTTATATGAAACAACGAGTGGTCTGCCAAGATTGTGGTAACGACAGATTGTCCACAACCAACTGCGCATGCCACATTTTACTTCATCTGTTACAATTTCTTTACTCGGGAAGACCTTTGCTGACTAATTTATGTACAACCCCATTTGTTGTTTCTTCGCATCCTGTATTATCTCCTGTACAGTTCAAAGCAAAGGTTTCACAAAGCATAAAACCTTGCAATTAGCATTAACTTTTGTAGTCTTGAAAACATGTTTAAAGAAAGACGAGCTTTTGAGAATTTGGAGAAACGCAGAGCAACTGCGAAACACAAAGTCTCCACGGGACTTCTAATCTCTTGAATATAACTTGTTTCCTATTAATTCGGGAAGAAGGCAACAGAGTGCGCTTGGAAGTAGCTATCAATTTCTTCAAACTTGCTGACGTGTACCGGTCTAAAAAGCGTTGCACAAACGGGATAGTCACTGGTTTTTGTCTTGTCAGCATGAAGTAATGTTTGACATTGTGTTACACGTGCTACTTTATGGTTCGTGCAATCTTGAAATTAGTTACCGGTTTGGCCTATCATCTAGCAGTTATGTCACTTGCCAACAAACAATACATAACCGATAACAATAGAAGTCCCATGAGTTCGCGTTCTAGCAAAGAGAGAATATCTCACGAAGAACTGACAGGATTGAAAAATACATTTTAGGAGCTATACTCTGTTTTCAATTACTCTGATCTGCAAACATGTTTAAGTGGTAAAGACTATGTAAATCTGGACTGATGTCGATGGAGAACGTATTTTAGGCAACACAGCCGCCAATGGTGATCGCTTCCCCGCCAAAAATGACAAAATGGCGCGAAGCGAGTAAAGCTCTTGCAGATGATGTCTTTAAGGGAAACGCCGCCTTCCCTTGAGAAAATGGAAAATGGATGTACCGTTTAAATTCTGTCAAAAGGAAGAGTTTGGCGTGGAATACCCAATGGAAGATCGTCAGTTAGGTAAGTGATTTGCAATATACGTATCTTTAATTAAGTTGTAAATGTGAGTGTTTAATTCTTAGATTTATTTATTTATTTATCAGCTGGGGAAATTGTTTTTACATAGGGATAATCTCACGATCTTCCCTTTCAGGAGGTGTTGTTGTTCATTTTTATTTATGTATTTCCTGAATAGACTATGTAAAGAACGTCACACGGAGAAACACACGGTTTAATCGCGTAGCCGAGTTTGATCACGTAGCCGGTTGTGCGTTTCAAGAGTACAAACCACCGATCGGTTCTTCGTTCTACACACGTGTAGTTTACGCAATATATGTATCACGGAATGTCCCATTACACTATCCCCTCCCTAAAAAGGAATCTCCAGACTCACAATCACACGGAGTAATAAAACAAAATAAAGTCAATCAGTTCAGTCTCTTATGAAAAACTCTTGAAAGTTTATCTCTCAGAAAGAAAGAAAGAACAGTTTCAACGGTCCCGCAATGCTCTAGCCTTCTTCAGCAATTTTGGTCTCAGCTTCCTGATCCGCTCCTTGTCCATTCTTTGCTTGTCCTCCAACATCTTCAAGCGGTCCGACATCAGCTGTAAACTATTTAGAATCCATTCACCATAACGGTCTGGAGGTTTCCTTACACGTACTGGTCTTTGGCTGTGGCTAGCTAGTTGTTCTTCTTCAGCCTCCTGTTCATCTTCTCTTTTCTCCTCCCCGCCCATGTGACCATTTTGAACACCTCCCTCCGTAGCTGGCATGTCCACTACTTGATCACGTTCACCACCATGTTCGATTTCTCCAACTGAAACCGTATCAGCAAAGCCGGAACCATACTCGCCCTTGTCTGGCACATCAACAACCTCATCGAAAAGCTCACTTCTAGCCGCCCCCCCGATAGCCTCTTCTTCAGCTCCACTGGTAACGGTGTCAGGCTCCACTGACTCCACCTCCCCACACACTGGTGGTACCTGTTCACATCTCCCGCCCAAACATAAGCTCAAAAGGTGTATGTCCCGTGGAGGAGTGGACACTACTTCTGAAAGCCATCATGCAGTAATCTAGTTGTTCGTCCCAATCCTGTGGATCATCTTCAACTCTGGCCTTCAGCATGCTCTTCAAAGTCTTGTGCAGATTCTCAATCTGTCCATTACCCTCAGGGTGGTACGCCATTGACCGTGTTTTGTTGATCTCCAGCAGATGACACATTTCCTCAAACACCTGGGACTCGAAGTTTCTTCCCTGATCACTGTGTATGCTGTCTGGCGCACCATATCGACACACCCAGTTCTTTACCAATACCCTGGCACAAGTTGTGGCACGTTGATTGGGAATTGCAAACGCCTCAGCCCACTTTGTAAAACTGCACTGCACAGTCAGAATGTACCTGTTTCCCCTTCGAGACTGTGGCAAGGGACCGACAATGTCAATGTGGATCCTCTGCATAGGGTTTCCAGAAGGTAACGGATGTAGGGGTGCTTTCGGTTTAGGTCTGGATTTACACTTGGCACATGTCAGACAACTGCTACAGTACCGATGGACTGCTTTTGTCAGCCCTGGTCTCCAAAACCTGGCTTTCATCTTTCTCAAGGTCTTCATCCTTCCTAGATGGGCACCAGCTGGACCATCATGAACTCTGGTGAGTGCTTCCTTAACAAGCGCCTGAGGTAAAACCATCCTGTTCTCAGCTGTGGAAGTTCCCTCAGCTGACCGCAAATAGAGTACTCCTTCTCGTAGCTCCAGCAGTTCCCACTGTGCCCAGATTTCCCTTGTTGCTCTACTCAAGGGTTGGAGCTCCTCATCAGTTGGCTTCTTCCACTCCCGTGACAACTGATCTACAACTGGGCCAATATCAGGATCCCGACCTTGAGCTTCAGCCACCTTCTTTGGTGACCACAGATCCTTTTCATCATCCTGGTGTTGACCACTGGGAGGCCTGCTGGTGATTGTTGCTATCTGTGGTTCTGCAGGTGGAACACACGAGGGGCATTCTCCATGATCCCGCCTAGGCCGTCGAGACAAACTGTCCGCATTGTTGTGTTGCTTCCCGGGCCGATGTTGGATCTCGTAATCATATTCCTGAAGGCGCTCGAGCCAACGAGCCACCTGTCCTTGGGGTTCTTTAACCCTTTCACTCCCAGTAGTGCCACTTACAGATTTTACTCTGTCTAACGCCAGACGATTTTACTCGTCACTGGGGCACCCCTTGGGGCTGAAAGGGTTAACCACCTCTCCGTCTGATCAGAAACTATGTCTCCATTAACCCTTTCACTCCCAGTAGTGCCACTTACAGATTTTACTCTGTCTAACGCCAGACGATTTTACTCGTCACTGGGGCACCCCTTGGGGCTGAAAGGGTTAAAGGACGTCAACCATCGTAATGACTGATGGTCAGTTCGTATACAAAACTTCCGCCCTAACAAATAGTATCGAAAGTAGTCAACGAAACTCACTAAAGCAAGCATTTCCAAACGAGTGGTGCAATAGTTCCGTTCATGTTCATTCAACGAGCGACTACCATAAGCGATCACTCGCTCAGTCCCATCCTGTTGCTGTTGAGACAAAACCGCTCCAATTCCTAGGTATTGGCTTGCATCAGTATCAAGTATGAAAGACCCAGCTGCTGAGCTGAAATCGGGATAAGCTAGTACTGGTGCGCTCACCAGACGATTCTTCAGCTCCTCAAATGCAGCTTGCTGTTCCTGTTGGCAACGAAACGGTACATTCTTCCTACACAGTTTATAGAGCGGCTCTGCAATAATGGAGAATCCCAAGATGAACTTTCTGTAATAACCAGCAAGGCCAAGGAAGCTTTGGAGCTCTTTCATATTCTGTGGTACCGGCCATGTTTTGACGGCTTTCACTTTCTCAGGATCAGTCTTTATTCCGGCAGATGACACAACATGTCCGAGAAAAGCAACTTCTTTTCTAAGGAAGTGACATTTACTAGGCTTCAGTTTCAAACCAGCAGTTCTTATACGATCGAACACCAGCCGTAGGCGATGGAGGTGGTCTTCAAAGGTTGAAGACCAAATGATGATATCATCCAAATACACTAGACAATGAGTCCAGGTAAGGCCACTGAGTGCTAGATTCATTAACCGAGTGGAGCTAGCAGGTCCGTTTGTCAACCCGAATGGCATGACCCTCCACTGGAATTGTCCCTGATGAGTTGAAAAAGCAGTCTTGGGCCTATCCTCTTCTTTCACTTGCATCTGCCAGTACCCTGAGGCCAAATCCAAGCTGGTAAACCACTGAGTTCCACCCAAAGCTTCTAAAACGTCACCTGTCCGGGGCAGTGGTATGGCATCCTTCATCGTCAACTGGTTAAGTTTGCGGTAATCAATGCACATACGGTATGTCCCATCGTGTTTCCTAGCAAGTACCACCGGACTGCTCCAAGGACTTTGAGACAGTTCAATCCTTCCCGCATCTAGCAATTCTTCCAGTTGCTGATCGATAACTTCTCGCTGATAGGGTGGTACTCGACGAGGAGGCTGTTTCACTGGCTCGCAGTCACCCGTGTCAATGGCATGTTCTAGGAGGCCAGACTTTCCTAAGTCAGAGTTTTCCTTCGCAAAGATATCCTCGAATTCAGTTACCAGAGACAAAAACTGATCTCTTTGCTCTTCTGAAAGCCCCTCCAGGTTACCTTGCAATTCTGACCTCCACTTTCCATCCTCTTTAGGCCTCTCTCCTGCCATACGCGGTCTGTCAATAACCGAGCAAGATGCCTGAGGGACGCTCGTGGAATCTGGATCGGGCTCCAGTGGAACAACACGGCCATCCCCACTACTAACGGGATGATATTCGGCAATTGGAAGACCTGCCCGTAGTCTGATTGGTCTGTCAGAAAAGTTAGCCACTCTCACCGGAGTCAGTCCATCCCTGGGGATAACTATGGAACAAGCTATATTGATTTCTGATTTGCTTCTTAGTTCCCTTGACTCCTCCAAAATCCCAGGAGTCCTAATGTTATGATCAAATCCATTCTCCAATTTAGCCCCTATCACTTGCTCAGTCCCAGGTTCCACTTGCATGTCATCACACAAAAAAATTCTACAAACACTAGGTGTAATCTTGCAGTACCTGATTGGAATTTCAGTAGCTCCAAGTACGAAGGTTCTAGTGTCATAGTGGATTTGACATTGAAAGTGCTGAAAGAAATCTGAGCCAAGTATGCAGTCATGGGATAGGCCTCGCACAATCATAACTTGCCAAAAGCAATCAAGGTTTCCTAGACGAAATCTAACTTTTGTTCCTCCCAGAACTGTTAATTTATTTCCATTTGCTGTAGTCAGAGTCCCGGTGACTGGCTCGAGTTTTGAGACAAGCCCACTTTTCCTCCATGTTCCTTCATTTAAAACACTAACGGTCGCACCAGTGTCTAGCAATATACAAGTCACACTATGATTCACAATTCCTGTAACATAGATTCCAGAGTCTGATGTTACTGAGAGCACCTTGTTGTTTACACATGTAGAGTTGCGTACCTCATTGGCGACTACTGATGCTTGGGCCACTACTTCAGGTCTCACGGGGACTGCCTGGCCCTTGGCAGGCCCCGAGCTCTGTTTCCCCCTTCTCTGCGAGGACAATTTCGAGCAAAATGGCCAGGTTCGCGGCAAGCAAAACACACCAACTCATTACGGTGCCGCGCAGTCGAAGTCGTTTCAGCTTTTCGTTCCAGGTCACGAATCTTTTCATTCATACCAAGAACCAGTTCCTTGAGCTCACGAATCTCTGTCGAAATTTTCTCACTCTCCGCTGAAGCACTCACAACATTCACGGACTTTTTCTTCTCAACCGCTGGCACGGCCTGACAAGCTTTACGAGCACTTTCTAATCGACGAACAACACGAACAGCCTCCACAAGAGAATCCGGTTGACTCATGAATACTTTTTCTCGCAATTCATTGCTGATCGCCACTCCTTGAATAAACTGGTCTCTCGCCAGTTCCACCTTGAACGAGTAAGCCGCCTCTGGGTAGGCATTTTCCACCAATTCCAT
>BLFK01000284.1:517657-532742 GCA_014634185.1 Astreopora myriophthalma
TCTACGCTTGGTCAACGATTCGTCTACAGCGCGATTCCACTGAATTGTTTTCCTGACATGTCAATGCCCTTTGTCAGTGATAAAAGTAATTTCCTTTCTCATTGGTTCAATGGAGAACTTAGTTCCCAAATGTTAATATTTGATATATCAGTTGCGGTTGCCAGACGCTTTGCACGACGTTCCGGGGTCACGAAAGCAGCGCTAATGAAATTGAGAATTTTCAAAACATTTTCGCTTAAAATGTGCTTTTTACAAAGCCGATCCCACACGTTTTAAGTAAAGTGAAATGAAATCTACAGACGTGCGCGGTTCGCTTAAAAAACAAATATTTCTGTACTTTCATTGTAATCCTAATTTGAGAAAAATGCAGTATTGATAGTGAAATATGACAGTTGGTTTCAGGAAATTAGAAATGAATCACCCATTGTTGTGTCCTTTTGGGTGTCGAGTCAAATAAAACAGTTGAACCTAAATTTAGAAATAACGTGTGTATTTTCTTTCATGCCATTGGTTTGTTGAGGAACTTAGTTGCTGTCAAAAAAGGTTTGGATTACAAACCAAATCTCATTGGTTGACACAGTAACTTAGTTCCCAAAGATCTCACTTAAGATGTATCTACGATCTGATTGGTTTCTTCAGGAACTAAGATACTCAAAATATCAAGTACATTTTTAAATGGGGAAGTACATTTTTAAATGGAGATCTCTTACAGATTTTCTTGTAGCTTTGTCAGTTGAAACTCCTTGGACGTTTACTCTGTTTCCCCCAAAACAAAGAAAATTCACCGTGTAGAAACGTAGAAACACCCTCTAGAAGTCAGGTATGTTCAAAAAACAAGCCAAGCATTTCTGTCAGTAGTTGCCATAGCAACATTATTTAGGTTCTGAAAGAGTCATCCATACGTAGCCTAACGCTGTAGGTTTCTATTATTGCCCTTTTACCGCGTGCTATGTGATAAACATTTGCCAAGGGAGAAATTATTTATGTGTGTGTAATATCCAAAGCTTTGTACAATACTATATAGAGCCACCTTAAAGCTGGGTCTTTCTGCATGTACCAGAAAGCACTGTGTTTTGCTCACATGGGATTAGTCTTTATTTGGTGTTGTTTTGTTCTCTGTCTTTTGTTCCTTTTGTTTTACTTCATCCATGCTCCGGTACCTGCAGAAAGAACTGTAAAGCTGGGCTGGGAAGGAACTTTACTAATGAAAGTGGGCACAATTTTTTTTATGTTTGGAGCACTGCGTGGATGACTGCTCTGAAGTCGATCACCAAACACAAGCCAATACAAAGAAACAACAAGTGTAGAGGATTTAACCTTCCTGCCAAACTGTGCATTGAGCTCTTACATTGCCAGCCCGCTGAGTTACTCCAAAATGGCAGTGATGACTCTTGATTTCCGTCCTACTTTAGACATGAAATTCATATACACCATATTCACCATAAATGGCAGACAATAAAATAATTAAATAAATATTCTTTGTGCTTATGAAAATTTGCCAACTAAACCTCGTTAGCACTTGCCAAATTTAACAGAATTTTTGCGCTAAAACCAGGCTTGGAGGTGTAACTTGCATGAACACAAAAGAATATTGAGTGCCATAATTTTGAATATGGTGTACGGTTCGGAAGCATGTAAGAAGCTGAAATTCTGGTGAGTAACCTATCTTTGTATGAACTTTCCGTTGGCAAAAAGAAGTTATATTTTCAAGTGAACTAATCTCCTTTCAGGATTTTTATGCGTGGCTCTTGAAATCTGGAATTATGGAGTCATATTTATTTCCATAGGGAGGGATGGAAAGTCTTCAGTTTCATGTATTAAGTGACAACATAATCTAGATGACCGTAATTATGTTTCACCACAACTACAAGATTAAACAGCAGATAGCATACAAATGTGCTAATACTACAAAAGCTATGATGTGCTAATACTACAAAAGCTATGCAATCATGTGCATGTCAAGTCATATGACTGCTACTCACCAGGGTTCCCTGTTCTGGTACTACCTTTGTTGGTTCAGGTTCAGGACCCATTGACCCCACCCAAAATCTCCCCATCTGTTGAAAAAAAGTTGTTAGTATCTACATGTCATTTGAGTTATTGTTCTCTTTAATTTTACAAAGGAATTATGATTTGCAGCACAGTCTTGATTTTAACAGTTTACAACTGTCTAGGCTTAATTAACCTTAATCTTGCTGCCACAATTTAGGATTGGTTCAATAGTATAAAAGTTTCAATACTTGAAAGAAACTGATTCCCATAAATCCTTACAATTCACACATAAAAAAAAGACTATATTGAAACATAAAAGTTCAGAGAATTTCGGGGAAAAGAATTTGTATTAGATCTATACAAGTCAAAATAAGGCAGCAAGATTCAGGTTTGAAACAGCAAAGAAAAGATAAGTATTTTCATCTAAAAAGTGCTGTGATTTCAAACACTTACTGGATCACACTTCCCATCATTCAAATGGTTCTCCGGTTTATCATCTGTGAGATGAGTAATAAGACAAACTTGATTTGCTTACTTTAATTAATCAAATTACTGCTGGAAAAATCGTGACTGTAATTTGTGACAATCCCAAATTGGCATTAATTACTATTAATCTGTCAGCACATATCAGAGGCCTGGGGATGGTAAGAGGAGTACAGTTCCAGGGTTTCATTGACTTTTAAAGTAGAAGGAGGGCCAAAGGCCTGAGCACCTAGGGGGGTCCGGGGGCATGTTTTGCCAGAAAATTTTGAAAAATTGAACTCCCAGGAATGCATTTTCCTTGATTCTGGGAGGGGAATTCTCATTTTGTCATTAGTCCTCATTTACACAATTCTACTAGAATTAAACAGTGCTTCCTTAGGTATTTATTCTACTACAGCTATCACTGTATGATGAAAAGTCTTGAGATAAAATTTCAACAGCTCCATGGACAAGTCACTGCAGTGCTTCCTATACTTGTTATCAAAGTGACAGCTTTCGTGCGAAAACTTCATACATGTATCTTCACACGTGAAAATAACATGTTATCTTCACACATGAAAAGATCACTGTTGCTATGGTTACACAATAAATCGCACCTTTGAGAGTGGAAAAAAAATAATGTTGTTTACAACTGGCTTTTTTCGAAACCTAAAATTCTAAGGGCCATCTTTTTAGACTTTATTACACTGTAATAAAAAGGAATTTGTTTTTCGTCCATGCTTTAAGGCCGTGTACTGCTTTCATGTTTAGTGATGACACCTTCTACTTTAAGACTATTTAAAATATTAAAGTGAAATGGTTTGGTATTTCATTGGTGTTTATATAATAAACAGAATATTACATGGTTGCTTAGAGATATGACATTTCTCTTCTCGTGTTGAAAAATATTTCACGAGTGAGCGCAGCGAACGAGTGAAATATTTTTCACACAAGAAGAGAAATGTCGTATAGCTGTGCGGCCATGCAGTAATATCCTCTATGTACGTGGTTATGAAAACTCAGTCAGATCCATAATCAGAATCATCATCTTCATCCAAGTCTCGCAGCTCTAGGGCTTTCGACATTTCCTCAACTTCTTTTGCAACGGTAGGTTTACTTGACTGTAAGACATCATTATCACTGGTCTGCACACCAGCATCTTGCACAATTATTACAGAATTCTCAACTTCAGTTGGTCCTGAACCGGCCAAAGATGCTGCTGTGTTGACAAACTTTGGGGGGCACTTCCGACAAGGTGTGGAAGCCAACCAGGAAGAAACAGGAGTCAGTGAGATCTTCAAATGGCTTGCCTCCCACTACCGTGCCATTAATGAGAAAATGGAGAAGTGTGTTAAGCATGTCATTCTGCATTCTGTCTCGCAGTCTTGTTTTCAGTAGTTTTAATGAACTTGCACCCCCCCCCCCCCNNNNCCCCCCCCCCCCTGTTCAGGCCATGCATTGGACCCAGAAAGACAGACCACTGCATTTGCCACCTCAGCAACTAGGGGAAGATTGAATAGCACCATGTCTTTCATACAGAGCAACTTTTTGAGGCACCAGTCAGTTGGTATTGCTGTTGGGTTTTTTCCACCAGGGGGGCTTCTTTACTTACTGGAACTTGCACTGGATTGAAAATGCTGAATGCAGAAAGGAGTGGAAGGGTGGGGAATCTGTTCTTTATACTTTTTTTTAAACAACTGACATACTTGACAAGAACGTTATGGAGATACAGGTTTTCTCTTTCAGAAAGACTAAGATCAGCTTGTTTTAGTCGGCCATTTGGTGATAGATCACTTTGGAATTCAGTGATAGGCACTTGCATCTGTGAAATCTTGTCCAGGTCTTCAAAACATTTCTCAAGTACTGGCTGAATATGTGAGAAAGAGACCTTTCCCTGCTGGAATGCATAGCTCAGCCTGTTGAGAATGGGAAGTATGTGATTCATCACTGTAACCACCCCTATGAATCTGGTATCGTGCATCTTTCCTTACAGGCCTGATGCCTGTGCATCTTGCTCCTCAAAATGCTTAAGAGTAAGCATTAGGGGTATATAATGTCTGTGCATTCCTTCGATAGCTTTTCCCAGGGAAAGCCATCTTGTCCATGCAGCCTTTGCGAGTCTCCTCAGGCATTTGTCCATTGCCTCTTCAGAGAACTCTTGCAACTGTTTGAGAGACATCTCAATTTTCAGATATGCTGCAAGGTGTTAGGGGAATTGTCAAAGAACTTCCAGACCTGAAAGAGCCACCTCTCTACTTCTTGCACATATGCAAGGCCCTCATTTGTGTCGCAACAAGCAAGTGACAGTTTATGACATAAACAGTGGATACTGACAAGATGCCTGTTCATTTCTTTTAGTCTTGTTGCGACCCCACTGTTTTTACCCATCATCACTGATCCTCCATCAGTGCAAAGCCCAACTGACTGATCAACTGGCAATTCACAGTGATTCAACTCTGTCACAAGAGTGCTGGAGATAGTTTCTGCATTTGCAGAATCAGATTCTGTAAGGAGACCATTGGCGCTAAGAAACTTGGTTTCTACGTTACCGGAAGTGCTGTTCCAAAACTGCACAAAATAATGTTATTAACTGCTCATTGACTGCAATATCTGTCACCTCATCAATCATCTCCTCATCAGTAGGATGTGTGGGATCAATAACTGTAGAGAGACCCACAATAGACTGCTACAAGTTAGCAAAGATCATGGTCAAGCAGAACGAAGACAACAAGTTGGAAATGAGTCAACGCCAGACAAGAGCACTTTAACGTTACTATATCACGCATTCTGTTTTATCAAGTGACTTGAGATGGCCAATCATGTTTGTTTAAATCCATGTGCTCGGTTGTTGGACATTCTTCATGGTTGCTGTAGCTAAGACACCACATTTCATTTAAGTTAAGTTATTTTAACCAGAATCCCAACAAGCACAACAGCTTATAATTTACTGGACTCAAAAAGTGAATCAATACATGAAAAAGAGAAAGCCCCATCGGTTCTGTTACCCCCTCCTGAGTCTGGTGACCAACAAGCAGAGGGATCACACACGACTACTGCTGACAACAGGGGGCGCACAAACAGGCTTCCTTTCTCTGTGGACAGTTCCTGTAATTGTGAAAAATGGGGACCGTAAAATCAAAGTGAATGCTTTACTTGACGAAGCTTCAACCAAGAAACATCAACATGCAGAGTTCCATGCATTGACCACAAAGAAAGAACAGCTCTTGATAAGCTGGAGAAATCCATCAAGCACATCAATGGCAGATATCAAGTGGCAATTCCCTGGAAAGACGACGAGTCAGTATTACCAGACAATTATGATAAGGACTACATCATTTAGAAAACACTGAAAAGCGGTTACCAAAGAATCCAGAAATCGGGAAGGCCTATACCAACAACAGCCGTCAGTATCTCAAGAATGGTTACATCTGTAAAGTAGACCCCACAGAAGAGAGCCCTCCAAACAAGTGGTACTTGCCCCACTTCCCAATTGTGAAAACACTTGGTGTCACGTGGTTGCCAGAAGAAAACGTTTTCACGTTTAAAGCAAATCATTTGGGGAAAGACTTTCTGCTTACTAAACGGAACTTTCTCAAGAAGATCGCCAAGCTATTTGAACCCTTAGGGATCTTAGCGCCATTTATTGTTCGTGCCAAAATCTTACTGCAAGAAATGTGGGCCGCCGGATTGGACTGGGAAGAAATATTTCAGGAAGACCTAGCCAGGAAAGTGTGAAAATGGTTCGGTGAATTAGAGGATCCACCTACAATCTTCAAACAAGTGGTACTTGTCCCCCGTCCCAATTGTGAAAACACTTGGTGTCACGTGGTTGCCAGAAGACGACGTTTTCACGTTTAATGCAAATCCTTTGGGCAAAGACTTTCTGCTTACTAAACGGAACTTTCTCAAGAAGATTGCCAAGCTATTTGAACCTTTATGGATCTTAGCGCCATTTATAGTGAGTGCCAAAATCTTCCTGCAAGAAATGTGGGCTGCCGGGTTGGACTGGGATGAAATATTTCAGGAAGACATAGCCAGGAAAGTGTGAAAATGGTTCGGTGAATTAGAGGATCCACCTACCATCTGAGGACAAGAAGAATTGTTATCACAAGCATTGCATACATTTGTAGACGCTTCACAAGATGGCTATGGAGCTGTTGTCTACTGGAGAGCAATTTGTTTTTGCTTATTAATTGATGCTAGGATGTGCGCACTAATTTATTTAGTAATACAATTAATGGGTTCACATACGTACCATCTAATGTGACCACCAATTCTTTTTGACCAGTCTGCAATGAAAGGACCATGGGAATTAGTGTGAATACAAATGAGGTCACAACATAACTAGTAATGCCAGTAAACCCCCCAAATTGCTTTCAGTTTCGTACATTTTTTTAATACTTCAGTTAAAAAACTCATAAACCTGTGAACACCTGAAATATTTTGGGAATATTCACTGTGTGGTGACCAGTCACAGTAAAGTTCATGGTGTGCAAAAAACCTCACAACCACAACCTAGATACTGTTCCTGTTTGGCATTTACTTTTCTCACAACTCATTGGCTTTTTCTTTACAACACAGTAACGTTCCATAAAAAAAAAATCTAAATTCAAGTGTTCACAGTTTTCTCAGCTTCACAGAAAACACATGACCCATCCCAACAGACTTTAATAGAGACTGCACTTTGCTTTGTTCTGTTTTGGTGAAACAAGACAGTCTTCATCTGCGGTTATAATCTCTAGGTACAGCAGTTTACAGTGTAGGTCTAATGTCGTAATGGATGGAAATGTTCACCTTAAGATCCAAAAAGATTAAGCTTGTTTCAGTTGCAACAAGAACAGATCCCTGTTTCTTCCTTGGCACAACTAAAATAAAACAAGGACGAAAATGATAAGTTCAAGGAGATGATTTTAATTAGATGCAAATTCATCAACTGGCATACATACACATATGTGTAAGTTTTGAAAAAAAGAGGTCCATTAATTGAAGGGTTGTATGCATAGCTGTTGTTATAAGGGTAGTGACTAAGTTTTGTTTTAATTTGTACTTTGGTTTTGTCTAACTGCAGCCACATTTCAATCAGTAAACAACGCCCAACTTCTTCAAATAACTGTAGCAACTCATAGGCAATTCAGTGCTCAATGGCAGAAAGAGCTGAGGCTCATGATCAATGGCAGAAAGAATGGAGTTCTCCAATTATCTTCTCACATGGGATTTTTAATGCCAGGGGTGTCGCTGTGTTAATCAAGAATAAATTGGATATTGTTATTCAGGAAGTGAGTTTACTTGACAGATTCTAGGAGCAGGTTGTTAGCATTAAATGCCAAAATCAAGGATAAAAGTTACCATCTTATTATACATTACTGTACATTTATGGTCCAAATTTATAAGGATGCAGAAGCTGAGTTCGCTTTTATCAAAATTTATTATTAACTTTATGACACATCACAGTGCTGTGCAGAGATGATGTTATTATAGGCTGCGGAAGATTTCAATAATACATGCACAAAAAGGGGGGATGTTAATTGAATCCACAACAGCATGTGATTGATTTGATTGAAAATATCCTAAATGAAGTCGATGTTCACAATATTTGGCATTATAAAGAATCCAAACACTTTCAGCTTCACATGGAGTAAAATTTCTCCATTTATTAATTTTTTTGCAGACTTGACCACTGGTTGATATCAGATAACTTGGAAGATTCATAAGTGAAGCTACAAGACCAATTTTAGATGTTTTGGACTATTAATTAAGTCTATTAATCTTCATTTCCATTGATAGTATTGACTGGAATTTTATGTTACAATGCCACGAAGAGATTGGATTTGGACCAAAGAAGTCTTATCACACTATAAAAATTATAGTAGTACATCCAGTTATTTGAAGTCAGTTAAATTTTTGAGGGTTGTCCAATACTCTGACAAATTTATGCATAGCATTGTATTGTATTATATCCACACAACAACAGATTAACAATACAATACAATACAATTGAGAACGATGCAATACAATAGAATACAATACAATGCTATGCATAAATTTGTCAGAGTATAGGACAAGTATGGAATTTTTCAAGTGCATATATGAGACAACTGCTTAAATTGTCCAGAAAGTGTGAGGATCACTTCTTCAATTCATTTCTAACCCGCACTTCACAATCATTTCAGTCATCATTCCTTTCACGGGAAAACACGCATGAGCCCAACAAATTGACCTGCTCTGAACTGTGTGGCTTCATAGCTCAGTTGGTAAGAGCACTGCACTGGCATCGCAGAGGTCGTGGGTTCGAATTCCGTTGGAGTCACTTGAATTTTTCAAGTGCATATATGAGACAATTGCTTAAATTGTCCAGAAAGTGTGAAGATCACTTCTTCAATTCATATCCAGTTATGTGTTGAAAAATTGGACCTGCACACCCTATTTTGAATTACAAAGAGGAGTAAGGCAAGCTGCAGGTTTTATTTATTACAACAATTGCAGCTGAGACCTTAGCAATTGCTATTAGAAGCAGACCTGATATTGAAGGCCTTAAAAATAATAGGTCAAGATGATTTCAAGTTAACTTGCAATATGCCGATGACCTAACGGTATTTGTGCACAATCGTGTGTGTGCCCAGTGGGTTTTTCATTTGCTTAATCAATTTGAATCCTGTTCTGGCTCATGAAGGTCAATTATTCCGAAACTGAGGCCACGTGGATTGGTTCATGCAGACATAACACAGAGTCACCTCTCGGTTCAAAATCACTATGGTTCAGTAGCATAGAGGCCCTTGGGATTGTCTTTACATGTAATGAGGCAGACTTACCGCAGAAAAATTCACAACTTACTATTAAATCACTTTAATTTGTTACCAACAATGCTATAGTTATGAGTTTTTAATTTTCCCAACTGCTGAGGATTTTATTGTTTAATTCATGAGCACTTTAATATTATAATTTACAATTTTGCCAGATAAAGTCGCTCAATTACCTGCAATAAAATGACTTGAAACACAGAGGTCTCAATTTAATAAATATCAAAACTTACATTAACACATCAAGATTGTCTTGGATTTGCCTTTTTTCAGAAGGCAATACTGCCTTGGAATTAAGCCTACATTAACCACTCCAACACATTTTTGGAGGTAAATTTCTTTTTTTATTTATGTTAAAATAGATGGTAAGTTACTAAATAAATTTATTATCCAAATTATGTAAAAGCTGGAATTTCATTCTGCCATCATTTCCAAATCAATATGGATAATCTGCATTACTACAACAAGGTAGTGGGTCTTGGTTTCATTTGTTTTACCGTGGACAGGGGTGCAAAGTACAATTCTCTCCCACCTGAAAACTTTGCATCCAGGCAAACAAGAAAGAATTAAGACTGTTAGAGTTTTTCTGTGGAGAAAATTAATTAAAAGTCTTTAATCCAGTAACAAGTAAAAGCAAGCAGTTATAATTATCACTTGTTAGTGTCCAAAGCTGAGCCTTCGCAGAGCTACATACTTTGGCCTTAATGATTCATCTATTGCAAGTGTTTTTCTAAAAGATAAAATCGGTTTCAATGGAATCTTTTATTAGAAGTTTTCAGTTTAAAATTTTAGCTGAAATCACCTTTACGAATTATCACCTACTAATATAGTAGCCAAAATAGCTTATGTCCCAAATGATCTTTTTACTTTTTGCCAGACTGGTTCCAAAATTAATGGTGCATCTTTTTCCAACCTTTTTTACAAACATTTATAAAACGTCTGGGAAAAAGGTATTTTTATTTTTTTTTGGTAAAAAAGTATGCTCTCAGGTCAATGTGAGGACTTCACTTTAAAAGATGTCTTGGTAAGTAGATTAGGTGGAGAGTGTGACTTGCTAAATTATTTTTTAATTCTTGCAAAATTTAATATCATTTTGGACATGCCATAAGCATGGCATAACTCCATATCTTGGAGTCTTTCAAGCAATGGTTGATTTAAAATACAGAACAGAAAAGTCAGGGTGTCAAGCAGGATGCACTGGGTCCAAGAAATAGGAAAATAGGGAATTTAAACACAGAAAATAGGAAAAAAACATTAAAGAATAGGGAAAAAACAGGATACTTCACGCGTTGTTTACGCAAGATCTAAGCTCTGATACACCCCCCTATGATTTCAACACACTCAAAATGTGAAACTTGGATCCCATATTTAATGTGTTTTTTTCTTCCAGAAAGGAGCTAAATTAGCTAACCAGTTGTATAACAGTGATCTTTCTAACAACTGAAAGAGGTAGCTTTAACATGGAAGTCATGTTTAAAAAATTTTTTGGTTTTTAAGAAGTGCCAATTTTCTTGGACTTTTGGGAGTTTTTCGGGACTTATTGGTTATTATCGGGACATCACCCAAATTTGTAAAGCTTTATTCTTGCACCACAAAAATTGCATCAACTGAAATTAAAGTGAAATCAACCAATGGACGCTCACGTTTGAAATTAAACCAATGAAATAAAAGTAGTCTGTCCGCTCATGCTCATAAAACCTCTAAAGTTCAAAAGATCACAACAGAAGCCTTACAGGAAGCCTGGCTAATAAGAGTGAACAGTGCTTATACGGAAAATATGAATACTAAATTTTAATTCTTCTCACTGACTGTCTTAAGACTTTCCAGTTTTTGTACACCATAACCAAAAAAAAAAAAAAATATAGGAAAAATTGGAGGTTTTCTCAAAAAGAGGAGAAAATAGGAATGACTTTAAAAAAGTAGGAAAAAAATAGGAACATGACTCCCTGAAAAGTACACAGCTCTCAAGAACAATAGGAAAGGAAAATTCCAGGCTAAAATGGCAATTAAATTATTTATTTAACAAAAATAAACAAACATGATCAAGGCAATTCAACGAAAGCATGCCAAAATGTTTTCCCTCTTCTACCTTCCTGTTTCCTTCAATTTTTTCATGCAACTAGCTGCAACAAATTTATTTGCAGATGTTATGCACACTTTATTGCTTGAAATTTGGCTGTGATTTGATGGAATAACCAAAATACAGTGTACAAACAAAAAGGTAATCATGATTTAAATGCATGCAGCCCTCAATAATTATGCATACCACTTCCAACAATGCCATCAAGCTGATAGCTTTGATCCTGGGTAAAGATAACATCAATAACACAGTCAAAAAATTAACCAATCAGTCACATGGGGTATAGGATTAATTTGAATCTGTAATATAGACTATGCTTAACTTAGCTGAGCATGCACACAAGCTGCACACAATTAAGCCCCACACATAATGCTCACATCAAAACAATGAATAGAAACAATTGATGACCAGAAATCATAAATACTATAAATGCTTATAAATACTATAAATAACCAGCTAATTGCTTAAAAGATATCTCAAAAAGTGACTATTGAGGGTTATAAGCTAGGTTTCTTCATAGCCGAGAGCAACACATGTCATGATATGTGACCGTACACGGGAAAACGTACTTTAACGGTTATCCGTTAAATGGGCAAAACCGTTAACCATCCGTTAGTTGCCCGTTAGAAAGCTCTCTCAAAAATGTTAGAGGCGTTAACAAAACCATTAGCTTTAAACGTCGTAGCGTTAGAACGAAAAGTTTACCCGTTAGCGGAAGTTCTGTTTCCGTTAGCCGTTTAGCATTGGAGCGTTAGAGCGGACAGCGTAGGCGTTAATACAAAATTTGTATCCGTTAGAACAGCTGGCAGAGGCGTTAGAAAAAATCACCTTCCGTTAAACGGGTAAATCAACTGTTTACTAGCTATCCGCCGTTAGAATTGCATGAGAAATAGCCATGTTTCGGACAGACGTTTCACTGCACCGTACGTGAAGAATGATTTCGCCGAAGCGAGCTTTTTAGGTCACGAAGCAGACGAGCGAGCGAAATTCTCGTTCGCAGGCGTATCCTAAACAAATTCGTTACAACGGCTGCGAAAGAAACTGATCATGAGCGAGCGACACAGTCGCAAGAGGGAAAAAGATGAATCGAATGATTTTATTGTACGTCTAGCGACAGTTTTGACGATTGGTTTGTGCTGTTGACTGATAATGTATGACCCGAATAAAATTCTATCATTAACACGTTGCGAACGAGCGAGCGACAAAGTCGCGAGAGGTAAATAAGACGAAGGACTTTTTTGAAAGTCTAACCTGTGACTAACTTGCTAAATAAATAAATCATTTAAACAATCATGTGTGGTTGACTCTATTACTCGGGTAGGACTTTTTCCGGTAGTATCGAAAACGAAGACCCCGAAAACTACATGTAAGACCCGAAGACCTAAGACCTACGAAAACGAAGACCGCTTACGAAAACGAAGTAAAAATAAAGGCGGCAAGAAAGTGTGCGAGTTTGTTTTCATTATGCGCTCTTTGACTATGTGTACATGAAAAAATTTGAAGCTTTTATGGCTATACCGATCAGGCCATTTCGCTTGACGACATCCTAAAATTTGCATCAGACTGTATTCAGATCTTGTCAAACGCTCGTGATTGTGAGATATTCGGCAGTTCGTGAAAACCTTGTCGGTACACTAGACTGCATCTACCGCTTCTAACGCTCAAGTCGTTAATGCAAGCGTTAGATTTTTTCTCGGCCGTTTAACGGCTCCAGCTATGCGTTAGAACAAGTTGCGGAAGTGTTAGAGAGTTTTCATGAGCCGTTAGGCAGAATTAGTTAGGCGTTAGAGCATTAGGGTCAAACGTTAGAACGCTCAAATGATCCGTTAGCCATGACCAGTTCTGCTGTTAGACCGTTAGGACAAACCGTCAGAACGCTTTCAAGGCCGTTAACTATCCGTTAACTACCCGTTAGTTATTAGCCGTTTAACGGATAAGCGTTAAAGTACGTTTTCCCGTGTACGGTCACATATCATGAATCATCTTCAAGGGAAGTTCAACAACCCTAACATTAACCATTTACAAACTTTAAGGCTAATCTAAGGGCTAAAACTTAAAGGCTGAAGGTTAGCTTTAATTAATAAATGTTTAGTATTTTTGTACCAAGCTGCCACTTTATTAATTTTCATAGATGCCTTGTATCTTCTTATTTTTCTTTAGAAATGGAATATACTTAATGATTCACAATGAATCGTGGCTTCCGCCAAAAACAATCTACTGGGCATGGTATTTTGGAATTAGCCAAACTGAAAATATTATGAATCAATTGTTGTGCTCATATGGTACATTCCTTGACCTAAAGAGGGCCTTTGACAAAGTATATCATATTCCTCACAAAATCAATTACTATGTTAGTATACTTTAAGTATTCTAAGAGTATATGTTCATCCTACACTGATATAAAATGTGTTCTTTTGAGTATACTTTTTGTATACCTCAAACAAAACAAACTTTAGATCACTTGACTTGATGTATACAATATATGCTGCATGATTTGCACCCATACAAAATGTATACGTGTATACAGATACTGCTAAAAAAAACAACTGAACCAATACATGTACATGGAGTACATGGAACAGTAAAATAATAATTGGTTTGCTTCTTACCTACATGTAGTGGGTCAACAACAAACAACACAAATTTATGCTAAAAACATCTCCAAAAAGGAAGTAATATTATCAGGAGTTGGTCCTAGGGCCTGTACATGCCCTTTTCCTCATTTATATCAATGATATGTCTGATAGCTCTGATCAGCTTAAATTTTGACTATTTGAAGATGATACCACTCTGTTATAAATTTTGAAAAATTGAACTCCAAGGGATGGATCTCTTTTATTCTGGAAGGGAAATTCTTGTTTTGTCATTAGTCCTCATTTACACAATTCCACTAGAATTAAACAGTGCTCTCAGTATTTATTTATTCTAGTACAGCCATCACTGTATGGCAAAAAGTCGTGAGAAAATTTCAACAGTTACATGGACAAATTAATGTTATGAAAGTGACGTGATTATTAATCACACGTCACTTTGATAACTTTATAGGAGGCGCTGCATTGACTTGTACAAGTACACTGTAGCTGCTGAAATACTTAAGAGAGCACTGTTTAATAGTTCTAGTAGTATTGTATAAAATTAATGAGGACTAACAACAAAACGAGAATTTCCCTCCCAAAATCAAGGAAAATGCATTCCTGGGAGTTCAATTTTCAAACTTTTCCAGGGGAGCATGCCCCCGGATCCCCCTAGGTGCTCAGACCTTCGGCCCTCAACTAATTCAAGTGGCTGCCTACTTTATACCAGATGCCCTTCTACATGAAAAATTAATGATAACCCTGCTAATGTATGTAATTTATCTACTCATCAAGATAACATTCCTTTATACAAAACAACTTTGTCGAAAGTTAAGATTAGACAAACAAAAAAAAATCTTTCTCAAGAAACCGTGTTACAACTTGGAATAGTTTAGCTTTTGAAGTGTGCCAGCTGTCCAAATACAATTATAAAATTAACATCCATGATAAATGATGATGATTTTCAATTCCAAAGACTTTCAAAAGATGATGACTATATTTGCCCAATCCAATAACAAAAGACCTCAGCTTGTTATGGTTGCATTTTTTTGTGCTACCTGCACTTCCCTAGTGTTTGTAAATGTATTAATAAATTATAATTTAATATACATGTAATTATCTTAGTTTATTCTCTTGCCTAAAATTCTTTCAAATATTCTTTCATTTATAATACACATGGA
>BLFK01000284.1:533180-567181 GCA_014634185.1 Astreopora myriophthalma
ATGCAATACAATAGAATACAATACAATGCTATGCATAAATTTGTCAGAGTATAGGACAAGTATGGAATTTTTCAAGTGCATATATGAGACAACTGCTTAAATTGTCCAGAAAGTGTGAGGATCACTTCTTCAATTCATTTCTAACCCGCACTTCACAATCATTTCAGTCATCATTCCTTTCACGGGAAAACACGCATGAGCCCAACAAATTGACCTGCTCTCAACTGTGTGGTTTCATAGCTCAGTTGGTAAGAGCACTGCACCGGCATCGCAGAGGTCGTGGGTTCGAATTCCGTTGGAGTCACTTGAATTTTTCAAGTGCATATATGAGACAATTGCTTAAATTGTCCAGAAAGTGTGAGGATCACTTCTTCAATTCATATCCAGTTCTGTGTTGAACAATTGGACCTGCACACCCTATTTTGAATTACAAAGAGGAGTAAGGCAAGCTGCAGGTTTTATTTATTACAACAATTGCAGCTGAGACCTTAGCAATTGCTATTAGAAGCAGACCTGATATTGAAGGCCTTAAAAATAATAGGTCAAGATGATTTCAAGTTAACTTGCAATATGCCGATGACCTAACGGTATTTGTGCACAATCTTGTGTGTGCCCAGGGTTTTTCATTTGCTTAATCAATTTGAATCCTGTTCTGGCTCATGAAGGTCAATTATTCCGAAACTGAGGCCACGTGGATTGGTTCATGCAGACATAACACAGAGTCACCTCTTGGTTCAAAATCACTATAGTTCAGTAGCATTGAGGCCCTTGGGATTGTCTTTACATGTAATGAGGCAGACTTACCGCAGAAAAATTCACAACTTACTATTAAATCACTTTAATTTGTTACCAACAATGCTATAGTTATGAGTTTTTAATTTTCCCAACTGCTGAGGATTTTATTGTTTAATTCATGAGCACTTTAATATTATAATTTACAATTTTGTCAGATAAAGTCGCTCAATTACCTGCAATAAAATGACTTGAAACACGGAGGTCTCAATTTAATAAATATCAAAACTTACATTAAAACATCAAGATTGTCTTGGATTTGCCTTTTTTCAGAAGGCAATTTACTGCCTTGGAATTAAGCCTACATTAACCGCTCCAACACATTTTTGGAGGTAAATTTCTTTTTTTATTTATGTTAAAATAGATGGTAAGTTACTAAATAAATTTATTATCCAAATTATGTAAAAGCTGGAATTTCATTCTGCCATCATTTCCAAATCAATATGGATAATCTGCATTACTACAACAAGGTACAGTAGTGGGTCTTGGTTTCATTTGTTTTACGGTGGACAGGGGTGCAAAGTACAATTCTCTCCCACCTGAAAACTTTGCATCCAGGCAAACAAGAAAGAATTAAGACTGTTAGAGTTTTTCTGTGGAGAAAACTAATTAAAAGTCTTTAATCCAGTAACAAGTAAAAGCAAGCAGTTATAATTATCACTTGTTAGTGTCCAAAGCTGAGCCTTCGCAGAGCTACTTTGGCCTTGATGATTCATCTATTGCAAGTGTTTTTCTAAAAGATAAAATCGGTTTCAATGGAATCTTTTATTAGAAGTTTTCAGTTTAAAATTTTAGCTGAAATCACCTTTACGAATTATCACCTACTAATATAGTAGCCAAAATAGCTTATGTCCCAAATGATCTTTGTACTTTTTGCCAGACTGGTTCCAAAATGGTGCATCTTTTTCCAACCTCTTTTAAAACATTTATAAAACGTCTGGGAAAAAGGTATTTTTTTTTTTTTGGTAAAAAAGTATGCTCTCAGGTCAATGTGAGGACTTCACTTTAAAAGATGTTTTGGTAAGTAGATTAGGTGGAGAGTGTGACTTGCTAAATTATTTTTTAATTCTTGCAAAATGTAATATCATTTTGGACATGCCATAAGCATGGCATTAAACTCCATATCTTGGAGTCTTTCAAGCAATGGTTGATTTAAAATACAGAACAGAAAAGTCAGGGTGTCAAGCAGCATGCACGGGGTCCAAGAAATAGGAAAATAAGGAATTTAAACACAGAAAATAGGAAAAAAACATTATAGAATAGGGAAAAAACAGGATACTTCACGCGTTGTTTATGCAAGATCTAAGCTCTGATACACCCCCTATGATTTCCACACACTCAAAATGTGAAACTTGGATCCCATATTTAATATGTTTTTTTCTTCCAGAAAGGAGCTAAATTAGCTAACCAGTTGTATAACAGTGATCTTTCTAACAACTGAAAGAGGTACTGTAGCTTTAACATGGAAGTCATGTTTAAAAAAATTTTTGGTTTTTAAGAAGTGCCAATTTTCTCGGACTTTTGGGAGTTTTTCGGGACTTATTGGATATTATCAGGATATCACCCAAATTTGTAAAGCTTTATTCTTGCACCACAAAAATTGCATCAACTGAAATTAAAGTGAAATCAACCAATGGACACTCACATTTGAAATTAAACCAATGAAATAAAAGTAGTCTGTCTGCTCGTGCTCATAAAATCTCTAAAGTTCAAAAGATCACAACAGAAGCCTTACAGGAAGCCTGGCTAATAAGAGTGAACAGTGCTTATACGGAAAAAATGAATACTAAATTTTAATTCTTCTCACTGACTGTCTTAAGACTTTCCAGTTTTTGTACACCATAACCAAAAAAAAAATATATAGGAAAAATTGGAGGTTTTCTCAAAAAGATAGGAGAAAATAGGAATGACTTTAAAAAAGTAGGAAAAAAATAGGAACATGACTCCCTGAAAAGTACACAGCTCTCAAGAACAATAGGAAAGGAAAATTCCAGGCTAAAATGGCAATTAAATTATTTATTTAACAAAAATAAACAAACATGATCAAGGCAATTCAACGAAAACATGCCAAAATGTTTTCCCTCTTCCACCTTCCTGTTTCCTTCAATTTTTTCATGCAACTAGCTGCAACAGATTTATTTGCAGACGTTATGCACACTTTATTGCTTGAAATTTGGCTGTGATTTGATGGCATAACCAAAATACAGTGTACAAACAAAAAGGTAATCATGATTTAAATGCATGCAGCCCTCAATAATTATGCCTACCACTTCCAACAATGCCATCAAGCTGATAGCTTTGATCCTGGGTAAAGATAACATCAATAACACAGTCAAAAACTTAACCAATCAGTCACATGGGGTATAGGATTAATTTGAATCTGTAATATAGACTATGCTTAACTTAGCTGAGCATGCACACAAGCTGCACACAATTAAGCCACACACATAATGCTCACATCAAAACAATGAATAGAAACAATTGATGACCAGAAATCATAAATACTATAAATGCTTATAAATACTATAAATAACCAGCTAATTGCTTAAAAGATATCTCATATTGAGGGGTATAAGCTAGGTTTCTTCATCGCCGAGGGCAACACATGTCATGATATCATGAATCATCTTCAAGGGAAGTTCAACAACCCTAACATTAACCATTTACAAACTTTAAGGCTAACCTAAGGGCTAAAACTTAAAGGCTGAAGGTTAGCTTTAATTAATAAATGTTTAGTGTTTTTGTACCCTTGTATCTTCTTATTTTTCTTTAGAAATGGAATATACTTAATGATTCACAATGAATCATGGCTTCCGCCAAAAACAATCTACTGGGCATCGTATTTTGGATATAACTAGCCAAACTGAAAATATTATGAATCAATTGTTGTGCTCATATGGTATATTCCTTGACCTAAAGAGGGCCTTTGACAAAGTATATCATATTCCTCACAAAATTAATTACTATGTTAGTATACTTTAAGTATTCTAAGAGTATATGTTCATCCTACATTGATATAAAATGTGTTCGTTTGAGTATACTTTTTGTATACCTCAAACAAAACAAACTTTAGATCACTTGACTTGATGTATACAATATATGCTGCATGATTTGCAACCATACAAAATGTATACGTGTATACAGATACTGCTAAAAAAACAACTGAACCAATACATGTACATGGAGTACATGGAACAGTAAAATAATATGAACTGAAGAAATGATCCTCACACTTTCTGGACAATTTAAGCAATTGTCTCTTATGTGCACTTGAAAAATTCAAGTGACTCCAACGGGATTCGAACCCACGACCCCTGCGATGTCGGTGCAGTGCTCTTACCAACTGAGCTATGAAGCCACACAGTTGAGAGCAGGTCAATTTGTTGGGCTCATTGCTTAAATTGTCCAGAAAGTGTGAGGATCATTTCCTCAGTTCATGTCTAACCCGCACTTCACAATCATTTCTTTCATTCACCATCCCTTTCATGGGAAAACACGCATGAGCCCAACAAATTGACCTGCTCTCAACTGTGTGGCTTCATAGCTCAGTTGGTAAGAGCACTGCCCCGGCATCGCAGAGGTCGTGGGTTCGAATCCCGTTGGAGTCACTTGAATTTTTCAAGTGCACATAAGAGACAATTGCTTAAATTGTCCAGAAAGTGTGAGGATCATTTTTTCAGTTCATGTCTAACCCGCACTTCACAATCATTTCTTTCAGTAAAATAATAATTGGTTTGCTTCTTACAGGTTGTACCTAAATGTAGTGGGTCAACAACAAACAACACAAATTTATGCTAAAAACATCTCCAAAAAGGAAGTAATATTATCAGGAGTTGGTCCTAGGGCCTGTACATGCCTTTTTCCTCATTTATATCAATGATATATCTGATAGCTCTGATCAGCTTAAATTTTGACTATTTGAAGATGATACCACTCTGTTATAAATTTTGAAAAATTGAACTCCAAGGGATGCATCTCCTGTATTCTGGAAGGGAAATTCTTGTTTTGTCATTAGTCCTCATTTACACAATTCCACTAGAATTAAACAGTGCTCTCTTAAGTATTTATTTATTCTAGTACAGCCATCACTGTATGACAAAAAGTCGTGAGAAAAATTCAACAGTTACATGGACAAATTAATGTTATCAAAGTGACGTGATTATTAATCACATGTCACTTTGATAACTTTATAGGAGGCGTTGCATTGACTTGTACAAGTACACTGTAGCTGCCGAAATACATAAGAGAGCACTGTTTAATAGTTCTAGTAGTATTGTATAAATGAGGACTAACAACAAAACGAGAATTTCCCTCCCAAAATCAAGGAAAATGCATTCCTGGGAGTTCAATTTTCAAACTTTTCCAGGGGAGCATGCCCCCGGATCCCCCTAGGTGCTCAGACCTTTGGCCCTCAACTAATTCAAGTTGCTGCCTACTTTATACCAGATGCCCTTCTACATGAAAAATTAATGATAACCCTGCTAATGTATCTAATTTATTTACCCATCAAGATAATATTCCTTTATACAAAACAACTTTGTCGAAAGTTAAGATTGGACAAACAAAAAAAATCTTTCTCAAGAAACCGTGTTACAACTTGGAATAGTTTACCTTTTGAAGTGTGCCAGCTGTCCAAATACAATTATAAAATTAACATCCAAGATAAATGATGATTTTCAATTCCAAAGACTTTCAAAAGATGATGACTATATTTGCCCAATCCAATAACAAAAGACCTCAGCTTGTTATGTTTGCATTTTTTTGTGCTACGTGCACTTCCCTAGTGTTTGTAAATGTATTAATAAATTATAATTTAATATACATGTAATTATCTTAGTTTATTCTCTTGCCTAAAATTCTTTCAAATATTCTTTCATTTCACATGGAAACACTGCTCGCCTTGACTAGCTCTTGTAAACTGCGGGAAATGCATGTTTCATTTTTCCGTTGTTTCTATAAATAAATTTTACTGTTTACTTTACATTTACTTAACAGGATAAAACTGTGTGTTTGTTGAGTTGGGAAACCAAGAAAGGGACAGCAAAAATTTCATATTCCACAATTGAAGGTATCTAGAATTTTACAAACCTGTGTTTCACATCTAAGTGTGATTGATGTAAAGCTTGACATACAATACAATGCGGTGGCAGATCCAGAGTCCCCTCCCCCCTATTTTTGGACCAAAATAATCATAAAGCTACATGTACCTCAAAGTGATATTAAAAATGCCAAAAACCGTGAAAGAGCAGACAAATTTTTTTGGAGGACCAGCCGGCTCCCTAATAATTCTAGTTCTTGATCCACCATTGCAATTTTAATGCAAAAGATCGGTTGAGGTCAACTGGAGGTCATTAGTAGGACCAATTTTAATATTTTAAGATTTTACTTCAAACAAAAACATGACTTTGAAGCTCTGGGGAATTAAGCAAGGATTTGTATGAGTTTTTCCCCAAGAGCCTTGGGATGGTGCCTTTTGTCCAAGAGAGAGTATTACAGTAACTATTAATATCAAAATTGGCAATTTTTTAGAGTGTCACGGCTGGGAATGCATGTGCACTGGTGTGTAATGATTTTTCCACACTCATAAGATGTTTGCAGTATTACAACTGAATGCTATTTGCACTACAGCAACATTGTTTCCACTTTTTGACTCCTTCAGCTTTACATTTCAAGCTCGTCCTTGTCATTGTCGTCCAAGTTACGAATACTGAAATTGCAAGAGGTTCTAAGACGATCCCAAATGTGGATTAAAAAAGGGTTATTTTTATTTGGGCAGGTTCCCATGCTATGAAAGTGATACTGAAGTACACTTGTCAATCACATGTTGCTTAATGCCAACTACGGCCTGGTTCCCACTTATGCGATAGGCACAAGCATAAGCCTCAGCATATCTCTATGACGTTCCCACACGTGAAACAAGCAGAACAAAATGAGGGATACACAAGGACAATAATGGCGAACACTACAAGCAACTGTTAATTTTAGTTCTTGTGCTTATGCTTATTTCCCATCCACTCCCACTTGTGAAATAATTAAGCACAAGCATGAGATAAGCACGAGATGCACTAAAGCACTAAAGCAAAAGGAAGGGAAAAGTTCCATTTCCTGTGCTTATGCTTGTACTTATGCTTATCCATATCACACATGACTGCGGACCGGGTCATTGTTTTGCCTTTCGGAAAATAACCCTAACCCTCAGTTTGGCTAACCCTAGGCCTAAAGTTGGGTTTTAGGCCTATAGGCCTATAGGCCTAGGGTTAGCCCGAATTGAGGGTTAGGGTTACTTTCCGAAAGGCAAAACAATGACCCGGTCCGCAGTCCACCTCTGATACCTAGTCCGCGTTTTATACCCGGTCTGCAGTCCGGGTCTGCAGTCCACAGTCCGCAGTCCGCAGTCCGCAGTCCGCAGTCCTCCTCTTATACTGACCGCTAATTTAATATAGCTATAAAGGAATAGATTTCATATCGAAGAAAGTTTCGTCTCAATTTGCTCGAAGTATGTGTTATATAAGACATTTGTAGCAATCGATTTCTCGCATTTTACGCTGGGCGGGCTTCTTGCGCTACGATGACGAGCTTTCGTACCAACAAGTTACAGGCGACGTGTATGCAAAATCAAACTTCTCAGCAGCTTCTTACCTGGCCTGTCTCTACGTCCAACACATGGACTTTGTAGTCAAAACTGTCCACCCAAAGTAATTTCTCTGTGACTGCATCCCAATGTGGCCCCTCTCCGAGCTTTGCACAAATGTCCTTGCCCACTACAGTAATCTTGGGCGCCATCATGTTTGCTGCAACTAACCTGGGTACGAGCAAAGGGAGAAATACGCACACTTAAAAACGTGAGAGGACTGGGATGAGTTTCTCGTATTGATTAGATTGAAAATCGAAACTTTTCAACTGAAATGTTAAGGAATGAAGAGCTACCCAGCCAAGTTTGAGAGTTTTTGGCAGAAAATTGGCCAAATGGTAGACTTGCTAAAGTTGCAAAATTCCATACAAGCCCTTATAATTTTGTTGTCCTGTCTAGCCAATCCATACAAACTCTCTGTTTTACGTGATATTGGAAGAGCTCCTATTTTGCCATTTTCCCATTCTAAATACTTCTATTGTTGGTAAAGACTCAAGTTTCGTTGCTCTTTCATTTGAATATCATAGTTTTTAAAACAAATGAAAAAGAACCGTTCTCTTTTCCAGTTCTCTCACGTTTCTGCCATGGGCTATTGTGGCCTGTGGGTGCTATATACCAAAAATCAACAATTGTTTTTCCATTTTTATCGTATATTTTGGTTTTTTGTACATATTTTATTGTTTTTATTGATTTTTTTTAATCTTAAGGAAGGTTTTAATGTTATATAGTTTGTATCATAAGTTAAATTTCATTCATTCTGAGAATGTTTTGTGTTGTCTCCGTTTTCAATGTGATGAGTTTTATTTTGACACAATGAACTAAACCCTACCCTACCTAATGGTTGCACACCACCTATGTAAGCACATAGATTAGTTCTAAGACTTGCTGGAAAGATGTTGTTTTCATCCATACTAATGTAACAGTAAAGGTTCAATTATTGAAAATATATGACACGCTTATGTACATGATGATTTTGTTTGCACATTGTGTATTTATACCCCACTTTTAATGCGGCGAAATTTATAATTTAGGCAAGCCAATGCAGCCAGCGGTTTCCTCCTCTTCCGTGTAAGCGAATTGCGGGCCCCCCCTCTTAAGACCACAGGGCTGATTAATTCATTATTGCGCTTGTGTTTGGCATTGAGGTCTTTACGGATCATTGATCTGCTACCCTGCGAATCTTTGCGGATTCTCGCTTGGACATCGTTGTCTACTCTAGTTCCTCGCCTTCTTGCATTTGTGTCACTTTTAAGGCTCAGTTCAAAGACCGACCCCTTCCGCAGGGGCTGCTCGATTCATATTGGTCTTTGCAAATACCCACTCTGCGCGGTTCACGTTTTTCTTGCCTACTTGTCTATTTAGGATAATGCGCCAAGGTGCCCTTTTCTTGTTCCAGAATGGCTTCTGCTGGAGTTCCGGGTAACTTCTCTAGCTACAGCTTTCGGATAGGGGCAGCTAATGTGGCAGGTCGCATATCTCATTGAGGAGTTGGGAAAGGGTGGTTAAGCAATACCTATCAGCACGACATCAGAACGCTGTCCTAAGCCTTAGCATCTTTGTCACAAAAGCTGGTTTGTCGACCTGAGCTTAGCGTCTCTGTCGTGGTATAATTGGGGTAGATATGCATGCAATGGGTGGAACGAGATACCGCTTAATATGTGATCCGTTGATTAATCTATTATTGTGATAGTCGACCAGGAGTCGCTTTTTCTTGGATAGTTTGCTTTTACAGTTTCGTGGTTTTAATTTTAGTTTGGAGAGCCATTATGTAAACTACCAGGTTACCGGTAATGATGTGATTCACCTTCGGTAAATAAAGTTTCTTTCTGTCTGTCTGTCTGTCTGTCTTTCTTTCTTCTACGTTTCCCAAATTTTAACTTTGCCTTATTTTTCCCCGTTAGTGTTTTAATCCATTGTGCAAATTTTGGCATTCGATTGTATACTGTAAGGTAAACGTTTGGCCGCCTTTGGCTGTCTCTCCCGATTATTTAAGAAGAGTATGAACAAGTTTTGTTTTGCAGTGCCGTTCCGACACCTGATTTTGGAACGTTCCCTTCTTGAAAAGCGGGAGCGGATTGTTCCTGTTTTTCGTGTTCCTTTTGTCTTAAAAAGGAACGCAATTGTATGCTAATTGGGAACAAAATGTTCACTTGAACTGAAGAAATGATCCTCACACTTTCTGGACAATTTAAGCAATTGTCTCATATATGCACTTGAAAAATTCAAGTGAATCCAACGGAATTCGAACCCACGACCTCTGCGATGCCGGTGCAGTGCTCTTACCAACTGAGCTATGAAGCCACACAGTTGAGAGCAGGTCAATTTGTTGGGCTCATGCGTGTTTTCCCGTGAAAGGAATGATGACTGAAATGATTGTGAAGTGCGGGTTAGAAATGAACTGAAGAAATGATCCTCACACTTTCTGGACAAAACCCGCACTTCATAATCTTGGACGTGGCGGGCCATTGGGTTACATAGACGCGATTTCCGAGTTAATCGACTTTCGAAAGGTCAATGGTGCATCGGATGCAGTTCTAAGAAAATTGTCTGTCACCGAGTTGTGCCTCAAAAGAGCGCGCAAGACAGTGGCAAAGATGATGAGATTGCAGTGGACACAAGATCTGGATATCGAAACATTAGAGGTCAAGGGTCACTGGCATGGGCAACAATGGAAGAACTGCTAGAAGTCGTGACTTTTCACTTGCCTCGCTACGAACAGACTGAAAATGTGCAAGAGTAACCCTGGTCAAGCGAATCCTTCGGACCTAACATTTGCTACCAAATGTTTGGCCACGTACCTGTTCATCAAAGTCAAAGGTTCGCGCCCCATGACGTATCAGTATCTCACAGTTGGAATGGTAATTGAGGCTAAGGAGAACGGCGGTTTCATCGATCAGAAAACCTTTAAAACGGCTGGGAAGTACGAATTTGACTCCGTAATCTTGACAGACACAAGCTTGCAAGCACTCGACGGCTACATTAATTTCGTCAGGCCTTTGCTCAAACCTCAGTGCGAATTTTATTCTGGTGACTAAAAACGGAGGCCAACACAGCAAATTGGGCGACGTTGGGTTTTGATGCTATTGCGAAATACGTTCACCCAACACGTTGTCGCTAAATCGTCGAGACGTAAAGTCTTCGCATGCTTACTAGCAGAGAGCACGAAATTTTGTCTGAAGATCAAAAACATACGTGTAGCTCTGTGGTTGCCAAAGTTCACTATCAAAAGCAGAGATCGCGCGAAGTTGCAACTAAAGGGCACGAGTGTCTGCAGAAACTACAGGGAGCAAAGGGTTTGGAGCTAGAGGAAGAGAGTAATTCCAGGCTTGGGGCTAATAGTTCAGTCTCGGAGCACCAAGACCAAAGGCTTGAAGAAATGGGAGACCAAACAGTGGAGAAGCGCACTCTCCGTGCAAATAATGTCACACTCCCAGAAAAGCTGTGCGTTAAGAGTGGCCATCGTCGGGCCGATGTTTGAAGCAAGGGCTAGAAAAGCATGGATTTGGTCATTTGACAGCTATTTTGAGAGACTGTGACTTCACATTTGAGGATGGAAGAATGGCTGACTCATTAAAGAAAAGGGCGGAACTGAAATTTGTTTTTGATTGTGATAGCCCAAACGTGTAATCTTCTCCTCCAGGGTCTCGTACTGTCTTGTTTGTTTGTTTGTTTTTGGCTTGTTTGTGGTTTGTTCGTTTGTTACTTTTTCTAATAAGGGCGTGGGCTCGGACGGTGGGCTACTATTCTGAGAGATTCCGAGCTTGAATTTCACGAGGGAAAAAGACGGTCGATTCTCTAAGGGAAAGGACCTAAGTTGGGTATCATTCATGACAAGAGCTGAACGCTTTCACATGTGACACAACGCTCATATAGATCACCTGTTTAATTTTCTTTGCTTCAAGGTCAAGGCCTTCAAAATTAAAGGAAATCACTCACTGTTGGCTCGAGAAATAATTTAAGATGCTGTTCCTCGATTTCTTGGCTTGTCTCTTACTCTGATTGCGCTTGCGTTTCCCGCCACTACTCTGTCGCTGTAGTTCCTATGAGATGACGTAGCCGCCAGGACACGTGGCCGACTGTCCATTGCGTTGACTTGGCCTAGGTATGATGAAGAGGCTCTCGTCTTCGCTGCTGTCTCCCTCTTGCCTCGGCGTTTCGGCTATCATTGGACAGCTTTCGATAATAGCGGCAGTAATTGTGCTCGTCACTGCTGTTGTGGTTTGGAGGAGCAAGAAACAAAGTAAAGAGAAAAAGGGCCGGTCTCTAGTTGATCTCATCCTTGGGAGACTAAAAATCGTCAAAGGTTTCTACCAATTGACGTTTGGCGTTCTTGATGCATTCGCATACATCAAATGGCCAGACTCTCTCGCCCTCATTGGCAAATATTCCGAGATGTTGCAAATCTTAAAGTCGATGCTTTTGGAAGATTGTTTGCCATGCTTGGTGTAAATGCTGTGGTCATCATCTTAGCATTTATTGCTCACGGAATTAGGAAGCTTTTCATAACCTGGTCGACCTTAAGCCAAGAGGAAAAAGCGAAGAAAATTGCGGAAACGAAGCAGTTGGCTTACAAAGCAGCTTTCTTCTTACTTCATGTAACCTACCTGAGCACCTGCCCGAAGACGGCAAATGTTCTTCCTCTTGCTTGCCGTACACTGTGCTATGATGAAAAACAAGGAAAGTGCGAGAAGTTCCTCAGAGTTGATTTCAATATCAATTGTTCCAGCCAAGAGATCTATAATCCTGTGTTTGTTGCATTTTGTGCTATTGTGTACATCCTGTTTCTGCCCACCGCATCCCTGATAGTACTTTGGAGACATGGAAAGTCCCTGAGGAAATATGGCGATGAAGGCGAGCAAGAAACGACAGATTCTCAACGGCCAAACCCCGAGGTTGCCACAGGTTTACAATTTCTTTTCCAAAATTACAGCGATCATTCATGGTATTGGGAAGTTCTTGAAACAGCTCGAAAGGCGATCTTTCGGTCAGGCATCATCCTGAAAGGAGCGGAGAACAGAGCCTATGTTGGGTTGGCGTTCGTCATGTCAGGTCTTTATGGGATGTTCTTCGCATACAAGAGGCCTATAGTGGATCCTTCCGAAAACAAGTTGATGCTGTCCTCACTTGCTGTCACGTTTGTCAACCTCGCAATAGGTGTTGTGAGTAGAATTTCAACAGAGGATGTACCACCCTCAGTCGACGCATACATGGACCACATTACGTTCAAGGCACTGGTGTTTGGAGCAAATTTCTTGGTAATTGCGATTCTTGCGGGTAAGCATGACATTTTGTTTCTTAATTGAACTAAGTTAATCGCATTATCTAGTTGTCATCTATTACTCTGTTTATTTATTTTATTTTATTTATCTACTGAGCCTCGCCTGATGATACATAAAGAATTATTGAAGAGAAGAAATGCAAAACATGGCGAAATAAAGTCGACCCTAAAACACAGATTACATAAGCAGGGACGTCACAGCAGTCTGCACCAATTACATTGCCGGGTCCTGTGTTAGCAGTACGTGCCTCCTCCCAAGCACACAGCATTTTATCTTACAGTTACTTATAATAATAATAATAATAATGATAATGATAATATTACGGTATTTATATAGCGCCATTTCCAGTGATGTCCAATAGCGTTTTACAGTACAGGTAAAAGCACTAATCTAAATCACAGTATTAAGACGATTAAAATGTAGAATGGCTAATTTCTTAATTTACATGAAAGAAGTAAAAATAAAATAATCAATTTAATAAAAACGCTTTCCTTAAAAGATACATGTAAGTCTTGAGTCTTATGCTTGAAACTGTTCAAATTTTCACAGTCTCAATTCCAGTGGCATGTCATTCCAAAACTTAGGAGATGCCAGTGAAAATGAACTAAAACCATAGTTTCGCAGGTTGTAGCTGACATCGAGCAGACGGTGACTATTCGCAGATCTTAAGTTGCGCAGAGGAACGTACCTCGTCTTGTACGCTTCTTTTCAAATGTTGACGTAAGGGAACAAATGCTCGCAACAGATGTGGCTTCATAGCTCAGTTGGTTGAGCACCGTGGAGGTCATGGATTCACTGAGTCCCGTTAAAGCCATACGTTTCTTAGACTTCTCCGGATGTCAGTTGATTAAATTGCGGGGATCTTTTTTCATTCTCACGTTTGTTTTCAACAAATACTTTTCCATTGTAAGCTAAGCATTTTGACACGGTTATTTGTGTCGATGATTGGTTTTGTATCGTTTAGGACAAAATAATATATTTTAAGACTAATTTCAGTCACTCTAGAGAGACTCGCAGAATGGCATAAATTACACAGTAAGGGTGAAGAGAGCATCATATTTTCGGTTATTAATCCGATTTTACAGCTTATTCTTAAATTCCCGCAATCATAAGAGAACTGGTCTTGCACCAATTTGTCATTCCCTGAAGTCGTCATCATATGTGGATTTATTTTGTTGGTTCCCCACTCTGCGGCTCCCAGACGTTTTTCTTCACAATCTCCTCAGAGAACATAACATCTGACTTTGACTCCATTTGATTTCTAGGGTGTCCCCAGTTAGTTTTGCAGTGTTATAATTACTTGAAACTGACTGAAACAAAGTTCAGTATTATCATTAATACAATCACAGCACCTTGCGAGGTGATGCTTAGGGATGTTCGTAAATTAATTTGTTTATTTACTTGTTTATTGTTTACTGTTGTACTGTTGAACATTGCTTAATCGTTTGTTCTGAAGTATATAACTGTGCCAATGAGGTTGGTTCCGCCTCCATTCTCGTAGTGAGGGACGACAGTTGATGCAGTACCATTGGTATTATCTGTCACGCCCAAATGTTGAAATCAGTAACGTTAAATAAATAGCATGGACAGTTTAAATTTCTCTGACAAATTGCAATTGTTCCTCCCCTGAGGTCAAGCAGCGTTCAATGCAAGTCGATTTCACTGTTCACTGGTTTTACTGTTACTTTTTGTAACTGCATGCGAAGACTATGGCTTAGTAGAGGCGATACGCGTTGAAATATGGCAGACGTCCTTACACTAGCGTACGAGAACCCGATCCAGTAAACCTAGCACTACTCAAATCCAATGCATGTCACAAAGACTGGTACTGACTACATATATCCTAAATTAGCAGAGAATTTGTCAACAATCTCGCTAAATCATTACACCAAGTTAAAGCCATCTTTAACTGGGGGCCTTGGTCGAGTGATGGCGGCGTGAGGATTGCTTCGACAGCCGGCCGCCTTTCTCACTTATCTTTTGCACAACACATGGCTGAAATCCTTTCTGGATACATCAGGACGCGAAAAAATTGAAGGACGCCAAAATAGGCGACCTCGGCAGTGAAGCAGCATATGAGTCGAGCGATGAAGTGATGGATGCTCTAAATAAGATTGAATCTATCGCTGAACAACTGAAGTCAATACTGGAACTGCTAAACAAGCTCGACACTATCGAGAATTCAGTTAAAAGCATCGAAGCCAGTCTAGCGAACCTGAAAGCTCGAACTGCTAAACTTGAGCAATTTGAATTAACAGCAGCGAAGGACATAAAGGACTTGAAAGAATCATGCACCTTTAATGGTGGCAACTGTAAAGAAATTCAGGATCGGTTGGATGAAAACAACACAAAAATAAACTGGCTGCTGAAAAGCGAAAAGATGCTTCGCGATCAAATGAACGAACTCAGGTTTAAAAACCTCTATCTTGAGGCATATTCCAGACGCACAGTTGAAATACAACGTGTACATTGACTCCCTGGAAGACACAACGGCTCTGGGCCGCGGCCAATAATTGCTAGATTCCTTCGGTATATAGAGGATATTTTCTCGCAGGGAAGGCGCCTTAAAGGGACCGAATACCAGATGTTTCAGGATCTTCCACAGGAGGTGCCAACACAGAAGCCTTCAAGCTTGCCTTGAGGGCCCAGGCCAGGCACCATTAAGCATTAGGCATTTGAACATTTTTTATTTTTAGATCACCAGCATAAATTCACTGCACTGTTTTTAGCGCACATAGCACGAGCACAGCACATACCTGCTGAAGATGGGCTGTGCTGCCCTTTGCAGATCAGACATTTAGATTTAGATTTAGATTTAGATAATCAAACGTAGAAGAGAGCAGATGCCAACTTTCAAGAAAGCACGGAGAAACGGTATGAGGGTTTCTTTTAGTATGAGAACCAGACAAGCTTTTTATAAATGGCAAATTCTGGCCTCATGGAAAACTGCCAGAAACAAGTGATCAAGCAAATGAATAAGATAACTGTGTTGTAACATTGTATCTGTACTATAACATTATTCTATTAGACGGCCTGGCGAGCAACCCTTCTTCTTTCAGTGATTGCAGAGCCTAGTTTTATGCTTGCATGTCATTAAGACCGAAGACCGATGAGTTTTTTTTTGAAAAAGGTTTTCTTTGTTTTTGTGTCGCTTTCAGTCGCCGGTTTTTGTAAGTGTTTACCTTTTTTCCCTTTATTTTAAATGTAAGCTTATCTTTCTTTAATTCTTGTCATCAAAACTTCACTCATGAATATTATCGATATATGAACATAACCTATTTTACATTTCATCCAAAGCAGTATTCAAATTATCAACCAACAGCGATAACACTTTCACAGTTTAACAAAGGAGTAGTACCGAAGAATGTTGCTTTTATCACCTGCTTTCAAAACGGAAAGGAATGTTATTACGATAGCTTCTCTTAACGTGCGGGGCCTTGGGAATGATACTAAACGAAGAGAAACTTTCAATTGGTTGCGTTCCAAACACTTTTCCATCTATTTGCTACAAGAAATCCACTGTTCTGAAAGAACAAAAGATCTATGGGCCACGGAATGGGGCTACAAATGCCTTTTTAGCACCACGTCAAGTACTAAAGTAGGTATAGCTATCCTATTCAACAATAATTTTGAACTTCAAATCTTAAAAAATTATATTGATCAGGCAGGACGATATATAATATGCGATTTAATGGCAAATGGAAAACTCGTAACCCTGGTAAATGTTTACGCCCCAAATGAAGATGATCCAGATTTCTTTAAAGCTGTTGCTGAACATATTGAAGACTTTCAAAAGGACGAAGTGGTAATTGGAGGTGATTTTAATCTTGTTTTAGCAAGAAAGGCGGCCTTTCCAGAACGTATAACAATGCAAGAAAAACGGTGTGCGAGATTGCCGAACAATTTGATCTTGTTGACGCTTGGAGACTTTTGAATCCAGATACTAGTAGATACACTTGGCGCCGAAAGCAACCAGATTAGATTTTTTCCTCGTATCACAAAGCTTCGTGGGTAATGTTGTCTCAGCCGATATCGTACCAGGTTTTAAAACAGATCACTCCTTGATAACACTGAACATATCATTGCAGACAAATCCAAGGGGCCGTGGTTTTGGAGGCTAAATGTATCGTTAAGGGAAAGTACGTTTTTTATTGGGGGGGCTGGGCCGGGGTATTTTGGAATTTTTTTGCGAAAAAAGTCGTAGCCCTCCCACTTCCTGGAATGGATTAATGCATGACCCTTCAAAAATACCCGGACAAAAACATCTGACCCTCCCCCCTCCTCAACCTATCCAAGACAAAAATAACCGAAGTGAAAATAACAAACTGGAAGTGTCACTCATATAACCGCGTTCATCTGCGCACAAAGTAGTTAATTGCGTGGAGTGTGATTGTACGGTGAAAACTTGAAAATGGGCAACGATTTACTTCCAGCCTCGAGCTCAGATTAGGCGATTGTTTGAGGAAAGTGAACTAGTCAGTGGCGACAGTGAGGCTATTAGAAAGTTTTCAGATAAATACATTGTCCCCGAAAAGCTTGTGGCAGAGTATGTTGAGCACCTTGCCCAGATAAAAATGCGCAAGGAGAAGAAGAAAGAGGAGACTGAAAGGAAGCGAATGGAACGGCTGAACCGGGAGTACAATGACGTTGACTGGGTTGGACTGTACAACTCCGATAAGCTGTCGTCCTTGAGGGTGGACGAGCTGTTCTTGTACTTTTCCCATCTCAAGATCACCTTCAAAGGGAAGAAAGCTGAAAAGGTCGCAATGATCAAAGCGCACATTGGCAGCTTGCTGTACAATTCAATGGAGCGTCAACAACATCTCGGCAGCCGCCGCTAAGAAATGTGAGGCAACAAGCGACCTCATCACTTTCCGAGGTCGAAACTACTCGCCCGAGTAGCTTAATTGACGAATCCTCACCAGAGACTGATTTTATACCAGAACTCCGCGCGCGGAAACACGGGCACGGGTCGAGAGAGACAATTATGTTAGATGGGAGAAGATAGTTTTTTGATAAATAAATTTTTCGACACCTGTAAATAATTTAGATTAATCTTGACTGGTAGCTTTGCTTGTATGTACAAAATAGAAGCGACATGGAGTAATTTTTTCCTTGCCAAATAAACCTGTTACCCTCCCCCGGTTGAGAATAAAACAGGTTTGACCCTCCCCAATTTGTAAAAAAATTATTAAGGACCCTCCCCTCCGAAGCCCCCGCCCACCCCCCCTCCCCAATAAAAAACGTACCTTCCCTAAGTGATACTGACTACATTGACATGATTAAACTAACTGTCGCGCAGACGAAGAAAGAATGTTCTGATGATAATTGAGTTAACCCTTCTCTTCTTTGGGAAATGATCAAAATGAAAGTTCGAGAGAAATCCGTCAGTTATTCGATTGGGAAAAAACGCAAGGAGATTGGTAAGGAACATATTTTAGAAGGAAACAATTGCAGCATTTGAAAAAGAATTAGACTTGCCAACGATCACGACTCAGTACAAAAATATCTTAATAGAAAAATTGGAATTGTACAAAAAAGAATTGAAAGAATTTGTAAGGTGGCGCACCCAAGGGGCGATTCTAAGATGTAAAGCAAGATGGTACAATGAAGGTGAAAAAAATTCAAAATACTTTCTTAACCTTGAAAAGAGGCATTACAAACTTTACACTATAAGTCAACTCCAAATCAACGAGAACGAGTTTGTCACTTCTGATACTGGAATCTTAGAAGAATGTGAAACCTTCTATAAAACAACTTACACATCGCAAGGAAACACAATACCTCCAGATAGAGAATTCTTTCAACTTGAGAAAGACACTTCTTGATTATCACGAAGCCGCGAGCTGTGAAGGTTTTTTAACTGAAGGGGAATGCCTAGAAGCCTTAAAGGATATGGATTCAGGAAAAACACCTGGGACTGATGGTTCGCCGGCCGAGTTTTATAAAACCTTTTGGGATGAGTTAGCTTCTAGTTTAATTAGTGCCCTTAACTACGCCTACGATCAGGGGACTCTTTCGGTATCACAGAAACGAGGCATCAGTAAACTTATTCCCAAAAAGGACGCTGATCCACACTTTATTAAAAACAGGCGTCCTCTAACTCTCCTGAACTGTGACCTTAAAATAACTACGAAAGCCATTGCTAATCGAATAAAGAAGGTTATTCCAAAACTTATTAACAATGATCAGACGGGCTTTCTAAAAGGCAGATTTATTGGAGGAAATATTAGACTGATCGATAGTATTATAAACTATGCAGCAGAACAGCACATCCCTGGGTTGTTACTTTTTATTGATTTCCAAAAAGCTTTTGACTCACTCGAGTGGTCATTTGTAAATCGTACGCTTGAATATTTTGGGTTCGGCCCCTCTTTGACAACTTGGATTGGAACGTTTTATAACAACATTGAAAGCTACGTTTTAAATAATGGATGGTCAAGTAAATTCTTCAAGTTCCAAAGAGGTGTTCGGCAAGGCTGCCCTTTGTCGCCCTACCTATTCATACTTTCAGTTGAAGTCCTAGGGAAAGCTATCAGAGCTAACACTAATATTAAAGGAATCACCGCGGATAATACAGAAATAAAATTAAGCCAATACGTGGACGACACAACCCTGATCCTTAACGGTAACCAAGGCTCCTTATCAGCTGCCCTTGATACTATTAAGAACTTCGGTATTTCTTCTGGTCTCAAACTTAATGACAAGAAAACTGAAGCACTATGGATCGGGTCAATGGAGGTTAAGAAAGAAAAACTCTCCCACGAAAAGAATTTTAAATGGCCTGAGAATAAAGTCAAGGTCCTTGGAGTATGGATTTCTACTGACCCAGCTGTCACTTTAAAAATGAATTATACGGAAAAGCTGGACAAGATAAGAAATATTCTGAGCTGTTGGGAATACCGACGTTTAACTTTAATTGGCAAAATCCAGGTCATCAAGAGCCTAGTCTTATCTCAACTCACTTATATTTTAACACCTTTAGCGACAAACCAGAATTTTATTAAGGAGATAAATGACATTTTTTATAGATTTCTTTGGAACGACAAGGGTGACAAGATTAAACGAACCGTGTTGATAAATAAGTACGGGAATGGCGGTATAAAACCGGTTGACTTATCTTCTTTTAACAAATCGCTAAAAACTACTTGGATTAGAAATTTTCTGGATACTTCGAACCACGGAAAATGGAAAGAAATTGTCTTCCTTGAACTCGAAAAACATGGCGGCAGCCTTATCTTTAAGGGCAATTTAAACAAGACTGATTCCCTCAAGACTTTTTCAGTAACGAACAACTTCACGAAAGAACTACTAGAAATTTGGTCTGAGGTTAACTTTGAAGGTGTTATAAAAACAAAACAACAGTTTCTTGAACAACCTTTGTGGCATAACTCGCAAATTAGAATTGAACACGCCAATTTATGAGAAAAAACTCTTTTATCACGAAACCCGCGTGTCTCTACTGAAACGGGACCCATAGCTCTGAGTGATGTCGCACTAGTTTGCTGACGAGATTGACGGGGGATAAAATGATAACTGCTAATGTGGGATAAATTGGCCACAACAGTGACGCTTTTATTTTACCCGACATTAAGAATATTGATATATTATAGCTCACGCAATCTCTTAAGCAAAGGTGGGGTTAAATATCGGCAAAGAGCCAAGTACGTATCAAAACGCAACAAAAGCCTGAAGAGAAGGCCGGAGCATGGGGAGGGGGCGGGTAAATTCTGCTACGGTATCGGAAATCTGTGTTCGGATCTTAACACGATAGGAATGAAGGCTAGAAGGACCACGAGTTAAAGTGATCTTGCCTATAACCTCGGTGTTATTTGATCTGACCTCATTTGATTGGCTTAAGCTCTATGATTGACAACGCCTCTTGCCCCATGCCGCGGCACACCTAAATACTTAACTATTGCGGGCTTCGAAATAAAATTACATTATGCTTATGTCATAATGTAGGCCTTTTTGCGACGAATTTCAAAAGTCAAAGATTTAATGAAAGAACCTTGCAAGTTTCTTTGTCTCAAAGAGTTCATTGAATTATATAAAATACATATAAACCCCTTGAAATTTTGTGGACTTATATCCGCCCTTAAATGTCTTTACAATAAAGATTTCCCAAATGAATCTATAACGGCTTCGGTTAAACCGGATTTTTTCCTTAACACATTTCTTAAAAGCTCTAAAGGTAATAAAATAGTGTACAAGAAACTTGTCTCTCTTAAAAGCCATGCACCAGAGAAAAGTCAATGGAAATGGAACACCGTCCTTTCCCAGGAAGGTTGTATGGCTAATTGGAAAGCAGCTTACACCTTGGCATCCAAGGGCACTAAAAGCTCGACCCTCATTAACTTTCAATACAGATTCTTGCACAGAATTCTTCCTACTAACCTTTTTCTAACAAAAAATTGGTATCAAACAAGACCCACAATGCTCTTTTTGCAGTAAAGCTCCTGAAAATCTTATTCACCTTTTCTGGTATTGTCCAAAAGTTGATATGCTCTTGAAGGTTCTGGCTGCTAAACTTCTTGAATGTGAACTTATACCTCACGACTATTTGAAAGATATCGCAGTGTTTTTGGGCCTAAAGCCGGACACAACAATTTTTTGCTCTTCAAGTGAATTTCTGTTTTCTAATTGCTAGACATTACATATGGCGCTGCAAAACAAGTAACAAGGTCCCTCAGCTAAGTATGCTTTTGGCGGTCCTCAAGTCCCAATTTAAAATTGAATCGAATAAACAAGCTTCTACTTCGAAGAAGTAAAATAAAAACAAAATAAAAACAGTTAAAGCCATCTGCTTCCACAAAATGTTTTATTTACTGTCATCAGAATCCTTGGGCCCTTTAATAGATAAGATTGTGACTACAATGGTTACTAAATTTAGCACATAGATCTTTAGAGAGCTGGCTGCATAAAATGAAAAGCGATAACTCGCTGGCTGGAATTAGCGTGCAATGTGCGCAAAACATCCCCTTAGTGGGCTGTCGCGCTGATGGCAATATTTCGGCCGAAGTACATGCTTGATAATGCCTACATTTTATTTACAGTTACGGGTGACACTTTAGTTTTCTGGGCATTTGTTTTATATGGCTTGGCTCCTGGTTCTTTTCCTTGTTTGTTTGTTTGTGTTTTTGTTTTGTTTCGTTTTGTGTGTTTGTGTGCGTGTACATGCGTGCATACAATGGCAATAACGGCATATTTGTTATTTTCAGTCCAGTACCTCTTATACATCTATCACTACATCCAAGAAGGGCGTAAAAATCCGCAATGGTCGCTTTCGTGTTGCCTTGCATTGCTTCTTCCTCTTAATGAGCTCCAGGGTGAGGTACGTGTAATGGCGGGAAAAAATTTGCTGAACCAACAACTGCAAAGTGGTAACATCGACATGCCATCAGTGTCTGTGGGCTGCCCGTTTATTGTGATTGGATAAACAATTACTGCAGACAGCTTATTACAAAGAGCTGAAAGATCAAAGAACGCCCACGCAATATGTAGCTATTTTCTTACGTTGTTTTAATTATAGGAACTATAGAATCATATCATTCAAATAATTGTTCATATATAATCTGATATATTGCAATAAAATACATAAGTGGAAGAAAGATTAAATTACTAGATACATCTCTTTGATACTTTACAGTACATTACAGTGCATGGTTACATAATAATTTCACGCTACTGATTTATAATTTGTCAATGGAAGAACATTGCCTCATACGCAACGAGTTGAAGTAAAACCGGAAAGTACACCATGTTATGTTCCCCAATTATGCACTTAACAGTTTGTCTTGCTCGTTCATCAGCTTTTTCATCCTCCTCACGTGATACGTTCGTGACGTAACGATACACCGCGGTCAAAAGTCTGGTACCTAATTTCGTTTCCAAGTGCATGCGCAGAGCTTCCATATGAGAGTAAACTGAATCGTGGGAAGAGACATTGTCAAGATGCAAAGTCTTTCCACAGAATGTAAACTTGCAAGATGGCGGATGAGGAATTCTTTGATTCCTCGCATCTGATTCTCTGTTCTTTGCATTTAAGTCCGGAATGTTGCCACGGTCATGATGGCTTGAATGTCTTTGTTTCCCGCCTTTCAGATTACAATGCTTAGAGCCTTTTTCATTCACCACGGCGAACGTACACTCTTTTCCCTCTGCGATGCACACACTATGTCTTTCATTTGTGCTTTTACAATCACCGGTCTCGATATCGCATATTTTAATTTGGTCTTTGTGATGTCGGGTTTGGTCATTGAAAGGATTCTGTTGCTCAACCTCCGGGATTTGAAATTTGGAGAATTTGCGCCCGCTTGATACTGTGTACGTTCCTTTCCCACTCGTTTCCCCTCCACTGTTGCTTTCAGTTTCTTCCGTTTGCTGTTTTCCCACTTCGGAGATCTTAATTTGCTTGAACGCGCAGCAGGAGACACGACGCTTTGCAGTTACTTGAGCATTCGCACTCAAAGGTCCTATCTGTGTAAAATGAAACGACAGATAAAGCAGCTCTCGGGATTGGCTGACACTAAACACAATAGAGGCGCTGGTTTCCTAATCTAAACAATGAAATTACACACTGTAAAGAGCTGCGTTGCATTCTCGGAGATTCATAAGTTTGGATGTTAGCACCACAGGAAAAATTCCTGAGGACCAAAAATGAAAAATGGGAAATTATTTTCAAGTTAGAATAATTCCTACTGTTAAGGAAGCAACTTAAGCAGTTGCATTAAGCAATTTCAAAGAAGCCTGAAAAACTGAATCCAGCCTTGAATGGAATCCAGCCTTGAATGGAGTGGTAGAGAAGTTTGCTGCGCAATCGCACTCCTACTGATGAACAGTTACAGCCATTAGATATGCATTTGTTCTGGCAACTATTAATTGTAGTCTGTCCCCTTGGAAAAGTCATGGCTTCGAGTCCCTTCAAGCCTGGATTTTTTTCTGTTTTCGTTTTGTTTGGCTTTTCATGCTCCTAGCAACTGGTTTTGTTTCTTCCTCAACTGCTATCGGCTCATTCTAACTTGGAAATCATTTCATATCCGCAGTTCAAATATATGCCATTTCATATGTTCTAAATCAAAAGTAAAAAGTTATTCAGAGCTTTTAAGACTTATTTAAGAGTCTCTTTCATTTAGAGAAGCAGCGGTTGATGTATAAATTCGAACTCGTATTGATGACGAGGCTAAGATCACTCCCAAGCTCAGGGAAAGATGGTACCCCTGTTCATCGCTCATAGCGGACTGTTGCTGATGACAATGCAAGTAGATTAAAGTGATCACAAGTCGGTAGCCATAGGAGTTCAATTGGTTTTATAGGTATCCAGCCAACGGAGAGGCAACACCTTTCCGTGTTACGGCGTCTTAACATTGCAACCACAAAGAACTAATACATCAATGAACAACAACAATCACTACTCACATTTTCCTTATCAGTGCGCCTTGGTTGGCTTGTGAGCTTCCGTTGGGTCTGCTGTTTTGACCAGCGGTTTGTATCAAGTACTGTAACGTCAGATTGATGACGTTTTCTCGTTGGAGTCCGCCCATTGCATCGCGGCTGGCACACTGACATTGTTGGTGTTTGTCGTCTTCGCCAAGACTCAGGAATTTGCTTACTGTTGCAGGAATGAGTACCACTTTCGTTGTTCTGCTGTAACTCACCCGTGTGTGTCACATTGTCGACATTTGGAATTTTAGAAGGAATTACTGTAACTTGATTTTTGACGAAAACATCATCCTCTGCTTGAGAAATCTCCGCAAGTTGCGCTCCATCTGAAAGAATCCTCTCCTTACATTTCCCGTTCCTAGGTTCCCTGCAAGCTACGTTTTGTTCCGAATGCCTCCGCTTGTGCGCTTGTGATGTTTCATCCGAACACCTTGAACGCAACCTCTCACGTAACTTCAGCAGGTTATCAGAGGCGGGAACACTTTTCCGCACTTTTGCAGTGTTGCCACATGCACTACCACGTTCCCTCGCATCAAGTGCCTTGCGAAGCACAGGAAAATTATTCAGCACCTTTTCTATACTATCGGTGGGTGGAATATTCTCTATATTATTTGGTCCGTTGTCAGTCACACGAGAATGTTCCTGGGCTTTCGTACTGCTGTTGCTAGATGAGAGCCTCCCGTCTTCAGAAGACCTGGCTCTCGGAGCTTTAACAAATCCATCCGGATTCCGCTCGACTTGACTTACATCTCTATTATCCCTTTGAGAGTAGTTGGAAGCAGACCTCGAGGAGACTTCAGATATGTCGGAAATAACGCTGTCAGTTCGCTCTCGCTCGCTCAGAAGGAACCTTTTCACGTAAGGCTGCATGGCTGGGACATAAAGTATTTGCTTCGCCGAAGGTCTGTCTTCAGGGTTCTTTTGTAAGAGCACGGAAACCAAGTCCTCAAGAAGAGGCCCGTAAACCCTGGAAGAACATTCAGTTACTTGTTAAATCTTGTGTAACAGCATAGGCAATGTGTGTAAATAGAGACGAATTTTGATTGAAACTGGGCGCGTACGATAAGAAAAGGAAATCCTAGCCTCGTCCCTAGTCGTCCTTTACGCACGAAAGGATCGTGATGTCTTGGGATAGACATGACCAATCCTAGGCTAGGCCTTCGGGGTAAAAAATGAGTGTGTCTAGACCTGGGAAGGAGGCCTTATCTATCGTAATACCGTATGCTCTGTTTAAGGGGTTGGTAGGCAGCTGTTATAACCGCTTTCGGAATTGGTTGTAACAGCCGCGTAGTATCTGTCTCTAACACGACTACAGGCTAAAAGCCTTTAGTCTTGAATAGCTATTTGATGTTAATAACAATTGTGTGAATAAATATTAAATGCTCGCGTCGGCGTACCTGGGAATCGCAGGGTACTGTCCCTGTAAAATCTTGATGACGAGAGCTGAGAAGTTGTTCGCGTTGAACGCGTGTTTTAGTGTAGCCATTTCATACAACACACACCCAAGTGACCACATATCGCTCTTGTGATTATAACTGTAATCGGTTAAGGAGTTCAACAGTGCACCGAGAATTTAGGGTGAAATTCATACTGAGCACAAATGAAGACCGTATGTCTCTTAGATACTGCCAATTTAGGAGGTCGTATTGTACAGTAAGCCCCTCTCGACTTCACGATGTACTTTCCCGTGTAAGTCGATTACCAAGAGATGCAATAAATATCACAACCTCGTTTTCTAGGTCCATGGGTATGGTAGCCCCCTTCACAGAAATTCTTTTAGCTCTTGCTCTAGCCTGCGGCGCAGTGTATTTTAGTAGGCGAGTGCTCAGTATACTTCCCGGCGAAATGTTTGCCCGTCATCTTGAGTTTTCGAGGCAGAGGAGGGTTGGGGGGAGAAAGAAATTGCTAACAAGGCGCTGGGCTAAAGACCCAACATGGCGGCTCCTTGAATAATTGTATTTGACAAAGGTAACTCGTGCTCGCTATTAGAGACCTTAAGCAGTAGACGTTCGTGAGCCACCGACGGCGTCCTTTTCCCCGGGGAAACTGGGTCGAAGACGGGGTTCGTGCGCCAAAATTAAAGTTAAGCTTCCGCGGGAACACGACCGTCGTTTCTGTTCCTGATAGTAAATATGACCGGATTTCAAGACGTACCTGAGGTCTTCAGATGCTGCCAGAGAACAGTTGGCACTAAAATTGAGGGGCTTTGCATGCTTCTAAAAAGGACAGCGTGCCTATGTCGCTACAACGATATGATCCAACGCTTTGGCAGACCGGTTCCCGAAATCTGCATAATAACAAATGCTGTTGTAAATTGTCTATACATGAAGCCCACGGTCGCAGAATTACCGAATAGAACCATGAAGTTATTTGTCTTGCTTCCCTGGAGACCTATGTAGCAGCCATCCATCACAAAGGAGCTGCATTAGAAAGTTGCTTTGGCTTTCTAGATGGAACTGTTCGCTCAATTTCAAGGCCGGGAGAAAATCAACGAGCAGTCTGTAATGGTCACAAAAGAGTGCACTCTTTGAAATTTACTTAACTTTTTCCTCTACTTGGACGAGATTATTCCATAGCGATCCCGTACGGCGCATTTCGACACTGTAAACGTTGGTGTATCATGGCTACACAAAGTATTGGCGATTTGCTCCCATACTTGGGCTCGCTGAACTGTTTTTTCTTCGTGTACTTAAGAGTTTCACGAGCACAACATCATGTCTTTCAGTCCACTCCATTTTCAAACCTGTACAATAAGTACATTTGAGCCTCATCTGAAAGTAGATGCGAAAAATAAACAAAATATTCGAAATATTTTACCTAGATGTCTTAAAGGATGGACCTTCTGGAGAGAACCTCGAACATGCCGTTCTGGAGTCCGCGCTGCCAGAGACGAACGTGATGACATGCGCAGGAGGAAAAAGAAATTCGCTAGTGACGTCCGGTCCGTGGCTCACGAACGTCTACCGCTTAAGGTTTCTAATAAGACGCCTGCACCGCAGGTTACCCTTCGTCATGCAATATTTAAAAGACTGCGTGGCTAATCAAAATAATGTGTGCGAAGGAGGCTATGGATGCGGCACCTTGTTTTATCCACCTTATATTAATTTACGGCCCGCGTGCTTCGAGAAAGACTTTCGTAATCCTTTCTTCGGCCTATTTAGAAAATGGCGCCAAAAGTTACTGAATGCAATGATAACTCGTTTGAATCAGCTTTGCGTTCCTGAAAGAAACAGCGTAAATGGCTAATTCAAGAATTCTCTGAACAGTAGTTGGACAGTTCAGAGCTTTACGCCGATCGAGGATAAATTCTATTATTCGCTTTATCTGAGGGAAGGATACGGCTTCCTTTGACACATCTCAGGTGACAGATAATATGGCGTGCCCACAGTCGTCTGCGCATGATCCAAAGTGCTATTCAACATCCGGGCAATGCCGAAATCTCCAAGCTTGATTACGTCATCCTTACTGAGGAAAATATTTTGGGTTTTGAGATCTGGAAAACAAAATAATTCATTGTTATTAGTCCGCTTTTGCCAGTGAAGAAAAAAAGTCCTCATCACGAACCCAACCCAGGCCATTAGATAAGCAAGCGCAAAACACTCCCCACTACACTCGTTAATTTTGTGTATCTAGACATTCTAAAGTATCCGTATATAACTGCTAAAGGTAACCCAAGACACCCCAGTCCTTCTTTAGACAATTTCTCATTGTAAGCGTAATTTAAACTGGTTTACTCGTAATTTCAACTACTTTAGGTTTAACTTTGGACGAAAAGCTTGGTTACTGAGAATGGAATAAACGGTTCAAAATAGCATCGACCGTTTACGAAAAGAAAAGAGGCGAAGGAAAGTCAACTCTCAAGTTCGACAACCACGATCTCCAAGGACGTAAGGGTAGAGCCAAGTAGAGAAAATGGTAAGAACGGAGGGGTTGCGAAACCTGGGAATAATTTAACAAGTGAAACATTTTCTCAGGAACTTACTGACCTCTATGAAGAATATTCTGCCCGTGGATATACTTTAGGGCAAGACACAGCTGAGTAAACCAGTCTAAGACTTGCTGCGAGAGTTAACAGAAATTAGTAGAATTAAGGAACTCTGGTTCGAGACACCTAGCAAAAAACAGAAATCATCAGCAAAATTGTTAATTGCATCGAGTTCGGCATTCTTTGGCGAGCTTACGAAACGACGACGCCGGTGGCAACGAGAACGCCACGAGACAGCAGGTTTAGTGCGCAAAACCAATGGCTCTGCACGGTCTACAGGTGGTTCACATTTTTTCCGTCGTCCCCTAGAAAACGATTTGAAAGGTTTTGTGAAGGGCGTGAGCACATGACGATGAATCTTCAGTTCTCTCTCTCTCTCTCTCTCTCTCTCTCTCTCTCTCTCTCTCCGTATGACTTAAATACGGAACGACATGAAATAGTTGCACAGTAATACCAATAAAGCGAATTTGTATTTTTTAATGAAGTCCTCTTAGCCGTCGTCGCCGTTGTCGTTGCTAAATGAGATTTCAAATCCTGAGACATATCTCCAGTCGAATAAACTCATTTACAATTATGCAAACGATACTTACACGATCATAGCTAGAAATAAAAGATGTTAATTACTTAATTAATTAAGCTATCCGCAAGATGATTACTTAATTAATTAAGCTATCTGCAAGATAAGGATGAAACTCTCTAGTTAAAAACAATCATTACAAATCGCAATTGACCCTTCACAACAATGGCCAAAACAATCTTTACTCCAATTATTACAACATCTGTGACTTTAACCTCAATTCAACTTTAACCTCAATGACAATAAGTTCAAGCAACATACAGATCTCGTGAAAAAGAAATGTGTCTCTCAAAAAGCCAAACACTTCAGTATCACAAAGACTTTGTTTTCATCGCACAATCAAATAGCATTATAGTTCCTCTGCTTCCCTAGATTCAAGAAAAAAATAATCCTTATAGGAAAGCTTTAGCACAACTCAGAATGTCAGAATGATTAATGGTGAATTGTACCTTGAATAATTCTATATATACACGCAAGCTTCAATAGACGACCCACAAGCTTCAAGCTTCAAATATCACTGTGCATGAATGGAATTGGAATTTGAAAATGTTGGTTTTTGAGGAGAGGGGAATACCATAGTACCAGCGGAAGAAAGACCTCTTGGAGCAAAGTACAGGGCAAGATTTCCGTACAGGTCCCTACTTCATTATGCATGCATATTCATAGCAAAACTCTATTCACGCTGGTTCCTTTTGGAAGAGGGTTCGTAGAAATATGCATGTATAATTAATGTAGGGAACTGTACGGAAATCTTTCCGAGCACAGAACCAACATCCAACTCAACCCACATATGGCATCATCCAGGATTTGAACACAGGCTTCATAGGTGGCTAACCCTGCTCGTCATATAAAGCAAAAAAGCCTACAACCTCATTCCCAGGCTCTCTCTCTTCTCCTCCCTTGTGAGAGAGTCTGAGAACGAGGTTGAAAAGCCTACCGTTTCTGGCAAATACGTTCCATTTCGTTCCTTGATTCTTGTGTAAAGGTCGCCTGAAATATCAGGAATGAAATCCGCGTGACCAGAAGCCATATCAAATAAGTGAAGTATAAGAAAATGTACGTTATCATGAGCACGGAGCTAATTAGTGAATCAAGGATCTTGGCACGCCATTATTTCTTTGTTTATGAACAACGAAAACCATGGCTGCTGTGAGATCCTGGGAAACTGGTCTAACCAGAATATTTATAATTAATGGCCTGTACGGAAATCAAATCACCTTGTTTTCACTAACAGCAAATTCAGATATCTGAACAGCCCGGTATTTTAAAATTAGCGCTTTCTCCGAGGCCTGAATATATTCACTGGCGTCAACATGGTGTCGATTGCTTCGCACTTTTTTTTTTCTTTCTTCAGTACCAACGCCTCATCAGAGAAACAGTTGATGAGAAATAGTAAACCAAAATCGTTGATATTTTTTCTCTGACCTTGTTCTGCAAATTCCATAGCAATGCAAAGCTTTCCTTCAGCAACAAATGCCTCTTTATAACGCATAATATTCTTGTGTTTTAGTTTCAATAATATTTTCGCTACATTCAAAGCAAGATGGCGGTCTTGCTCGGACATCGCAGTAACGCCAAGTTCTTTCAAAGCGTAGTTTCTGAGACTCACCACGGACTGTACAAGCCAAGCTTGGCCGAAAGTTCCTGAACCAATCAATTTGATTTTGTTGTAGCGTTCCATTTGTTAAGTCTTCGATAACTTTTACAACTAGTCACACAAACTGAGGACGGCTTCCTCGAAGTGGATTTGTAGTTATGAATGAGATAACATGTGACTTTTGAGTCGCTCCGTGAAATTGTATTTCACATTGTTAATTTCCCATTGTTTCTTGTGTTGACAAGAATTTAATTGGACACTGAAGAGACAATAGCTCCAACATGCTTTATGCATTTTGCTTCTGTGCCTTGCTGTGCTGTGCAAAGCAGCTTTACGGTCATACTGGCTCCGATACCCTCCAAGTCTGAAATTGTTTACAGTTTCCTTAAAACTGGTTAATTTGCTAAGTGCCAATCATGCTATCAATAGAAAAGTTTTCAATTAATTAATTGAGCATCGAAAGTAGTCTCGCGATTGCTTTGGTCGGTTGTAGCTTACAACGCTTACCGATTGGCTGAAAAATGTCGCGCCACTTTCTGAGCCAAATCTGTAGTAAAGTTAAAAAAAAATGACCAATTTGCATATGCAAATTAGTTCCATCCCTTGTGGGGGAAAAAGTCTTTACTCGGACAAATATGGCGCTATTAATTCAATAAATCTACTACATTTTGCTCCCAGGAGAGACTGGAGCTAACGATAATTAGCAATAGCAAAATAGTCGGTTGTTATGACTTGTTTGCACGCGTTTTCCCCCCACTTACCGGCGGCTGCATGTATTTGTTCTGGGTAACGATTGGCTCATTTCATTGCCTGTGCCTGTTTTGATTTGCCAAGATAACAACTTTGGTTCTGGTTTTACGGCACTCTATTGAAAAGTACTGTTAAAAATAATAATGACAATGATAGTAATAATAATAAAAACATTGCCCGGTATACATTAGTATAATACACTCCGAGTGAATTTGGCTTCCCTTGCCACAAGGCTTTCGTAATCAATATTTAATATTCGTTCATTGATCCTCGTGGCAGTTGAACAACTGAATTACGGGATTATAATTAGCCACCCTAACACAACAATAATGACTGAAATTTAACGGTTACAAAGTCATTAAATCTGCGAGTTCTTCAGTGAAATTCCTCACAATCCGTGCACGTATATAAACGTTTCATTAGAAAAACAAGACGGGAAAGATTATGAGAAAATGTCTCAACTTAGTACTCACCCTCGGCGCGATCAGGTCCCAATAGCTAAGGTCATCAATTATAACCTACGCAATACTAACTTGTAGATCTGATCTTAGAATGTCACTTAGAACTATATTTTAATATACCTTTCTTAATTTGCCATTTGTTTATACACTTCAAAGCATATCTAACATAAGATATGTTGTTTTTATCTTACGAGGAATAAAGACATTTATTATTACTATTACTTCAAATGAAGCTATGATCCTCGCAGTTATGAACGCAATTTTAGTAATTGCTTACAGAAGCCTGAAAAATTCAGGACTTCAAGGGGGTTGAACCCGTGACCTCAAGATGCCGGTGCGACGCTCTACCCAACTGAGCTATGAAGCCATTGAGGTTGGGAGCTGGACATTTGTGGGTTCAAATGTTCCCGTGATGAATGAATCAACAGATGAAATGGTATGTGAAATAAATCATATGTTGAACTACGGATATGAAATCAAGTGAAGATACGATCTCGCAGTTATGAACGCAATTCTAGCAATTGCGTAGAGAAGCCTGAACAAATTCAGGACTTCAACGGGGTTTGGACCGTGACCGCAGGATGTTGGTGCTACTTGAGGGGGCTATCTGTCAAGAGCTACACTGTGAAATAGAGCAGGATCAGGGAAAAATTAGGACAATCCCTTAGCTGATTGGAGTTTAATTTCGGTGTAGATATGTTTTTTTTTAATCCAGATAAATACATATTTAACAAATATTCGCCGAAGAAAAAGCAAAACAAAGTGCTTAAACACAATAAAAAGGCACGAGAAGAGCTTGCCGCGCCTCCAAAGTGTTATAATAACCGGGTAGCGTGGATTTTATAACACCGAATGCTTATATATAGGCTGTTTACTGTCGAAAACAGTGTCTAGATCGGAGGGCAAGAGAGAGAAGAAAAGCATTTATATGCCCCTTGAGGCAATTCAGTTGTAGAGAGACGCGGAGGTATAAGGATTGTTGTTTACCACGGTCTAAGCGGTTAGAGTTTTACTAAAGATCCGGCCCTTTCGCTCGCCAAAGCCGGTCGACTTGGTCATGGATAACAGCACGGAGCACGCGCGAACGCTGTCGTTAGCTCTTGGCTAAACGGGGCAGCATTTTTGTTATATATACGCTCGCTTAAATTGACTTGGCTTGGAGGGTGACCCTCTTACCCGTGCAACCTCGTCCCCAGGGCGCTTTTCCCTGGCTTTGAAAAAGCGCCCTGGGGACGAGGTTGTTACCCGGGGCAACTTTTCCCCATATAAACACGGTCTGATTCGTGAAGGAAATTCAGTTTTTGCAGTAAACATTGAAAGATTTATTATTGTTATTCAATACTAAATTCGTCTTATCTTTAATCCTGGCCATCCAGCAAAGGCGTAATGGCGCCTAACCTAGCCTAAGCCCCAGGAAATTAATTCTGGAATACTCTAGGAAAATGGCGTAAATTTGAAAACGGCATCATTCTTACATTGTAAACACAACAAGAGATTTCCGTCCACACATGAAAACGAACAAAATATTCGCCGTTCACACCACAACGATCAGATGCGGCAAGAAACGCTTGAATACACCATTGAGCATGCGCATACTGAGGCCTATTAATGAGTTCTATTATCACGTCATCCGCTATGTTGGATTTATGATCGAGAAAGACTCAGGCAGAAAAATCACACGACAATCATGACGTCGGCGTTTTCGCAAAGTTCCGTTTTCAAAAAGTTCTCCATTCACACTACACTAAAACGGTTAGCCGGTAGCGCTGTCCACATTATGCCGGCATAATTTTGAGCTTAATAGTAAGCCATGAGCACTGAGCATTATGCCAGCATAGTAGTGAGAAAAACGCCCTTAGGCTATGGAGAAATAGACTAGGGACTAACACTGACCTGAATAATTTAACGTAATTATTATATAAAGTTTAGTGTCAGAGTTTGTACAGGTAAATGAATCCACACTCTGTCAGTGGGGATTTGCCAATCGCCATGCATTAGCGAGCGATTGTATTTTATTTTAGGTAAAAAATGAGTGATCCCGAGAACATTTGAGCATGATAGTGTGACTTTTCGAGCATAACAGTAAGATTTTTTGAGCATAAAGAATTAGCATAGTAGTGAAAATTTTGAGCATAATGTGGACAGCCCTGTTAGCCGGCGTATTGAAAGTTCCGTTTCGGCGGAAAATTTATCCGGATTCGTGCGGATTAGCGTGGACGGAGGGCCTAGACGGAAAACTAAAGTTGCGTTTTGAAAATTATCCGGCATAGTGTGGACGGGGCTTAAGAGACCCACTCAGTGGATGTGCAAGGTGCAATGCCATGTAAATCATCTTGGTTTCTCAGAGAACTAAAAACGCAAAGTTGTTCAAAAACGCTGTTGGAAATTGAACAGTTTTCCCCCATTATATCGGAAGAGGGCCGAACTTCAACTATCGTCATCCGGCATTTCGGAGAATTTTTTTTTTCAAATGGGAAACGCCCCCCC
>BLFK01000284.1:567191-579691 GCA_014634185.1 Astreopora myriophthalma
GACACCCCCCCCCCCCCCCACTACCTCAAGGAATTTCGCAGTGTTAAGCTAGTGACACAAGGCTCAATATCGTGCAACATTCGTTGCTCAACAAATATTGAATGATGTTGCAGCAACTTGTTGAATGGAATAGAGCCTGTCTCTATTTTCGTTCAACTGCGTTCAACAACGTTCAACGGGTTAATTGAAAGGCCTGTTTCAAAATTCAACATGGCGTGACACACCGTTCAACTTTTGTTGTGCAAGAGCTACAACATTTGTTGATCCATGCGTCACCGTCTTAAAGATTAAAATTTGATTGGTCGAGATATTGGCAATTCTGAGAAACGTCGACACATTAAATAGCGTGGTGTTGCAGCCATATCTTATCTGACTAGCGCCAGTGCGAGGGATTCACTCTTCCCAAAAGTTGTCGACTGCACTATTGAGGGTAAGTATTTTCTATAATTCAATTTTATTTCCCGATCCGATACCTAGCTTCTTCTAGAAACGTTTCTTCATTATCGGTGATCAGACACGTTTCTGTTTCGAACGAAGTCAGTCGGTGAAAAGTGGCCTGATCTTAACATGTTTCAACCAGTGAGTTCTAATCGTACAATGGCTTTAGCGGTTGCGTTTTCTGACTCGAGATGATTTTGTTTTATTGGTTTCTTCAATTGAACTGTCGAGCTGAACAGGGATAAGGATAAAATTGACTAACTGAGTTCGTCCGTCGAGTTAGGCTACCGCCAAGACTTCAAAGTAACCAGTTGAAAATCTCTCCTGACGCCATTTACGTTTCTCATTTCTGAGAACACTGAGAATGGAGTACGATATTTAATTGAATCAAATATTTTCGTTTTTTCTTTTAATAACAGTAATAATACAATGCTGAATCACATTTCCAACTTATAATATAATCGCGTTCAAGAGATACGGTAAAGCCCTATTCTTGGCGTTTACGCCATCATGTAACCGAATCGGACCACGTGTAGCCTCCGTATCAGATATCAGCTAAAATGAATACAGAACAGGCCGAGAGTGGACTCAGCACAGGTTTGGTTTATTCACATTAATCAGACGGTTGGATATAAGACGCAAATAAAAGTGCAGTCAGTGGTCATTGTTCACAAAAACGAAGAAACATCACAAGACAAATTTTCACGTATAACGTAATACGGTTGTTATGTTACATCAGTATTTTTATTCAGATAGTGTGTTATTGTGATGAGAAATCTATGACCGTCACCCAGAATGCACAGGGCAACCCTAAAACCCGGAAACCGGAATCCGGAATAACACTGGAATTAGGCCTACAAACTTTTGTTTAGGCCTAATTAGGCCTAAAAACGTTTGTTTAGGCCTAAAGAAAAGTTTTTAGACCTAATATTTAGTCCTAAACAAAAGTTTTAGACCTAATAATTAGGCCTAAACAAAAGTTCTTAGGCCTAATTCCAGTGTTATTCCGGATTCCGGTTTCCCGGTTTTAGGGTTGCCCGAATGCACATACCTTATAGGGAAAGTTTTTTTACTCAATTCATATCGAAGTTGAGCCGCAGGTGACAAAATGAACTCTAATTAATGACGGAGAGTCAATTTCGACTGGTTGTCATCGGGTCGTAGCGTGCGAAGATTCAACGTGTTTATCAAAATGGCCTTAAATGTGTCCTTTTCAAATCCCTGCCTGGTATTTTAATTGTTTTTCATACTTTGTCGACATGCATAAACAGTATTCAGTGGTCCGAAAGCGAAAGAATATAAGGGAAATTTCTCCATGCCAGAATATTTAACAATTATTCCATGAGTGTGCGTTGGATATGTGTTGGCTATAACCAATCTCATATCCAACAAAGGCGAATGGAATATTCGTTTTATTAAATTTCATGATTTAATTCATTTTACCCACGGGAAGTCTCGCTTACTGCACACATTTTCCAGCTTGGCATTTCTTGCGTGGAAGTAATTCAAGTACATGTAACAGGTGCAAATTTTGATAATCGCGGATGATTTTTACTCCGAGCGTTTTGTTTAGTGCGTTCTTTAATATTGAAATTGTTTGGTGTTTGTAACGATATGATGTGACTACGAAGATTGCGTGACATTGAAAGAACGCTCTACAGTAGATTGCTGACTAATGGTAGAATGTTCAGGAATCAGTAGTTATTTATAAGTCTTAAGATTTGTGTTATTTATAGAACGTTAATCACTTAGAATGTTCTAGTGCAACCTATATAAGAGAGCAAGGCGAAGTGTGATTGTTGTGTTGAGACCCGGGGGGGGGGGGACTCCCATATAAGAAGGGGAGGTATGCTCGTCGTCTTGCTTAGGGGTGTAAATTTCGGATTTTGGTCTCACGTAGGGTGTTCTGGTCAAAACGCAATCATATGTAGCCGTGAAGGTCTGCTTTATATAGGTAGCTGTGAAGGTCTCCAGTAGAGATTGTAATGTGGACTATTTCGTGACGTGAATTAAACAAGTGAGCTGAGTTGGCACTTTTGTCTTCTCTGCTCAATACCATTGATCGGCTGTCCTGTTGACGGATCAACGAGTGTTTGCTGGACCGAACAAGAACGTCACTGTGTTTTGAATCTTTGTCATGTCATTCTTGGCCATGGTGAATCTTTTCTAATAATTTTTACAGAGGTTTTTTTTTTTGGAAAGTCGAAGCCATGTTAATTTTTGAAATCAGTGAAATTATTTGATAGAAGATTTCTCGGGTATAATAACGACTTTTGAGATGAGAAATGAACAAAGGATCTTTCGGAATGAAAGAACAGAATCACGGGCGAAATTTAGGAAATAAATTTTTCGAAGGGGTTAAATGATTTGAATGCCTTGCATGATTTTGTCAGTGAAAACGGTCAGAGGTGATGTCATTAACACTTCTTAATGATTCCAGTTTTCAGCAGGCAGAAATTCAATGGGGCGTTTTACCAATTATGTCCTGACTATACCAATTACATCATTTCCTTATATTACCTCAAAAGTTGTTGACTGCAAGAGAAAACAAAGGGGAAGACAGGGCATTCCCCATGCATGCCCCATTCCATAGGTAATATGTCTCGAGTTATTTTTAGATCGACTCTCACGCTGTATAGATCCCAAGGGGATTAGGCAACAGTCAATCATACGGCGGAAATGTGTTCTCTGAGCGTGAGCTATTCACATGGAACACATTCCCGCCATATCCCCTTGGGAGCTGTACACCTTGTGAGTCGATCTCAAAGTAACTTGAGGGGTATTCCCTCTCTTCCCCCTTTATTTTCTCTTGTTGGCTGTTATTTACTCATTGTTTAAATTTATAATGGAAAGACGAACTGAGAGGGTATTAATTCTCACGTGATTACTTGATTCTATTTGGTCAAATTTCAGCATTTGCCAGTGGAGGAGTCGATTGTGTATTACTTCTTGCTCAGCAAAAATAAATTGCACGATTGTACATTGTATTCTTTGATTAGTCAGTAAATGTGAGTGAATGGTTGAGACAAAAACTGTAACTAAAATGAAATTGTTATTTGATTAAAAAATATCTCGATATGATAAAGAAGTAGAGCAGGGTACTTTAAGCAAAGAACATAGGAAAGGGCGAGGTTTTAATTCAGTCCATTTGACGAAGGGTGACAACTCTAACAAATCCTGTTTCGGGAGAAAAGCGAAATTCTTCCAGGAATCTAGAGATTTTTCCGGGAATCGGGAGAGTGTGGAGTTTTTTAGGGAAACAGGAGATAGTTCCGGGACACTGCAGTAAGTATATCCTCGGACGGGAATGTCTCCAAAAACGTCGGGAGGATATTTCACATTTTCGGGACAGCTTCAGTTTAGACACGGTGCTCAAACCGTCAGCGTTTGTTAGAGTTGACAAATCCTGTCATTTGTATTTGAATAAGCAAACGCCGCAAACAATTCAAGTGGAAGTCAAGAAAATTAGTTTGGAAAATACGAAAGTATGACTTTTCTCAGTAAATAAGGCCCAATATTCACCACTCATGTCCAATATACACAAACTGATACAGTCTGTCAAACGGTAAGTACGGATTGTACAGACCGTCAAAGATAAGTCGGTCCGTATACGGTCCGTTAATTATATGCATATCTGTGCCGGACGTAGCCTGAGAGTTTGACCATCCGTACGGACTGTACAGATCGCCAAAGGATAAGTCGGTCCGTATACGGTCCGTTAATTATATGCATATCTGTGCTGGGCGTGGCCTGTGAGAGTTTTGACGATCCGTACGGATGACAGATCGTCAGTGGGTAAGTCGGTGCGTATACGGTCCGTCCAAAATATTTCTAAAAGCGTTCGCGAAAGAGTGAGTCCATTTACGAGGAAATCAAGCAAAAGAAACCGGCTAAACATCTATGTATGGCTCGTTCTTAAAGCATATGCGAACAAGTCCATCGTTGTAGGAAACGTACGTCCGAACAACCAAAACAAACGGACTAAACATGTATGTCGTTCTTAAAGAGCTTGCGAACAAGTTAGCCCTTCAAGGAAATGAAGTGTGCAATCCAGTTGCAAACAAGTCACTCATTGTACGAAAACGTAACTAAGAACAACCTGCGAACGAGTTAGGTCTTGTAGCAAATGAAGTGAGCACCCCACACCAAAGGAAAACATCTATGGATGCCTCGTTCTTAAAGCGTTGGCGACAAATGGCCTTTTATCCACGGGTAATCCACACCAAGGGGAAAACAAATGCACTAAACATGCATGTATGCCTTGCTCCTCTTTCGCCTATCCCGTTCAGAGGGAGTTTTCTTTCGCGTTGCTTTGACCGAGTGAGCGAAATCTATGTAGTACGGTACAGTTCCGCGGCCTTTCATTTTGATTTCTCAAGTGCAAGTTAAGTGTGACACGACGAATGCGCATACATTATTCGAAAAAACCTTTCGCCGGCTATCGAACTACCAACAAATTTTTTCCGTTTGGATAAGTGGAACATTTTTCGAATGGTTTCTTTCAAGTAACAGTTTGCGGGCTACTATAATTTGTGTGCTATTGGAATTTCTTACCCTCCAATAAACCCCGGGCCGCGCATCAATTTTGTCCACGATTTTTCATTACTTGTGGAGCTAACGGAAAGCGCTCCTTTCGCAAACACGTAAAATGTCAATGTGTGGGTATCAGAATTTACCGTGAAGGAAGCTGTTCGGGTGTGACAATACGGTTTTCCATTTTTTTTTTTAATGTCGAGTGTCAAATACAACCAGGACGTTTACGAACAGCCCCTTTGCGAAGTGTCCGTTTGCGAAATGACTTCTTTAAAAACGAGCGCTATTCAGCGAAAAGAATAAGTGCGCTGTGAATCCAAACGCAATCGTTTTAATGTTGCACATTGTATTTGAGTTCGTGTGCAAGTAGACACACTGTTCCTTTACAATTATCCATTCATTTACATGCTGCTATCATAACAATTATTACAATAATTTATCTTCAGGAAATCTACCAGCACTAGGCTTAACTGAAACAAGGAACAATTAAACGCAGCTTGGCAGTATATTTGTAGCAGAAAGTGCTGAATACCCCTGCAGTGTGGTGCCTACGCGATACGCAGAAACGAGTCAATTACTCTTCAAATTTGTCCTCAACAACTGTTTCCTTTATTTCCTTACGTGATAGTCGGAAACTAGTTATACTGCATTTCTGTAGTTAAAAAAAGGAGAATGCACCGATTTCCATCGTCCGTTTTGACCGCATGCACTGATCGGTATGCAAAATTACAAAGTATCGCATTTTCAGTTTTCTAATAAACAAACCATTTCGAAACAAATCAGAATGTCTTGCCTTCTACATGTCCTATGATCGCGTCCTGAGTACTCAGGTTTTGTAGTATAGCGTCCAAAAGGATGATGAATATCAGATTGCCGTATGATGCATTCAAGGAAAGTAACTGTATTTCGTCATTTGAAGATTGCTGTTTGGTGTAGGTTCTCCGGCCTCTGTTACACTTTGAAAGAGTTTCAAATTATTTTTTCTTATGGTTGTCTTTTAGTAAGCCATTTAGATAGAGCAGTTTGTTGTAGTCCACATCAAAGAAGAGCCACGTTTTTCTTTTATTGTTTTCATTCATTTTTCAGTCCGTATTCGGACCGACTCGCCACTTTACGGTCTGTACAAACCGTACGATCAACATGTTTGGCCGGCCACAAGGTGAATATAGGGCTTGAATTTGTCTAAGTCCCACTAATCACATGCATTTTTCAGTCCGTATTCGGACCGACTCGCCACTTTACGGTCTGTACAAACCGTACGGAGCGTCAACATGTTTATGCGGTCCGTACGGATCGTAAGCTGAATTTACAGACCGTATCTGTTTGTGTATATTGGACCACCCTCACTCACTTCGTCGAAAAATTCATTGTTCAATACTGACCTTGACGATTTTCGCCTCTTTCTCAGGTAGATGGTAACAGCTGTAGCGGAAGCAATCTTAACTATCGATGAATTTCTCTCATTTTTAACTGAGGTCATATTGATGCTAAGCAACGACCTTATAACAATGGGAAATATGGAAGGATCTGTCCATTTTGCCAATGGAACCAAATGCATTCAGTGTGACAACAGCGATGCCTCAAAATTTCGGCGTTACTATGACGGTGATCAGCTCCTGGGAGTGTTTTGTTTAAAGTGTGAATGTGAATACTTGAGAGAGACTTTACTTGTATCACCCAATCAAGAGAACTGCCTTAACCTCGGTAAGGAGAACTTGTACAAGAAGACGGGAGCTATTGACACAACAGATAGCAGTGTTCACATTGTACATCCAACCAGAACAGAGATAATCAATCCAAGTCTGTGTGCAGATTACCTCAAACCTGGGGACCACATTGCATGGCAGAGGCCATGCGGGATATGGCATCACGCACTGGTCACAGCTGTAGACACTGAAAGCAATAAAGTTCGAGTGATTCACTGGAGTAGTGAAAAGGGAGAGAGGGTGCAAATTACAGAGGAGCCGGTTGACTTAAAAATGCAAAGTGGCAATCTCTACCGTATAGATTACGATGAAGAAGTAATAAAGAAGAATCCGCCCCGCCTTGTTCTAGCCAGAGCTCGTTCACGACGCGGTGACAAAGGCTACAACTTGTTTAGAGATAACTGCGAATCGTTTGTGACATTCTGTGAAAAGGGGGTGGCAAGAAGTCAACAGGTTCGCTGGCTACAGAGAGGGATGCTTGATCGATTAGGGGTAGCTTTCGGCTCGCTTACTGGGAAATCATGCCAGCTCCTAAAGGCGTCCATCTTTTCAGGTGTTGAGGTGAGTACCGCAGAAGCTATAGAGGCAATAGCTAACAACCACCAATTGATTGGTTTTGGTCTTGTGGTGCTCATCGAAGGTATAATAACAATTGTCGACATAAAAAAGTTGTACAAAGAAAGAAAAAATGCAAATCTAACAAGAACAGTTTTCATTGAAGAAGTCACAAAACGAGTCACCGAGGCAATACTTGCGGGTGGACTGGTGGCAGCTGGTGGTTTGGTGGCAGGACCAGCAGGGATCTTCGTGGGGATAATCGGTGGAACTTGTGGAAAACTTGTCGGCTCCTGGCTTGGACCTCATATTGGTCGAGCAATAACGACGTTCATCAAGACGGATGACAAAGCAGTAAAAGACATCACAGAGTTACAAACTGGAGACCATATAGTTTCATACAGCCACTTTGCTCATCCAAGGCATCATTGTATCGTTTTATGGCACGATGGAATATCCAAAGTCAATGTTATACACAACACTTTTTATCATGGCGTGAAACAAGAATGGATAGACTTTGTCGATCCAGTGTACAAAGTCATCTACGACGAAAAGGAATGCCATTCTGACAACGAAGTGTGTGCAAGAGCTGTTTCTAAGCTTGGAGAATGCTCGTACGATTTGATAATGTACAACTGCAAACATTTTGCCGAATGGTGCAAGAAGTGCTAAAAACAGATGAAAATAGCCCTTCCAACACCACCTTGGCTTTTGTCAGCGCTGATGGATGCTGCGTCTTTACACCATTGTGCACTTTGAATACCAATTTCTATTACGATAGTTTTTAAAACACGCGGTAAGTGTTACGTTAGCACTGTTATATGACTGAATGGTTGACTGAATGATCTTTCTCAAAAACAAACCAAACTTACACCAAACTCGGGTTTACATAACCCAATCGAAATGCAAAAACAAGCCAATCGAACTGTGAAAGCGGTGCCATTGCCAGTTAAAATCACTTTCAATGGTGTTTCTTTACACTAAAAAGGTGTGCAGATCGAACTCAAATGGTGTCAAACACCGTGCAGCTGTGCGGACACCACTGTTTGTAGTGAACTGAGGTCGTTGTGTAGGTTACTGGGCACTAGCATTGAGCCCTAACGAAACTGCGGAGTCGAAGTCATCGTAAGTTTAAGAAATGTCGAATTATCTTGCGTCGGTGGCCAAACGAACTCGCATGGAAGTACCTGCAAGTTTCACCGCGCCTACTTGCGTGGGAATTTGAGCTCAATCAAATTGAGCGCAAGTCATAACAAGTGCACGCAAGTTGTGGCCAACGGAGTCGAAAGTTATAGGACTTGCGACTCCGCTTGGCCAGCGCCATGTTACCGGACCCAGATTTGGAATTAGCCAATCAGCAGCCTTGTCTGCTGTCCCGGTTTGCCACGGTGTGCTACAATATCATGATAATTTTTAAGACACTTAAACGAGAATCCCTCGGTCAAGTAGTAAACTGAAATTAGGTTCCAACACAGGAACATCCAGCTCGTAATTTGTGAACTAGTCATTGTTTTCGGGGAATAGAGCGGTTTGCGATTGAGTGTCATAAAACCAATACCAAAGTAACTACTCGGACCAATCACAGCAGGTGAAAACAGCGCAATGAGCCAATCAAAATTCGTAGCAATTCCTTGTAAGGTGCCCAAAGCGCGGGAAAAAATCGCGTGTGCAAGTCGCGATTGGTTTTGCCTTTCCTCGTCATTGGTTGATAAACTAGCGCGAGATTTTTAAGCCAATCACGAAGCGTGGCAATCACAATCGCGTAATTACTTTCCACAGTCATTTGGAAACCGCTCTAACAGAGGTGACAACATTCTGTAAACTTGATGTCCATTCGTTATTTGTCGTAGTGTATTATCATAGAATTTGAAAATTAAACGAGGCTTACCTGTAAGGTGAAGTTTGATTGTAATTCTACGAGTTATTGGTCAGGAGCTGAGAAGTCACGTGCCCACCACATGTGATTACCATTCTCACGGCCCTACCCTTGTACTTTGGGGATGGCCATGAGTCTTTGGACCTTTCAAGACTGACTGTTTGCTTCCCGCGCGCTATCTCACGTGACTTCTCCGCTCCTGACCAATAACTCGTAGAATTACAATCAAACTTCACCTTACAGGTAAGCCTCGTTTAATTTTCAAATTCTTCTTCATGATTGGTCAAAGTCGCTACGAAGTCACGTGAGATTTTTAAAGCAGATGTTCATGACCTGAAGAGATAATGGCTAATACAAGACAGAAGCACTCTCCTGTTAAGGCAAGTGTCTTATTAACATCAACACTGAGTTTTCAGAAGGTCAACACCAAAATTATCAGATACACTAGCCCTGATTGGCTTGTCGTAAAACTTGCTGAAAGTTCCAGCCTTGGCCCATCCAGCGGCATCCATGATTGTCTTCACTGACACGTTAGCCACTTTGGCAGCAGATGTGGCAGCTGCTCGAGTGCTGTGTGCACCATACTTAGTAATATTAATTCCAGCATCCTCTAAAACCTTTTTGAGCCCACGAGCAATTGTATCAGTACATACAGGATTGAAGGGTTTACAATAACTTAATGACAACTGGGTATAATTCCCTCTGGTTAACTTGGTACGATTAACGTACTCTTTAAAGAACTGTAACAATGCATAACGTTTTATCCTCGTCAAAGTTACGAAACTCTAAACGTCCTAAGTGTTTGCCTGGTCTAGAGGTTTTGAGAAGTTTCTGGATGTAAAATATACACTTTTCATCAGTAAGTGTCATATGAGAAACGCCTAGGGCATGTATTGTTTGGCATCTTTGTCCTAAGAGGAGCGCAAGCAACATGGCTGTCTTGAGTGTCAAGAGCTGTAAGCTGAGGTTTTCTGGAGGGTGAAGCGTTTTCAGATATGACAGGACTGTACTCACATCCCAGATTTCTTGATATCGAGGCAAGGATGGTCGGACAGTGAAGATACCTTTAAGAAACCTTGTCACTAGAGGGTGATTTCCAAAAGTGCCACCCTCAGCGGGAAAGATGACAGTGGATAAAGAAGAGCGGGCAGTGTTGATCGCACTGTAGGAAAGTGGCTTTTGGTAAAGATCACCCAAAAAATTTATTCCATCAGTTACAGATGCCGAAAGGGGATTAATTTTTTGTTCACGACAGTAAAGTTCCCATCTTTGTAGGTATGATTTGTACTGCTTCTGGGTTCCTGGTTTCCATGCCTGTAGGATGACGTCTGAAGCAGTCGTTGAAGGGCCCTTACTGGTGAGGTTTGCCCGGATAAGTGGCAAAGCAGAAGCTTTATCGTCTTGTGCAGTGGTTGGAGAAGGCCTGGATTCGAGGGCAGGTGTAACGTGTCCTTTCTCCTAGGAAGAATAAGGGGAGATGCAATGAGCATGTTAGCGAGGTACGGCCACCATGGTTGAGTGGGCCAGTGGGGAACAACAAGACGACCTGTTGCTCTGTCTTTTTGCACTTTTTGCAGAACTTTCTGAATAATACAGAAGGGGGGAAAGGCATAGAAAGCAAGGTTTGTCCACTTTACATAAAAAGCATTAACAGCATATGACCCTGGGTCTGGTTGGTAGGAAACATATCTTTTCCATTTGTAATTCAGCCGAGAGGCAAACAGGTCCACATCTGGCTGGAAGTGGGCTTCATCTATAGCTTTCTTAAATACTGTGGAATTTAGGCTCCATTCAGTCTCCCTTCGTGTTTTGCGCGACTCAGAGTCTGCAGCACTATTGTGTATGCCTGGGATGTGAGAGGCAGTTATCCAGATGTTGTGTGTTGTACACCACTCCCAGATATCAATGACTAATTTATTAATAGTGTTAGAGTGACAGCTTCCCATTTGATTCAAGCATGCTACTGCAGTAGTGTTATCAGTAAGGACGGTGACTTATTTACCAGATATTGTATTAGAGAGGGACTTTAAGCCAAGGAAAACTGCCTTTGTCTCTAGGTAGTTGATGTGATTTTCTGCTTCGTCTGCATTCCAAGACACGCCTGTGGGAGTACCCTGACATGTGCACCCCCATCCAGTTTTTGAGGCGTCAGTAGTCATGGTAATTTGCGAAACAGCATGGCTGGCTTGGTTAAATGCTGTATCAATTGACTCAATCCACCATCGAAGGTCACTGATAGCCTCTGGTGATAGGGACATGGGGCTATCAAAGTTACCCTTGCACTGGTGTAGGGCCTGGGTTTTTGCAATTTCAGTCCATCGGTAATGGAGAGGCCCGTACATTACTCCCGAAAAACTGGATGTTAGTGTCCCCAACACTTGAGCTCCTAGTCTTATTGAAGGTAGAACTGTATCTACAAGCTGTTGACAGGCACTCTTAACTTTGCATGCCTTCTCTGGGGTGAAAGAGATTCTCATCAAAATAGAGTCCAATATAAAACCTAGAAATACCAGTTGCTGCGTAGGGACTAAGACAAACTTTTCTGGATGCACCACAATACCCAGGTTGTTAAACATTGTAACTGTATCAATAACATTTTCGACACTTTGATCATAAGTATCACCTTGTAAATAGGAATCATCAATGTAGGCAACTGATAAGAGACCCATTTGTCTGAGTGTGGAGTACACGGGTTTAAGAAGCTTTGTGAATTTTCTGGGGCAACACGCCAAACCATTGGGAAAAAAGTAAACTCATACAAATTGCCCCTCCAGGTGAATTTTAGGTATTTTCGGTCCTGTTTAGATATAGAGACCGAGTAATACGCATCCTTTAGATCAATAGATGCCATGAAACATCCAGGTGTCATCATCGCGACAGCAGTCCATATTGTATCCATTTTAGATGGTGGTAAACTAAGTACTGATTCAGTGATTTTAAATTCAAGATAATGCGGTAGGAACCATCTTTCTTGGGACGCAAAAATACCGATGAAATAAATTCACCCCGCTCGTGTTTTGATTGCTGGATTACACCTTTCTCGAGCAGTAAAAGAATTTCAGAATCAATAAATTCTGCTTCCCCTGGAGACCAGTTTGGTTGGAATGGAGGCTTAGTTTGTACAGGAATTTGATAAAACTCAATGCTTTGGACAGCGACGGTTTCCAGAATTTCTGGATCCGAGGTCAGTTTCCACCATTGACCAACATAGTTGGTAATCTGACCAGCTTAAAAATGTTCGATCCTAAGCCTGTAACACTCAACAAGATATGGTAGCGTCGAGCTATATTTGCTTACCTCAAGATCTGGTAATAGGTCAACAAAGGGTTCTAGTTCTACTTCCTCTGTTGTTGATCGGCACGCTTCGTGCGAAGGTAAAATGGCTTGGGCTT
>BLFK01000284.1:584691-605525 GCA_014634185.1 Astreopora myriophthalma
TCTTTATGTCCTGTAATCATTCTAATCATTCAAGCTTTAAAATAGTCTGTAATGTTCTCCTGGACGGCTTTCGCGAGTCGTTGTTTAATATACAGCGACTGGGCTTTTGAAATCACCTTGCATAGCTCGTCAGATAAATGGGATTCACCCTGTGCAGTAAAAAAAGTCCCATGCCAATACATTTTCACCGGACCGGACAAACTACTTGAACGTCTGGAAGAATGTTTAGACTTAACAGAGAATCCAGCTGTCCGTAAATACGAATCAGTTATTTGAAACCAAAAGAACTACGTACAACGCAATGCTTCACCTGAAAAGGTACTAATAAAAGTACAATTTTCAAAATTCCAGTTGAAGATCAGTGAATAAAACGTTGATGCTTGCGTAATCACAAACTCGTGCACAAAACTATATGTCAACACAGGATCACCAGAGTGTCCGTAATAAAGAGATTAACTTTATATGACTTCGCTCTCTGGGGCCGAGATTTAGGGTCCGTTGTCCGTATTAGAGAGGGTCCGTATTATAGGGTTTTTTTTTTTTCGAAAATGAGGGAGAATTTTTTCGGGACAAAGGGGAATGTCCGGTATAGAGAGGTGTCCGTAAGGAGATGTTCGACTGTATCACGTAAAATCGCCTAAATTCCAAATTTTTTTTCTAAATATCTCGAAATTTTATTCGAATTATCTGGAAAAAGTTCTAAATATCTCAGAAAAATCTCACTTTAATTTCATAAGTATTACAGTAATTACCTCAAAAAGTACCCTGGCATCTATAAAAAGGGGAACACAAATTTCAGAATGTCAGAAAATGATGTTCTTGTACAGCATACAAGAAAACTGTAAACAACTTTACATATAAGTCGGCCTTAGAATTACTGATATGTGGTGATTTGTTTTAATTTCTGACAGTGTATTGCCCATATGCCCTAATTAGCATTGACCAGTGTGCGTGCTTTCGATTAGGAAATCCGGATTTAGATCTTAAAATCCGGGGCCGAGTTGTTCGAAGCCTGGTTAGCGCGTCCGATTAAATCCTACTGGTTGTCATGGTATTTATCTGGGATTAGCACTGACCCTGCTTCAAACAACTCGGCCCAGATCTTTGGATTTCCAACCAAAAACGGATGTCGGGATGGATTTTGTTAATTGAAATCCATGTCGGGGAAGGATTCAATTAATCAAATCTTCGGCAAAATTCATTTTCGGATTTTGTGTTGGAATGGAAATAAAAAAGATCCTGATTTGAAGATCTAAATACAGATTTCTCAATCGAAAGCACCCTAGCTTTCTTTCTCAATTTTCCTAGGAAAAAAAACAAGATTGAATTAAATTTTCCTTGACAAAATTTTAAATACCACATTTTTTTTTCTAAATATCATGAGATTTTCTAAGTATCTCAAAAAATATCCTGATATTGTGCTTAAGCCTCGATTTGCATGCGTCTGTGAATTAGCCTTATTCAGGAATAAGATTACGATGCTTTACACCTCAAAATTAGTCCTAGAGTGTTTTGGTGTTATCATAAGTCAAACGAGATTCTCAGCATCGTTTCCCTACAAAATGTTGTTGAGAAATCTCCCTTAACTTACCTCCCAAGAAAAATCTAGAGTTTATTCCGTTTATTCTTATCCAGAACAGGATCAATAGACCTAGTCGGCTAACGCATTGTTGTACTCAATTCAGATCTCCCAGGGTTAAGATCCATGTTTATTGTATTTGTGTTATAATGTAGCATTCACATTTAAATGATACGGAAATACTTAGAACAAAACAATTTATGGCCAAAGGATTTGAATTGGGTACAACAATGCGTTAGCCGATTAGGTCTATCGAACGTGCCCTAAGATGAATGCAAACATGTACTTGCCGTCTTCCCAAACAACTTGATCACGCGCGCACCAGTCTCCCTAAAGTTTCTGGCGCGGGCAGTTGAGCACGTTCCGTAAATTGCACATCGCAGAATATCATAGTATTTGTCAGTCGGTTAAAAGGCCTCTCCACCCGAGAGGACCCATACACTCATTCCCGTGCTTAAGAAACAAGATATTTTCAGCAGCAGAAACGTTCTACTTCCTGCTTACATAAGGCTGCGTGCAGACGGGCGCAACAACTCCCAACATTGTAGGTCCAAGAATTTTGGTACGATCAAATGTACGTTTAACACGGGCAAACATGTGAGTGCGACAGTTATATGAATAGTTAGCATACCAAAAATTATAAACATAATCCAACTGAAAAATAATTTAATTTACGTGTTCAATTCACGAGTTTGCTCACAGAGCACTTTGATCTTTCTTAGTTTGAACACCGTTCATTCCAATTCAGCAAGCTGGATTATTCACAAAAATATTTGGAAACCGTAAACTAGAAGTTTTAACTGATGCTTCCGTGGACGTCGCCGTAGTAGATGCTAAGGTCCCTAAAGTCCCTAACATTGCAGCTCAAACAACAATAATTATAACATAGTAAGTAAATTCCCAATGATACACGCTGATGACTTCAGCAAACAAATGCATCGCGGAAAAAAACAATCCCGCGAGTGACTTCAGCAGTTTGTATTTATATAAAACTGGGGAGAACTTCGGCAAAAAGTTAAACTAAACATGGCAACAAACGAACCAGCTGATGAGGGAGATCTGCGTACCTTTCCTTTGGGATTAGAGTTTTTTAATCCGCGACTAGATTTCAGCTCTTGTCGAAAGCGTTCAACGCCGTACAACACAGTCTTTTATTGTCTAAACTTGCAGCGGTCATGGCTGTTAATTGGTTCAAATCGTACCTCTCTTCAGCAGGAAACAAAGAACTGCGATAGCCAATTCTTTGTCATCAACCAACTAACGGGGTTACACAATTATACGGCGAACGAAACAAACGACGAAGGAGAAACAAAATGCGAACTTGTTATGTTGTCAAAAACTATCACTGCTAACTGGAATATTAACTACTGGTGGTCCTCCCAACGGAGAGACCCTAATTACGACTTATTCTTCTGCTCTTTCTTCTTTTCAACAACAGATCTATCACGGACTGGAAGTAATCTTGATATGAAGGCACACATTAATTTACTCCCACGTGGCATATTGGTACACAAGGGCAGTTGCGCATGCGCTTACTAAATACCTAAAGAAAAATATGCAGAAGCGGTACCTCTGGACATTTAAGCCTGAGCGGTGTACCATGACGAGTCTCCCCGAGATTTCGGCCCGCGGATCGCTTATACTTGCTACTTTCGGATACCTATCCCCGATAGGCAGTGAGGGAGAGAAATGTCGGCCCCTAGACCATACGTGACAGATCCCTTACGTACTCGTAGCTCAACTCCTTCTGCTTTATACTATGATTTGGAGCGATATATATTTGCGACTATAGTTGTCATGTCTTCCATATGGTAAGGATATTTTTTGGTACTAATTTGTAGTACACGGAGTTGGCACATGCGCATTTGCTAAGCATGACAAAACAGCAAAAGAAACCACGCATTTTCCGGTAAAACTTTTAAAACGCTGTCGCTTTTTCAGACATATTTTGTTTTGTTTTATTGTTTGAATTCCGCGCGAAGAAACGAGGACGATAATTTAGCGTATACAATGACATTAACGTGTCTGGTTGGACAGGGGAAGGAGAAAAGAGCTAACAAGTTCTTCAAAAAGATCAATAGCTCCTAATGAGCTAGCGTTAAAAGTTAGAAAATGTTTGGTGCCTTCAGGGACTCTCCCGGACATTGATTTGTTAAAACTGTTTCTTTTTTAGCTGTTATATTCCCATAAGCATCTGTTCAAAAAGGTTGTTGTGAAAGAACAGCAACATGTAAAATCGCTATGGAAATGTAGAACGTCCACATTTCGTTTCGTTTTGTTTTCCTTTAGTTGAGTACATTCCGGTGTTAAAAATGCAGTTTAGTCGATTGAGAATGAAGAATGTTTAGACCTAACAGAGAATTCAGCTGTACGTAAAGTACATACTGTATACGAATCAGTTATTTGAAACGAAAGGAACTACGTATAACGCAATGCTTCGCCTAAAAAGGTACAAATAAAAGTACAATTTTCAAAACTCCAGTTGAAGATCAGTGAATAAAACGTTGATGCTTGCGTAATCACAAACTCGTGCACACTATATGTCAACTATATGTCAACACCGGATCACCAGAGTGTCCGTAATAAAGAGGTTAAGTTTATATGACTTCGCTCTCTGGGGCCGAGATTTAAGTGTCCGTTGTCCTTATTAGAGAGGGTCCGTATTATGGAGGTTTTTTTTTTATAAAACGGGTGAGAATTTTTTCGGGACAACGGGGAATGTCCGTTATAGAGAGGTGTCCGTATTAGAGAGGTGTCCGTAAGAAGAGGTTCGACTGTAATTGCAAGGTTTTGTGGCTTAATAAATCGTTTTTCGTTTCAAGATACAGAGGGAATTATGGTTCCCGAAATACGCCTGAAAAGTATCGGGGCTTTCGAGAAACGGCCCCCTGCTGAGTACCGTAAATGATCAAATATGCGCCGCGGCGTTTATTTAGATTCTTCTAGTTAAAGATGCGGCACTTAATCGATAGCGGCGCTCATTTCAAAAGTGGTAGGCTACTGATTAGAATACTGGTATACAGTGGATAAAGAAGAAACGTACGAGGCATAACGCTACTAAATTACTAAATATAATCAAGTATTACATTATTCATAAGCTCTCAAATTGGCGCCGCGGCGTTAATTCGACAGCGGCGCTTATTGAATTATTTTCAGTAGAGATGCGGCGTTTATTGGAGAGCGGCGCTTTTTAGAGTAGCAGTGCTAATTCGATCATTTACGGTACTTTCAAATGCTACCGAAAACCCTCAAGCCATAAGGTGATTGAGACCTATTATAACTTCGAAACTGCTCGCAGGCAGTAGTCAGTGTTTTCAAGTGCGAGATTCAAAGCCCAGCAAATCTGGTCACCACATTAGATGAGTCGTTGGGAGATCTGGGACGAGTGACAAAGAAAGGGGAGAGGGGTAAGGGAGAGAAGCGGAAACAAAGGAGAACTCTTTAGCACTCGTTCCAGATCTTCCACTAACTCATCCAATATGGCAACTGCATTTGTTGGGCTTCGAATTTCGCGTGTGAAAAGGCACTTGAAAATGCAAACTAATTCCTGCAAGCAACGAAATTGTTGTTCAAGAGGCCCTTAAAGGGTGTGGTCAATGAACTCACGTCTAAAAAGGCTTTTCCAGAGTTCAAATTGAGACTGGGAACAAGTTTTATTTCCAATTTCACTCTCATTAAAAAAATTGAGGCCTGTCACAAGAAAGATCGTATAAAAGTCGGTTCAGCAAGTTTGAGCTTGTTTAAGTTAGATTGCAACCATGTGGTATGATTTAAAATGCCAGACAAATTAGAGCATTGGTATGGATTTAGAGAACGCCTGTTTTCGAATTAGAGACAGTTGTGTGGAATTTTGGCCACCTCCGATGACTCACAGTGTGCTTAATACGCAACAAAACCTGTCCGAAGTTGATTCAATTGCTAATTTCTTAGAAATCTTTCTGGTGAGAAGATACAAATATTTTTAATATCATGTAATTTGAGCCATATGTGCTAGCATACATGACTAGTGACCAATCCATTTTTGTTTCGTAAACTTTGCCCCGTTTACTAGGGATACCTAGTAATGTCTAGCGAACTAGGCTCAGTCAACAAACCTGACAGAGTTTTAACTTTTACTTCCCCAAGCGCTTTCACTCATTTACAGCGGGTGTGTAAAGAACTACTCTCTCTTTTCTGTAACAGCTCGAACCGAAATCCTAATTCATTTATACTGCATTCTATTGAGACATGTGATTGGTCGTTACTAAAGTAAAAAGGTTATTCAAGGTTGTGAGAATCAAAGAAAGTGTCCGGGGCTTGATAACAAATGTCAATCCTTCATAACTATGAGATGTTCATTGTCTCTCGATTCGATGTCTACAATTATTGTGTGACAACTGTCACGCAAGAAACGCAAAGTCTCCGACATTGAAACTTAGAATGACCTATTCCTTCATAATTGTTATTTAATTAATTTTTAATAATTTTTATGATGTAATTTACACAATTGTGTAAACTACTGCCCAGTTCTTTTTTTGAATTTAGAATGAGCTGTTCTTCCATGGTTGTTAAAAAAAAAAGGTCACAATACTCAGTCTTTTGAAATGACTACCTACATCAGCTTGAATTTAAAACAAATTCTCCAAACTAAATATAATCAGGTGAATTTCTTCTTACTTGCTGTGAAGCGTGCCATATACTGTGAAAAACAAAACTGGATGGGGGGTAAAGAACACTAGGAATCAAGGCTGCCATCAAATTTTAAAGGGCCGTTACACTTATTTTAAATCAACACCATTAATGGTGAAATACAAGGCTAACGTGTCATGACACCAATCAACATTATCACCTGTAACATCAAGTGAAGTCAGCCGTAATCGGTGTAAGGTGTTCCGGGGCAGTTTATTAAGTCTTCAGAAAACAAAACAAACCCTCACGCCCCTCAAGAAAGACACTTAGCTTCATTCTGTAACTTACCGGCGAAAAGCGGTTTACCACATGTATGTAAGCAACTCTCTTTGTCACTTAACATGTGGACACACCTTACAGCCCCCCTCCCCCCTTTCAGTCTTCTTTTTTGTTGTTTACCAAAATATACACTTAAAAGTCAGGACAGGCAGAAATGGATAGGAAGTTTTTCTTGTCTTGTTGGAAACTTTTTTAAGAGCATGCCATCCTCTCTTTTGCCCAGTAATATCTAGTCTTCTACCAGTGTCCAAACAAGTAAGGCAAAGTGCAGAAGAGTGACTCACAATAACAACCCTAACATCCTACCTATCATAGCCGTCACATTCCCGCAGTTGCTTTGCATCAAACAGGTTTCCGTCGAAAGCAAGCCGGGAGATCTGTGACTCCTTCAGGAGCTCTGCAGTGAAGGATTCTAGTGACAAACAATTCTCTTCTACTCTCAACACTTTGAGTCTTGCACATCTTGACAAGCCGACTGGAAGTGAAGCAAGCTGATTTCTGTTCAAGTTTAGCTCCATTTCCTGCAGATCTGCAACAGATTCTGGGAGGCTGCGAATTTTGTTATCAGACAAATCAACTGCATCCAAATGCCTTAATCTACCAAGACTTTGTGGAAATACTGTTAACCGATTTGATGCCAGAGAGAGTGTTTTAAGGTGTGTCATGTTTGTAAATAAACCAGCAGGGAGGATTTTTAGCTCGTATTTGTCCAGAACCAAAATCTCCGACGTCTTTAGTTGAGAGAGTTCAGAGGGTAAAGTACATATTGAGAAAAATTAAAGAAAAACAGCAAATGTGAGATTGTGCATTAGTCATTCCTCCCAGCCACAACTTAAAAGTGCTCCTGATTTGTCCACAATTTTAGACTGCACCCGGTTGTTGTCAACCAACATTATGTATAGGTTGAATAAGATTGTGACAACAACAACAACATTGAAAATTCTCTTCGGTTGCACAGCATTAGAAGAGAATTGATTTCTGTTCACTACTGTTATTATAACGTTTTGTAACGAGATGTATGTAATGTAGTCACAGGAATTTAGGCATGCAGATCTGCATGCAGTTATCCACATGTATATGCGTGGAGATGACTGTATAAATAGAAAGTGCTTAGTACACGAGTCAGTTCTCAGTTGTTACACCACTACCTAACCAAAGGGTTTAAGTTTGATTTTGTTTGAACATTTTCCTATAATCTAGGTCTTTTTTGCCTTTCTTTCTCTTATTGACCTCGTAGGAAGGGTCGGAACCTTGAGCACAGTTCCTACTCAGGTTTCCTGTCTTTTTCACTACTTATACATGCAAAATTATATATGTATAATATATATAATTTATGTATTATATCTGTATGATTGCATGTTAAGGCCCTTGAAGAAGGCAAATGCCGAAATGCGTCGGGTCTTGAATAAAGCGTTGAAAACAGAAGCCCATTCTCCATTGTGCAAGTTATATGTATACATATATTTTTTTGCCAGGTTTTTCCTGACCTCCGAGTATCTTTCACAGACATGCACTCAATTCTTTGTTTTTTTTTCTTGTTGTTGTTGTTGTTGTTGTTGTTTTTAATGAGTTATTACTTGGTCGAATACATTGTCAGTAATAGTGATCACTGAAGTGCATATATCTGGGATGAGTGTATTTATTAGGTGTAACAGCCTACTACTGCACAATGAAGCAGAAATGATATACTGTTGGCCTGTCGCGTAGTTGAGGTTGTACGTGTACATGTAAGTGAAGCGTGTTGTTAAGAACAGAAACAAAGTTTACAATACGTGTACATAACAGAAGACATTAGCGAATGTAATGAGGGGTTAAATTAACTGGCTACCTGAAACAACTAGAAAAAGCTCAAATGCCAGGGAGCGGCCAGATAACAAGTTAAATTTACGTTAGACTGCTGTGCCAGAGGTACTACAACACAGCCACGCAGTCATGTAACACAGACAATACAGCCAGATGGCTGTCTTTTGATGTGAAGCATACAGTTGTAGGATATAATTGGATCCCACATTTCAAGAGCTTATAAACCCAGTTTCTGTACCGTGAAGTGACCAGATACATACGGGATGCCAGTCCATTCTGCCATACCTGCCATACCTCCCACTCTGTAACCATTTGCCCATTCACACATCTCCACCCCAGTTAAGACATTGTATATAGCAAAGGTTCTCATTTAGTAGAAACAACATGACGGCACAGCTAGGCATCAAAAGTCTATCCTATTAATTAGTGTTTCTCACATGGCAGCCATTTTAAGTCAGGAGTATGGTGGCCGGGAACTGCCAACAAAAAATTCACATATTTTTGTGTAATAAATGTTAGCTTCACTGCGAAATAAATCAAAACTAATACAAAACACGAAGTAAAATGAAATGAAATTTAAAAGTAAAATGACATGAAATTTAAAAGCACATTGAATTTGAAAAATAAAACCACTTTACTTTTAAGTTAAACTAAAATGGAAATGCAGTTCAAATTGAAATACAAAATCAATTTCAAATGAAATTCAAAGTGCAAGTGAAAGTGAATTATAAACTATATTAGTGGCAGCGCTCGGCCATACCAAAATTTACATTCACTTTTAATTGCAAAGTGAAATAAATTTTTGCATGGCCGAGCGCTGCCACTACCAGAACTCCCAGTCCTGAGTGTCTTTTTGCACGTGGTTCCAAGATGGCGGAGTGGAGGAAGTTTGCAGCAAGGTAGAAAGCGAAGAGGAGAGGCAAAAATCAAGTTGTACAGGAGAGTAAAGTGGCAGAGGAGATCGTGGTGCAACACATGATTGCGGATGTAAGTGAGAAACGGCAAAAACACTCTCGCATTGGAGCTCAGGGATACGTTCCTTTGAGCAGGACAAGCTTTCTGTTCATAACATCAAGGACGCCTGTCAAAAGCATTTCGGGCCCCAAATTGAGAAAGATCTTGTTTGCGATGTGTTAGCGGGGGAATGCCGACCATCATGTAACGCGGACCATCATGTTTTACGTCCGGTTTGTCCACAGCTGTGAGGTAAGCGTTAATAACAAGTGTATGGTCGCTTGTAGTAACTGTAGTAAGCTTCGAAATTTAGACATTAATTACCTACTGATACAGCGTAACACTTTAGTTTCACATTCACTTGTTATTAATGCTTACCTCACAGCTGCGATTCTCTTCTTCCTCAAGTTCCCCTTCTGGTTTAACAAACCGGACGTAAAACACCTTTTTTGTTTGGAATTTGAGCCATCTTGTTACATGATGGTCCGCATTTATTTCGAAGTGAAACTAACATTTATTACACAAAAATATGTGAATTTTTTTGTTGGCAGTTCTCGGCCACCATACAGGAGGCACTCAGAAAACATTTGTTTTGCCCTACCAAAATGTACTGCCATACAGTTAACGATGCAGGGCTTCTAATAGGGTGCGGAAAAAAATGGGAAATTATGCGACATTGTCAGTGCAAATTATGCAGCAAGAAGAATCTGTTATGCGGCAAATTATGTGATTTTTTTCTCAGGTCATTTCACATTGTTTTACCGGGTTTGAGAAGAGGAAAATCACTTTTATGTTGTTTAACAGACAATTGGAGTGTAAAGAAACACTTAAGCATCGATATGAAAATCAAATACATGTAGATGATTTTCACTTCATAATATGTGTAGGCATTTACTTTAATCTTGAATGATCGAAACTTGTACCCAGGCCCCAACACACATGAAAATGCCAAGTAATGCCTTGTTGATCAATCGGCAATCAAATAATTTTATGAAGGTTTCAGAGGTTTTCCAATGTTCTTTGAGTGGCAAGTTACATTTAAATAACATTAACCTGTGCAGAATCTTTAGTTTAAGAGCCAATTTATTGTGTACTTTGTTCACTTGGTGCAATTTTTTGCAAATTATGCGATTTTTTGCGAATTGTGCAATTGAATGCGATTTGAGGCCGATTATGCGAAATCGTACCATCGCATAATATCAGAAGCCCTGACAATGTGAGGACCTAGGGGTAACGGAGTTATCGTTCTTGGCCACAATTGAAAATTGCCATCACAAACAGGCTGAAATACAGCTGCTGTGCCTTCATAGACCTTCATCTAAGCCTTGTCTCAATGGAACATGCAACAAGAAATTTACCTGATCATGGGTCCCTTAAAACAGTGGAATAGTTGTCATACTTACCTAGATTATTGGAAGTCAAGGTGAGACTCTTGAGAGAAGTGAAGCCTCCAATTGCAGAAGGTAGGGATTTGACCTTGTTGTTCGAAAGATCCAAGGTTCGCAAAGATGTCCCCAGCTTTAGCAGCTGAGGTGGGACCTGTGTGATTGAACAAATTTAATAATAATTATGAATTTTGCTAATGCCTGGTATTTCATTCAGCTTGCAAACATTTTGGAAACATGAAAGCATGCATTAATAAATGGTGGTTGAATCCCTAAAAAATATATATTTATTTATTAATAATATTTTGCATTCTGTTATTGTGCACAATCTGCAGGTATAGTTAAATGCTAATGATTTATTTAGATGTAGGTTGTGCTCACATGTAAGTCATTGATTTTAAGCAGAAAGAAGATAGTAGTACCAGCTGTAAAAAGTGTGCAAAAATATACAAATACAACCAAAAAAAAAAATTGTAATGATAATAATAATAATTCACAGTACCAGCTTAGTAAGACATTTCCGAAGGCCACACTCACCCCCAAAAACAAACAAACAAACAAAACAAAAAGCATGAGTCACAGTAAGACCTACTCTATTGCTTCCATTCATTCTTCTACATGTATCATGAGCAGAATGAAGTAGCCTGAGTGTATAGCAGGCTCTGGAATGAAAACAGAGAGCAAGTTTATGGGCTTGGTGCACATGGGGAGAAGGAAACGAGTTTGCTCCTGCACTGTGCAAATGCTTCTTTTTCTCACATGCACCCCTAAAATTTATTTGCTTATTCTGCAAGCTACAATGTAAGATTGAACAGATTTCTATTCTATTCATATCAAAAACCAACACGATTACTGCTCATTAATATTCCTAAACCAGGATGAAAAACAGCCTCCCTCGGAATGAACTGCAACTCAGTCCCCTGGACAAGATGCTGAATTTGTTGGGTTACATGTACATGTAGCGTATCCCTGACAAGCATTTTGCCAATACCCATATAATAATATTATACACCTAGGGGGAGAGAGACAGTGTAGAGCAAAGTTTCTTGACTAAGGAAGGCATATTCACATGACGGATGTCATGGCGGCCACGTTGTTGTGCCATTAAAACAATCCTCCAGAAATTGAATTCTAGTTTTATGCAAATAACTTCTTTTGTTTCAATAACCCAATATGGCTACTGGTCGCATGAGTGAATAACCTCTATTAGTATATACTCAATCGGTGATCTTGGTGTTTCAAGCAATTCTGATTGGTTTGCTATCTTGGAGGAATTGAGCATTATTCACTCCCTAGGGAGCCAATGATGTGTGATCCAAATAAAACAAAATGGCCACTGTAAACTTGCATTTCATAAGCATGTCTAAATCCCAAATATTGAGAATACAAGGTGATGCAGTACCAGAGAATACAAAGAAGGTCACAAAATTTTGGCCTGAAAGTTTTTTTGGGGGGCCACCAACCAGTTAGCTCAGTTAGCTATAGAAGAGCATGGGACTATCATCCGGGAGGTCGTGAGTTCGAACCTTGGCCAGACCATCACTCGGGTACGTCTTCAAATAACTGAGGAGAAAGTGCTGCCTTTGCAGTGACATCTGTAAATGGTTAAACTCTCTAGTCAGATAATGACGATAAACCATAGGTCCCATCTCACAACCCTTGTTTGTAATAACTTCGTGGGACATTAAAGACCCCACACACTGTTCGCGAAGGGTGGGGGACGTAGATTCTGGTGTTGTGGTCTGGCCTTTGTGAATGTAATTTCATCTGTCCTCCTTTAACATTCATGAGTGGGAATTGCATGGATTGGGTGGGTACCATTACCAAAGTTTTCAAATGTACATGTAAGAGAAGAGTTCATATTCATATATGTTTGAAGCTTCTGTAAACACTTTCACACATGCTTTGTACCACTTGCATGTTTTCCATGTGTTACGAAAATTGTTGCGTGATAGTAGGAGTTTCGTGACTATGCTAATTTAAGTCTAGAGGTTTCTTGCATATCGAATTAGTCTCGTATCAGTGGTTTTTAAGTTCACGTAAGATACTGTAAATAGCTTAATGTTGTCATGTTACTATAATTAGCTTAGTCGGAAAGTTCTAGAATGTTATGCCGTTAAGTATAAGCAAAATTATTGTAACTAGGTGCATGACCAGTTTTTTACAAGCTGAGAGGTGTGACAAAGGTCGAGTTTATTCGAGCGTGACTGAGGTCAAGTGTTGACCAAGAGTAGCTGTGGTTGTGATTATCTAAGTTTGGTAGAGGCCGTGTGTCAGTGTATACAGTGACAAGTTGATTCAGAGTTTTGAGGCTGTGAAGACTACAGTACATTCATGTGGCATAAATCGTTTTGTTGCTGTTCCGACATCCCTGCTTTCTGTTTAGTCTTCAAGCAATCACATCCACTTAGCGAACCACGTGTAACACCATGCACGAATTGAGAAGTAAATTACATCCAATTTGAATGGTTTTTTCCTCTGCAAAATAATGTTGACATCAAGTGTTGTTGAAATCACTTTGTGTGTGTACTTTTCAATCTTGGTGAATAGTGGCAGAATATTTTACCTTGATTTCAAAGAATAATAATTATTAATTATAATTATACACTGGCAGGGTCTGTAGGTAAGTGTACTGTAGGTGGCTTTAAGGTGGCTCAAACCAGTTTCAACACTTTCAAAAGACTCACTTATTAGGACGATTGACACTACAACACTGTATCACGTATTAGCAATGTTGTGGTACCATGTGAAACAGCAATTATTGCTGAATAAAATGCGGTCATTATTGTGACGTAATACGTAACCATGGAAACAGGAACGCCCTGTAAAAACACCCTATATTTTGGCTTTAGCTGCTCATATCTCAAAAACGAACTCGGTGACCCCCATTTTTTATTGCTCGAAAGTGATCAACAGACCAAGATGAAACTTTTTGCAAAGTTTAAAAAAATTCTGTGGAGCAGATTCATAGCCACCTTAAAAAAATAAAAAAAAAAGGTGGCTCAGAATCCGCTCCACAGAATTTTTTGAAACTTTGCAGATGGTTTTATCTTGGTCTGCCGATCACTTTCAAGCATTAAAAAATGGGGGTCACCGAGTTCGTTTTTGAGATATGAGCAACTAAAGCCAAAATATAGGGTGTTTTTACAGGGCGTTCCTGTTTCCATGGTTACATATTACGTCACAATAATGACCACGTTTTATTCAGCAATACTTGCTGTTTCATATGGTAGCATAACATTGTTAATACGTGATAGTGTTATAGTGTCAATCTTTCTGATAAGTGAGGCTTTTGAAAGTGTTGAAACCGGTTTGAGCCACCTTAATTCATGCATGGAAAACATGCAAATGGTACAAAGCATCTATGAATGCTGTAATATAGCATTTAATAGCAAAAATGTAAACACTACCTGCCTAGATTAGCCTTTGCTATTTGCCGGCAAGTGTACATATTTCTCTCATTGATTTAATGCATTTTTTTTTAAATAAACGTTAAACTTTAAACTTCAGGTCTCGAGAATCTGTTGTGCTTAACCCACCAGAGTCTGCTACATCTCCACAAATATAGATTTTCAAGTCAAGTTGCAAGTGGATTGGCTTAAATCAGTTGTTCTATGAAGCTTTGTGTATAATTATTAGACCTACCAATCTTCCCCTACCCCCTCCCTCTCCAGCCCTCTCGTCTCATTATCAACTGACACTGGGGTGCTGCTGAGATAGATTTGAGGCGACAACGACAAAGGCATGACTTCAACGGATGCTATTTAAAAGCAGTTTTGTGGGAGAAACTCTGGTTAAACTGCAGAATACCCCGCAACTTATTTGCATGTCACTGAATGAGAATAACCTCTAATGTATTCCGACTCGTTCTTCAGAGAATGCCGCCAAGGGCACTATAGTTGCGGGGTATTCTGCTAGGTTTAGTAAGCCTGCTGTATGAAATTATAAGAGCTTACCTCAGGAAGGCCTTTGCCACACAGAGAGCAAACCCCCGTCTTTTGTGCACTTTCTAAGTGTGGTGATATCGAGTTGCCCATTTTTCACCGCAAAACACTCTGGTCTTTTCTCGAAACCTGACAAAAATTGGAGTTTCTCGCTTGAAGCTTAGCAGCCTAGCCATTCACTTATGTATGAGCGGTTACCAGTCCAAGATGGCGACTTCCGGGAAAAGGCATGTTCTGCTGACGGGATCCCCAGGTATAAATAGAACAATGAGCCTAGCAGTGACAATGATCAAATGGTTTTAAAGTTGAAAAAGGAGTCTTTTCAATTCTTGTTCGAATGCTCGTAGTATTGTTTTTCTGTGGGCGTTAAATAATGCAGCTTTCGTATGGTAAAGCTTATAAAATGGATACTTTCGAATCGGCTCCTACCTCGTACGTCCCAGCCGGTCTCAGAGATCCAAGCTTTCCGGAACTAAAATTTCCACACGATTTATAATTCCAGCGAACCTTAAGCTAAGATGTCTGACCAGACATATCACCCACTCTCCTACGACTATTAAACAACAGAGAAAGTCCCGAGAAAGCAATAACATTGCTTTTTCCTGCCGTTCTTACTTCCTCTTTTGGGGGCATTTTTGTATCTTGCAGGTGTTGGTAAGACAACTTTGTGCCGAAAAGTTTATGAAGCGCTCAGAAAGAAAGGTATCCAGATGCAAGGATTCTACACAGAAGAAGTGCGGACTACTTCCAAGGGGAGTAGGGTGGGGTTTGATGTTGTCACCCTGGATGGACAGCATGGACCACTGGCAAGAATAAAAGGGTATTGTATATTCTCGGAACGAACAAAAGTAGTTAAAGATAATACTATTTTATTTTATTTAGTATTATTGTTATTATTATTATTATTATTTTATGAAATAATGATGCACACACATCTCATGATCAGCTAATGATATATTTAGGTCAGTGGGTCGGTCAGTCAGTCAGTTCATCAGTCCAACATTACGTAAGTAGGTTTGAGTTTTGAGCCCTCCCAGGAAGGGGGGGGGGGGGATCCTTGTTCCTTTGTTCCCTTTAAAAATGTGCTTGTGTTCCCTTGTTCCCAAAATTAATTCCAAACATTTTCCCAGCTTTTTGATCCCTAAAATGGTTTGTGTTCCCTTGTTCCCTGAGATATTTTGTCTTTGTTTCCCTGTTCCCCAGTTTAAATTAGTCATGTTCCTCTGTTCCCCAAAACCCCTCGGAGGGGCTCAGTTTTGTTTTTAATTGGAGCTGACAGTTTTTGAGCAAATTCACTGTTATCATTGAGGAGCCAAATATACTGTGTAATTACTATTCCAGTGAGCATAAAATACAGTTTAAAATGTCCCAGGATCTATTTAATATAGATGTAATGCTATTTGACTACGATTAGCCCCTCTTTTGCTTAGTCCATCATTTCGCATGGCCATTTTTCACACGTGTGCTTTTTGCATCACGCTCAATAATGGACAAGGCCAAAGGTCTGCTCATAGTCATGTATTTTGTTGTCTTATCAGATTGCTTGATTGGATGTAAAGGTGTATTTATTTGGCGGGTCTAAAACACAGGTCACACCTCACAGGTCACAGGTCAGGCCTCAGGTTATAGTTTTTACCAATACTGAAACAACCCTAAACCTTCTCTAATACTAACCTTAGGCCTAAGCATCGTCTTAGTGTACTATTAAGTCCTACAGTTAGAATTAGGAAGGGCTTAGGGTTGTTCCAATATTGGTAAAACAATGAGCTGACCTGTGTTTTAGACCTGCCCGTATCTCTTTCATCCTCACCACTTCAGGGATGGTCATACTGCAAAAGGAAAAGCATCTCCTTCAGTCGGTAATTACTTGGTTGATGTCAAGTCATTTGAGCAGTTAGCACTTCCAACAATCAAGGTAGACTAGTAATAGATCCAGGGTAAAGTGGGTTTAATTTGCATTTAACTGTCAAGGTGTATGCTGGATCCTTGCTAGTCAAATTTCCTCAGGGTGTGGATGTGGAAGTTTTGTATTTGAATTAAACTGGCTAGTGTATACTAGATCCACATCAGTCAAAATTAATTTCCTCAGGATGTGGATGTGGGGGATTGTATTTACTGTACCTTGAAGAGCCTTGAATTTTGAGAACTAACTACATTAAATTACATTTTGGAGGATGCAAATGAAACTTCACTACTGCAGCTGTACAATGGTGAATTGCTTTCTAAGGAGAACAAACAAAAATTTGGGAGAAGAAAAGGGGAAAATTTGGGGGAAGAAGGGAGAAATTTGGGGGAAGAAGGGGAAAATTTGGGGGAAAAGGGGGAAAATTTGGGAGAAGAAAGAGGGAAGAAGGGGAAAATTTTGGGAAGAAAAAAAAAATTTGAGGGGGTGTACTTAAAAGTTCTTGAAAAGTCCTTGAATTATTGGTCTGAAAAAAGTGTACAAACCCTGGGAATTAAGTGAAGAGGAACACGGGGAATTGAGGGGAGTTTGGGAGAATGGGGCGTGGGGAGGAGTACAGGACATGCAGAATACGAAAAGAACAGGAAGTCGAAGATCGAAAAACCAGAGTTCGAGAGGCGTGAGGTATTTAGCCCCTCTCCCCACAAATGAAATGCCTTACATCTATTCTCTCAGGCTTATTTGCAGAACTGATGCGTTCTCGTTCCATTGCAGGTTGCTGCAGTCAGTCAAACAGTGGTTCTAGTTGACGAAGTTGGAAAAATGGAACTGTTTAGTCAAAGCTTCGTCAAATCAGTTCGTGAGCTTTTCTCGATCTCACAAGCCACGATATTAGCCACTGTGCCGGTTACTAAACAGCGTCCCATCCCATTTGTGGATGAGCTTAAAAAGCGGGAAGACGTTACACTTATAGAGGCGAGGATTCTAGTAACAATGGGAGATTGTAAAGCATGCACGCTTTTGAGCAACGTATGGCACTGGAAGTGAACTTTATCCCTTTCTAAGGCATGGTTTACCCCAGATTTTTCAGAAAACAACGCTCATTAGACTACATACGGTACCCTTCATATAAAACATGTGGTAGCGTCACGGCACATGGGAAGAGAAAATGCATGCTTCCGGCTGGCTTCATTCGCTCAGAAGCAGCCTTGCTTAAGTTTGTTATATCGTTCTGGTACCGGAGATTCCTGAATTCGGGTCCTATGGGCTTATGCTCAGGCCACCGACGCGACAAGTATTCTGTTGCCTCCTTATTCCACTCATTTGCACATTCCCGAACCGGAAAAGGAAGAAACAGAATAGTTCCAGGAGAATAGACCTTATTCACGATAGCTTTGTGTTGCCGTTGGTATTATCATGCAAATTAAACTACGCATTTCTCAGGGGGCAAACAACTTAAGATTTTAAAGGGTATTTTATATCTTCAGATGAATTTTTTCATGGTCGTTGCATGTTTACAGCCTTGGCAATAAACTAGAACGATTACACGAGTTAGTTTGATGTTTTTGCACAAAAAAATCACAGACGAGGCAGTGAAGAAGTGAAACCATTAAAAGGGAAGTCAAACTGATTAAATTTTGGTGATATTTATTTACTTTTAATTGTTTAAGTGTGCTTTTGGCAATGTTACTTTAACATTGTGACAAGTCGCTTCTCCAGAATTTTTCGTTTTTCTAGTGTTTGCCCCCTGGCAGAACACATGGCAAATTTGCATGACAATTTAAAAACAATCATGGCCGATATTGTGAACAGTTAAACTTGATAACTTCATGGATGGATGGATGAACAGACGGGCGGGCGGGCGGACGGACGGAAGGACGGACGGACGGAGGGACGGACGGGAGGACGGAAGGACGGACGGACGGATGGATAATTGGTTGGTTGGTTGGTTATATGGATGGAATGATTGATAGATTGTTTGATGATAGATAATGGTGGGGCTTAGAGAAAACCATAGTTAGTAGTTACTATGGGTAAACCAACTGGAGCAGCTCTGGCCAAAGGTTAGTACTCGACTCGTTTTAAGCTCTTTGTGTTAATCGTTGTTTTCAGGTCACAAGAAGTACACGTGATGAGTTGGTGGGCGAGGTTGTGCGCATGCTTGAACAATCCTACGGTGAATAAGTGATTCTATGGATTGGGAAAGGAGGCAAAAAGCGTCACTGGGAAGCCATCTAGTTGCTGCACGGTTAAAGACCAGTTGAGACCGCAAGATGGTTTCATTTAAATGACAGCCGATACATTTGGACATCATAATTGTTGCCTCTAGACGAGAGTACAGTCGAAGTTGACATTTGTACTAATTAAGTCGATCTTATATATCCCCCATTCGATTTGCCAAGAAACGTTAAATGGGCCGATACCGGCCGGTGAAGTCGAGCCCGTAGTGATGGCATGGCGTCGCTGTCATAGCTCAAGGTAGAACCCAGCCTGAACGGGAGGGAACATGCGCAGGCTGCTTTTACGTATCGACGCACAAACACAAAGAAATAGGCCCCCAGTGCACGCATGTAGCAACTGCTACAATTTATAGGAGCGTGTTTTGATTTTTCCAAAGCAAATTTTCATGTGTCCAAAGAAGTCCAACTGTATCACAATAACCAAATCGTACTGTTATATCAAGAACAGTTTACAAATTCCAAGCGGGGAAATCGTTATTTTTTATTTACGTTGTTGCTTCCCAGAAGCAGTAGCCGGAAAAAAAAATCACCTGTCCGTATCTCTGTAAGTCTCAAAAGACAGCTCTTTAAGTTTTAATAGAAATTACGTTCTTTCTTTTGCCTTTTTTAAAATCATTTTTAGCTAATGCGCATGTCTAAACTCCTTGCACTTCCAAGCGCCAAGCTGGTCAGCGCCAAGACACGGAGCTCTGGAATTTTTGCTCGCAGTCTTAGCGTAAGAAGAGCGGAACTGAGCTGCGAGTAAGAAAAATGATCTGTCGCTTATGGTTAGGTGCTTACATTTTTTTCCTCACTGCCTCTCAGATAGGTATCCGAACTGAGGGGGGTGAATAGCGGTATGCAAATCCGCCGATCCGCTGGGATTTAATAACGAAATCCGTCGGTCCGTTAAAACAAGTCCTTACATCCGAATCCACTCAATATTTGACACGTAGCTTGAGATCCGCGATCCGAACTCTGTTACAGGCAAAATCCATAATCCGGGCCAAAAAGAAGGATGAAACCGCAATCCGCTGGAATTCAGGGGAAGGATCCGAGAATCCGTTAAAATTTCACACTAAATCGGAAATCCGGATAAAAATATTTCCAAAATCCGCCCATCCATTAGCCTATTCACCCCGGTTATCGTCAAGGTATAACACGTTTTTTCTGCGCTAGCGAAAATACCACTTGCGAGACACATTGGGTACATTTTATAGAAAAAAAAAACGTGAATATCTCAAAGTGAATTTATTTCACGCAGATAACAAGCGTGAGTTTAATTCACGCAGGTAACGCGTGAATTTCAATAGCTTTACTGGCGTGAATAAAGCGACAGGATGACTGTCGCCTGACTGGAAGTTCTGGGTGTGGGACTAATGGGGTGATTTAACTTGCGCAAGCCGTCAGTTCGGAAAATAGAAGCTACCAAATTGTTATTTTTTTAGGCTGGTTAAAGCAATAAACGAGGATCTTTCTTTGGGATCCCCTGTCATGAGAGACCATTTCTGGTCATATTAGGGATGACATGCATGAATTTCCTGTCGCGCGACCAAAGCACCGATTCTTAATTTACACGAGTGATGGCATGGTGACTTTGTTGCTATGGCTGAGAATTGATTTGAAAGCAAAACGTGATTTTTTAAACCAGAATACATTGATTACCTTGAATATCACGTGAGCAGTATCGAAAGGTGTCGAAATAATCCCGATGTTATCGAGGATTTGGTATCGTTATCGGCCCACACTTGCACCATGGACTATTACGGACATTTACCCCCCTCCCCCTCCACGTGATCTAAAACACGTATGTCTCAACCAATTCCAAGAGCGCCCAAACCCCCGGGCATTCGACTTCTTAGAAAAATTCTGGTCAATTTCCCAACGATGTTGTTGCTAGTGGCCACGCGGAATCGCAGAATGGCTCTCGAGCAAATTGCGCGAGGAATGAATTACGCAATCCTCCAGCTTGTCGCCCTTCTCGAAAATCAAATGCCCGACCGGGCGGGCTTCCTCGGATCAATCGTCAAATTCCCCACCATACGGAACCAAACTCGTATCAAATGGTCGAGGTTTTCCCGGGGGGGGGGGGGGGGGGGG
>BLFK01000284.1:605535-622678 GCA_014634185.1 Astreopora myriophthalma
GGGGGGGATGGACGCTCCTGTAATGAATCGACGTGTTATTTTAACAACTCGATGTTGCCTTCTTAACTGGAACACATTCTTGCAAGCTTAAACCATTAGACTCTCCAATAAATATGAAACTCTTTGAAGCTGAAGATAGATTTAAAACAGTGACACCTTAAAGATATTCATTTTACCGTTGACAGCGCTCTTACCAAAGTCTACAGTAATTAATCTGGCTTATAACAGCAAACTCGGACAACGAATAACAAACCAATCAGGACACAACAAGACCAGGTGCAGTCTGCGCTTCGCGCAGGAGAGCAAAAACAGAACGCGAACAGATGGTCCGTTTGAGACAATCTATGAAGTAAGGTGAATGTAACAGACCGAAGCATACCTACGCTCTTCGGCGTGAAACAGTCCAACGAAACGGCAATGTGACCATTTTGAATCATTACTACTGAATGAATGAACCAATCAGGACACAAACAAGATCGAGTAAAGAGGGCGCGAGTTTCTGGGGCACGCGCGCGAGAGAAAAAAGCGCTCGCGCGAACGAGGAGAGGGAGAGGAGGCTCCCTCTCCTCACGTGTTGCCTTATTCCCACGCGGACTTCTAAAAACTCGCGCTGTTTCCTTACTCCAGCCTGCCTCTACGCAGGCTAGTCGGGCTGACATTTGTAACCCGGAGGTTTTCCTGGCAACTCGGCACAGTAATGTTTTGACCTCGTATTTGGAAATCGATTGTCTTGTCATCAACTCAGCGCGTGTAAGGCATTTTTCGAACCCGACTCGGAAGTTTCTTCTGAACTTTTCTTAAACGCTGCTCGGTATTCGTGCCACAAATATTTCATGAAACTAACATTCACGGCAGTGAATTTAAGAAAACCAAGCCAACAAATAACGTAATGGCCTTGATACGTAACATAATTTTCCTAATTTGCACTAAGAAGACAAAGGAGAACACGAGAGGATTTGCCTTTTGATATTGGCATTTAAAAGGTTAAGGTTCGAGGTTTCATTCTATGGACAACAATAGAGGAAACAACAACGTGTTCAATTTCGAGGCTTAAGACCTCCTAAGTGAGCTGTATCCTTTGTTTCTCGGTGTTTAGGAGCTGACGAATCCACTTTGATTTTAGCCGCTTCCTCTCCGCGTTGACTTACATTCAACGCCACGGACATGTGATGTCAACATCGAGCCTCAAATGGGTAGAACAAATAAGACTTCCCGACCATTTTGACACCGCTCTGCGTCACAAAATGTTTGTAACTTGACAAAAGGTCTGTTGAAACAGATGGAACATGCGTTGCATTTCAGATGCAACGAAAATGTTCCCAATTGCTCCGGATTTGGAATTAGAAAACTTGGTTCTGTATTCCGGGTAAACCAATGGCCACCAACATATCGAGCTATGTGTCTTCCGCCTGGGTTAACATTAGGTATCTTTCACCCGCCAAAGTGTCCCCGTTGAGGCCCTCTGAACTTCCCCAGAAACTCGTCTCCGACTTTCGTGATCCGTTTTGCATCAGTAGTGCTTCATATACAGGGTTTGAATAGTCCGCCTTGCTCCTACGAAACTCTCTCCTGGGAAGGTCTCTGCTGTTTAAGACCTCCGAGTCTAAACTGGCGTCGGACCGATAAACTGATTCGTAGACTGGGTTGGAGAATGTTGTGGACTAAATAGTAGAAATGATAGTATTTCCTCTTACTATTGTGAAATCATAAACATAACAAAACAAAACAAAACAAACCAACAAAGCAAATCACAACGCAATGGCCAATGTTTAAGCCGAGCCGAGAGGAAAAAAGGCACGATACCAAGCCCGGGAACACATGGAGCAGAGATCAAGGGCGGGAAAACGTACGTGTGCAAACGCCGAAAGAACGCGACGTTCTTTCTAAGAGTGTATCAAGAGTGGAAAAACGCAAACCAGAGCCAAGCGCAGGATAGCGCACATCAATTGCCATGAGCGGGACACCGCGCAGCAAGAAACCACGCAACTAGTAAACGCGCAACAGACGCGAAGCGCGATTCTAAGCGTGGATAAACACGGAACCATTGCCAGTATGGGAAAGTGGGCAGGTGATGCTGAGAGAGAGAAAAAGAGCAGGTATTATGCCCAATAGACCTGCAACTAAGGCGGTTTTTAATTGACTGCCGGAAATAACATCACGACTGGCCAGTAGACCAATTTCGATATTTTAAAATTCAACTTCAAACAATAAACATGACTTCGAGGCTCCGGGGAATAAAGTGAGGATTTGTATGAATTTTTTCCCCTGAGCCTCGAGATGGTGCCTTTTTCATGCAAAAATGAAGCAACGACTCCCTGCGAGAAATACGCCAGCTTTAGGGTTGTTACCTTTCCATCGTGTGAACAGTTGAAGGCGGGATTTATGCTGCTATCCTCGTAGTCATCAAGCATTTCTTCGTACAGGAACGATGGATTCCCGACCTGCACATTCATGCCACTGTACTCTGCCTTCTTCATGCTTCTCAGAAAAAACAACAACAACAACAAAAAAAAAAGCGTGTGCATGTTTTAATACAAACACGTAAATCGACACGATCGATAGGCAATACAAATTTGGCATGCTAGTGCTAGAACTAGAAACACAAAAAGCCTTGTGTGCTTTCAAATTTCAGTTAAACCTAAAGGACACATCCTTCACGTAGCTATCGTGATGTGTATATTGACTTCTGTTTCTTAGGATCCCAAAAAGGGTTAGCATTAGATAACATAGGGTGAAGCCGATTCACTGGCCAGCGGTCGGGGGTGAAAACAATCGGTTTACTGTTTTCGGTTTAGCGGGGGTTCTCACTCTTGCGGGCTGACAAATCTGCTTTCACCCCAGCTATGTTAAGTGATGCTGACCCCGGAAAGGGCCAGTCAAGCAAGTTAAAACGTGAATTTTTAAGGTTTTAGAGCTTGGAAAAATTCCGAAAAAACAAAACAAAACAAAACAAAACAAAACAAAACAATACAAAACAAAACAAAACAAAAAACAAAAAAGCAAACAAAACAAAAAAAACAACAAAAAAAAACAAACAAACAAACAAAAACAAAAACAAAACACGAAAGCTTCCTTAAAATAGTCCTTGTTTCTTTCCAGTAAGCATATTTTTGCAATACAGTTATAAAGAGGCAAGGGCACAAACTTACGAGCCACGTCGGCGGCAGTAGATGAGAACCAAAACAGCTATCAACAATAACGTAGCCATCACTACCGGCACAATAATTTGTGGAGTCACTGTTGGAAAGAAAATGACAAGCAAATCGTGAGAAGCGGACGTATAAGATAATATTTAGTCCAACTGCAATAGGACCGGGCGAGCTTTAGAAAGCGATCTCTTACTTTGAGCACCTATCAATGTTAAAATCCAGTTGGAGGGGGACGGGGGGAGACCCAGGGGGAATTTGACATTTTCATGTAAGCGAGAGTCAAATTCCCTACCCCTGGGCACCTATTGAATGTCAAATTCCGGGTACTCTCAGCCTCCTAAAATGGCGGCCACGTCAAATTCCAGATGCGGACGTAAAATCATATACCCAAGGGAAGTCTTTCTGAGTCAATTTGCCGTGGGTAGGCCCCCACCCCCTACCCTTGGGCTCAAAATTGACAGTTGGGTTATACGTACTGTCTGTAGTGCCTGTTATTTGTCTCCCTCACTGTTCTGCCGGAGACTGGTACCCATATCTTAGATTCAACATTTTGAAGGTGCAACTCTTCTCTACCCTGGCTATCAGTAGCAGATGTGTTGTAGTTGCTTCCAATGCAATAGACCTTTCCCCAAAATGGCGGCCGCAAATTAAAAGACGTTAAAATGAAAAGCGTCTTCGGGCATTAGAAAGAGCACCTTTCCTTTACTAATCCTACAAAGATTCAGCATATCTCGTGTTATATCGGCTCAGAAAACATAAATTGAAAACTGAAAAATTAGCAGACCTTTGTATGACTGGGGGTATACGCCATACACCATACCCCCAGTCATACAACCATCCACATGAAAGGTGCCCTTTCTAATGCTGTTATACGTTTTTGATTTTAACTTATTTCAACTTGCGGCCGCCATTTTGGAGAAAGGTCTATTAGCCGAGTTTTACACGACCAGGGGGCTGCTTACAAATGTTGAATGTATCGATTGAGTTCGATTTGGCTCAAAAGTCGCGAGTACTACCTTAAAGGGCCTCTAAGTACTACAATTAGATCATGAAATTTGAGCCCGATCGGACTAAAGAGAACTCAATGGTGGGCATTTTAAAACCGCTTAAACAAGAGATCTTGGTATGGACAGCTGTCCCTCAAATTTGATAAATATACTAATGCTTGAATGTTCTTTCGAGTAAGGGCTTAATTTTTTCGATTCAATCGATTTTTGGCATTTGTTCATACAAGAATCCCTTGCTCGTTTCCGGAAAATCCCTAATTAATTGCCTCTTAACTTGAAAGAAAATAGACCAATAACTACTACAGTTAGGTTTCCATTAACGAAACATATATTCTCTGGTTCTTGAAATTAACGTCACAAATATAAAATTGATTACAGCTGTACCAGCTCGGGTTTAAAAATGACAACTCTTAAGCCGTGGGATACCTTTGCTGGCCGTTCTGCCGAGAACCACTGGTCCTTTGCAGGATTTCGCCAATCTTCCATCAGGGCATCTGATATACGACAAACAGACAAAATCCATGAGATGTTTCGCTGACGAAACGTAAGGTTTAAGCTTTCAAAAGCAGCCTGCTCTTAATAATTTTAAACCACAATCGTCCGTTTTGCGCTCAGTGCCCTGCTGACTCTTTTTAGAGGTGCGGCTAAGGTACTGTGCGAGCAGTGGATTTTCGTCTCTTACCCGCTTTGATAGCGAAACGAGAGAGAAACCACTGCGAGTAAGCGACCCGTTCCTTCCTGATTCAAGGACGATACATTTAAATAAAACTGGAAAACAAGTTTTCAAACCAGTTTTTTTTCCTCATCGCGCAGATTGGGAACAGACGTGTTGAAGTGATGTGATGGGTGTCGCAAGCCGCGCATGCTCGACAGACAACGGGTCGCTTGCTCGCAGCGTGGGCTAAGTTCTACCTACCAGCCTCGATTAGCTATAGCTATAGCTATAGCTCTTTGCGGGTCACGGTAGATACATATAACAGACCATTTTACAGTTGTGGCTGTGTTACCTGGCCTACGAATGAAAGCGAGGCTACCGGTGACCTTGTTTTGATACAAACTTCTTTGTTTTTCTAATGTAAATGAAGACTAGTTTGCATTACAACAACACGTTGCGCATGATAAAAGCGGTGCGGTCTGTAAACCGCAGCCTCGCTTTCATTCATAGGCCAGGTCACTGAGCAAACAACTGTAAAAGCCTATTGTTTCTTGAATAAAAATGTTCTTATTTTCATACAAAAAGTAGAGAAGGTTGCGTAAAAACACAAACAACAACAACAACAAATCAACCAAAGCCTCGCTTTCATTTAAAAGATAGCCCACTGAGTACCCGATTGTAAAAAGGGTTGACAGCAACCACAAGCGCGCAAAGGTAGACGCTGACCAAAGGAAATTCACACAAGGTGTGCAAGTGAAGCAAGCGACGCAAAGCAAATATTCAGTCTCTGTTCTGGGCTTGCGTTTCCGTTTCCGTTTCATTCAGCTCCATTGACACTAGAAAATTCGTGGAGCAAGAGCAAACACAAGAAAAAGGCGTGCACGAAAAGGACGACGGTGTCCTTCTTCTTCCGTTCGCGTCTGCGTCACTTTATATTCACACTTCTTTTTCTTTGTGCTTGCCGTCTGCATTTGCGCCTACTTATTCCGCCAATGACGTGAACAGGTAGGGGGCACGAAAACGGCAGACGCGTCCCGCTGGCCTGACTCAATTATTAATCACTAACCTGCACGTTGCTTCATTAGTGTCATTTGTCACAACACATTCAAGATCACCGCACAATTTACGATTGCGATTCTGTTCGTAACACTCATCGACCATGCAGGTCTTGTTTCCGACATAACGGAAACCTTTTCTGCATCTGAAGGAAAAATATAATTTTTGAAACGGATTAGGAAGCGAAGCTAAGACGCTCCGAGACACTCCACTCTCAAGAATCCAACAGACCTTTCCCACATTCCTCCCAGTCCCCCACCGGCGGTAAGTTATGAAACGAGGCTGGGGTGGATAAAATTCGAAATGGCGGGAAAATGTTTGTTCCAGCCATTTGTAATGTTATCCACCCAAGCCTCGCTTTATAACTTACCGTGGGGGACTGGGAGGAATGCGGGAAAGGTCTATGCGTGTGAAGTCCTTACGGGTGACCATTAACATGAAAAGCAACTCGGTGGTAATTAATACAGTCAACCGCAAGTTGAAGATTCGTATTCTTGGGCGGTAGTTTCGCCCAGGTTTTCTAGCAAATCCTTTCTATAAGAGTAAAGAGGCTGAGCAGTACAAATGTGTCAGCGCCAAGGCAATTTGAAAGGGAAAACACTTCACTTCCATACGTCGTACTTCACGTACGTCGGTCAGAAACGCCTTTGCTTAAGCTCCGTAAATATTCAATGAGCGCAAGTTGGATATGAGCATTACTTGGGACAATCAGTTTCCATTTAAGGTCGTACGGTATGTAAGCTGATAACCGCTACTGAGTGAACTAATCACAACACTAGAAACGCAATATCCGAGGTTGAGAATTTAATAATTTCCTACACAAAGCCAACCCTTTACTATTGTTCTCTCTCTGCTTTATGTCAACGATTGCAGTCAGCTGATGGCGACGTACTAAGTAACTGTGGTTCTAACGCTTTATTCTTTAAATTGATAAGGTCAGCCAAACATAAAGCGAGAGATAACCTTGTGACACTGTTATTGTTCCTGGTAGTCTTAAGAACTGATAAAGTTATGTCCCTAACTAACTGGTATTTGGGAGACTTGAATTCCTGTTGAAAATTCTGAGAAGAATGGAACACCGGAGTATCCGTACAAAGACCTTTAGGAGGAAGGCAGACAATGAGCAACAAAGTCAAAACAAGATATGTACTCCGTAATTCCTGCCTCTCCTCCCCAAATTGGAGTCACTGTCAACTACTTGATTTTTGGTTTCAGTTCCCCTTTAAACTTTAACCGGCAATTGTACTCAACAACAGTGGTAGCAGCCCATAACCCGGAACGTACAACTTCAATATTCAGTATATTTGTGCCACGACGTTTTCACAGACCGAGCTATTCTTAGACTGATTTTCCCGCGAATTAAGTCCCCCACAGGAGCCTTGCTAGCCAATTATTAGCTTTGCACAATTAATCGTTTGGACGCGTGCAGACCGGAATTGAACTTTTCGCAGAAAAAAACATGTCTTAAAATAGCTCGGTCTGTAAAAATGCCGTGACATAGCCCTAGTAAGGAAGTCGTACGCTCCCGGTTATGGGCTTCTAACAGTTGCCATGGCTTCCGTATCTTAGAGCAATAGGTCGTTTTCATTCACGTGAACAGCGGCCATATTGATTAACTGAAACAAAAGCAAATATTTGAATAAAAATGGAGTTCAATTCCCCGAAGATTGTTTAGGTACACCAAAATGGCCGCCGTTTCTTTGTTTAAGTACACCAATATGGCCGCCGTGACGTCATGTGAAAACGATCTATAGTTTCTCTTGTATTTAGATGACATCATAACTGTCAAAGTCTGAGGAAGGTTAAAAAGACACAACTCACACGCAGATAAACTGTCCGTCTTGAATGACACACGTTCCGCCATGACTACAGCTAAACAAGGCACAGGTCACTTCACATAATTCACCCATGGTTCGAGGTAAGCAGCTGAACAAAGAGAAGAAGAGATGGGAAAATGCTGCAGGCAATAACGGAACATACTTATCAAATGTCACTAACAAGAATTATAACAGACAGCAAATCCATGCAATCGAATTCAGCGAGCGTGAGCGAGTATCATAATAGGCCATTTCCGAGCTCACTTTCTGCCTCTTTCTTAAGGGGAGTCTAAGTGAAAAGTCTTTCTTATGGAAATGAATTTTTATTCACATGCGAAGTAAAACTGATTACCATCACAAAACTTTAGCGCTTGGACTCGCTTTGAAAAGGAGGCTGACGTGGACTCGGAAATGATGACGAGCACGCTGATGATGCGAACAAAGTCGACTGAGGCGTGGTCAGCTTTTTGACTGGTTGTAGGCCCAGTCCCTCAACGCGGATCATAAAATAGTACTTTGGTTCAAGATTTGTAAAAGTCAGATTACAAGGGTCAAAAAGGCTGAACAAATTGTAGGCCCAGGCCTACGGATACATAGGCCGGCTACACCCCTCAGCTAAATGCTTTGGCAATGTTATAAAACGCTGGTTGATCAGTTTAGCTGTGCACATATCAAGTTATAATGCAATCGGGAAGTTTGAAGAGTACTCAAGAAGCTAGAGTTGCCCTCGACTGCGCTTCGAGCAACCCTTACAATACCCTTGTGCTCTCCAAGCTTTCCGCGTGCGTCGTAAATCGATATACGCCCGCCGATGCATGAAGCAATTGTTGAATGATTATATCTTAATCAAACTGGTACAAAGTTTGATCGACTGCCTGCTTCCTCGTTATCTCGTTTCTAGGGCCACTTTGGAAAGTTCTGTTTGGAAGTCGAAAAATATCAGAATGAAGGTAAGCTTTCATTGGCTGGGGACATCTCTTAGTTCTGAATCGTTGGCTTTGCATTGTCGCGCACCGTGGCCGTTCGAAAAATCGCGCACCAGAATCACACAACTGTGAGGCAAGTCGCCAGTACGTGTTTTGCGCGCTTGGCGCTAGCTGCGTGTAGTTTCCTCGAGATCCAATTGCGGGGTTCATCTGATTGACTGTATCAGTCTGATGTAATTAACCAGAGTAACGTCCCGTACTCACTTGCACTTTGCTTTGCCCTCTTGAATCACACATGTACCGCCATTCAAACATTTCAATGGACAAACCGGTCGCTCAGTGTATGGAGGCAAAGTAGGCAAACTTGTTTCGCAATACTTCCCTATGAACCCAGAAGGACATCTGACAGAAAAGTGTGAAATATCAGCATAAACGATCATAAAATGTATGCTCTATATGATGCATGCACTCAAGTTCGCACAAGCGTTTGTCAATATTAAAAAGTAAAAGTGAGAGGTATGGGTCTGAAATGACGTCACAAACTGCTTTGCAATGCAGAAATTCTTTGAAAAATGGAAAGCAAAGCAGTTTGTGACGTCATTTCAGAAAGAGATTCATGTCTCTCACCTTCACTTACTCATTCACTCAATCACCCATCCACACACTCAAATTCTACGCGGTAAATTGCTCGTGTGAATGAAAGATTTTCCATATTTTCTGTAACAAGTATATTTGCTGAAAAGCAGGCGCGCAAACTTTAATGTGGCAATTAAAAATTCAGTGCTGCATACGAAAATTTGTACATGTGGATTCGGAACATTCAGAGGTTGTGATGGTTTCCAAGCGTGCTCGGCTTGTTTTCGCGTGCGTCTCTGCTGTAATTTCTGGCACACACACAAATTTTCGACAAATATTTGCTGTCCATCACACACACAAGCAAATATACTTGTCACATTAAATATGCGGCTCGTGTGGACGACTCTGCATCCAAAACGACAAAGACAACAGGGACAGCAAACAAAGCTAAACTCACAAACACTTGGCTTTATTCTTGACATTAACACAGTTTCCTCTCCGGCATAACCCAAGCCAACACACCGGGGGCAACCGAGGTGGCTTGGTGGCTAAAATAAGAGAAAAGATGAAGCATAGGACAGACGAATTGACTGGGGAAAGCATCTTCAAGCTAAGAATGTATGCAACACCATTTTTAAACTCAGAGCATTAACAAAGCTAAGTAAGTACGACATTTCGGAGGGGAGGGGGAGAAAACACATTCCCGCCATATGGTTGGCTGTTGCCTAATCTCCTTGGAATCTGTACAGCGTGGGAGTCGATCTAAAAATAACTTGAGACATTATCTATGCAAAAGGGCATGTATGGGGGACGCCCTCTCTTCCCCCTTTATTTTCCCTTGGTTCAAGCGATTTGGCGAAAATATCACACTTAAAGTGCTACTACGATCAAAAATCACTTTTCGTTTTTCTTCGCATTTCGAAAGTACTTCTGTTGAATACTCGGCATGCGAGATTTCATGCAATTATTTCAAGAGGAACACTATTTTATTTAAAGGTCCGCCACTACTTGGAGCGGTTCCGACCGATAAGCTCTGATAAGCCCTCAGTGAGCTGGATCTAGGAGAAAGTGACGGCATTTACCCACTCGCTTAAAAATGGGAGTGTGCGAATGCGGCTTAATTAGTATGCAGAACACGGATTTGACAATCTGAAACTAAAAAACTCCCGAGCTGCATACTAAATAAGCCGCAATCGCACACTCCATTTTGGAGCCAGTGAGTAAATGACGTCACCTTCTCCTCCATCCAGCTCTGTGAGCGCTTATCGGTCGTAACTGCACCAAGTAATGGCGGACCGTTAAAAAAATAATAATAATAAAAATAAAATAAAAATACAGTTAAAATAAAGTCATCCTCTCGAAATCATTGCAAAAAATTTCACCTGCTGAGCATTCAACACAACTATTTTCCAAATGTGAAGAAAAACGAGAACTGATTTCTTTTATCATAGTAGCACTTAAACACTGAATTAATTAAAAACCCATGACGATTTTTGTGTCCTGTTAGGTCTGGTTAGGATGCAGCTCTATTGTTTTTAGGGTTAGGGTTCATTGTTTCTGTTGTTTCTTTGAATGCTTCTATTGTTTTCTGAGCCAATCGAGTGGGCTGTTGTAATAGCTGCGTACTGACCCTGTTAGGCCGGGATAATTTCGCGTGTGAAAGGATAAGATTCGTTCCACTTTCTGTTCTGGGGCCAAGTCTGCCATCCATTGAGTTGGCCAACGCATAAAATGTCAAAAATGACGCAAACATTTTCAGTCTTTCAGCTTTTCTGCCGTTTTGCCGATTTCACAGAAGGAATTTCGCAGAATTCCAAATTCAGGTATTACGTTCCAGTTTCTTAAAACCTAGGCCCTTAACCACCCGGGACACTCGGACAGCTGCGTTTCAGCACCTTGGTGAAAGTGATAATCGAAACAAATTAAAACAGCAATACTTACGAGATTGACAGTCTGTGCCAGATTTCCCTGGATCGTCTGTAGGACATCTGCACACAGGCTTCCCATCACCAGGCAGGCATAAATGAGAGCACTTGTTCTTGCCGATCGCACAGTCATTCACGGTGGCTGGGGTAAGTAAATAACATTGAAATAAGTACGACCTTTGGGGTGGTTTGTAATTACAAGGTAATCGCTCTGCTGACCCGTGTGTTGGGCTAAACTTGCAACATTTTTGAAAAAAAAGAGAAGGAAAGGAAAGGAAAGGAAAGGAAAGGAAAGGAAAGGAAAGGAAATTAAAATACCTACATGTAAACGATTATAACCTCACGTTAAGTGACTTCTACGACTATCACACTGATCTTAAAACCCTTCAATATCTCTGTTGCTTACAGATCACTTGGGTTCGGTGACTGATATAAAGCAACACGCAAGTGAGACAATGAGAGGCGCTCAAAAATCGGTTGTGAGAATTTAATTGCATATACAAGCTTAAGCTGGTGACACACGGTTCAACATTGTGCAACACTTGTTGTTCAACAAAAGTTGAAAGATGTTGCAGCAACTTGTTGAACAGAATAGAGCTTGTCTTCATTTCCCACAACTGCGTCTAACAACGTTCAACATGTTGAATGGCCTATTTCAACAATCAACATGGCATGGCACACTGTTCAACACTTGTGCAAGAGCTGTAACATTTGTTGATCAGCAAATGTCCAATCGTGTGTATCCGGCTTAACGCGTATTTGCCTCATCTTCCATGCAGTACCAAGTTAAAAAAAAAAAAAAAAAAAATCATCGCGGCCTGCGCAACAAGCGCTCCAGTAAAGAGAGTGCGTTTCGAAGGGCGTGCGCGAGAGAAACAATGCGCACTCCCTCTCCTCGCGCGATCCCTTCTTCCTACGCGCGCCCCTGATTTTTAATCCAACGCCAGCTACGCAGGCTAAATACACTACTTTTGCTTCGTTATTTCTCTTTTCCCTATACAGAGCACGAGACGTTGCCCTGGGGACTTGTTTCCATGAAAGATCATAGTTTGCATGCTGGCAGAAGGAACAGAACAAAGGAACAGTTCCTCTGAGACTGCCACATGATCTGTAGCCTTTCGCGCGCGCGTTTTCTCTCGCGTGCGTTCCCAAGAAGTTCACGCTCTCCTCACTCGAGCGCCTGCTACGCAGGCTACATGATCTGTATGGGGCAATTTGCAAACAGGGCTCAAGAGGTCTATTCATCATGGCTTCACCGATCACCTTTCAGAAGACCCATGTTAGGTGTTATTTGATCAATTATCGTCACCTTGTGCACGTTGCTGTTGCTGTTGGTTCACAACTAACCCAACAGGGCGTTTGAGTCCGTGAGCAAGCCCTGTCAGCGGACCTTTTCCAAACTTATTCAAAAGGTAGAGCGTACCGGATTGCGTAGTAACGAACACGTTGTTCTCGTGCAACGCAACACTCATCGGCGTGTCACGCTCGGTGAATTTTTTCACAATGTGCCGGTCACCATTTTCAAGACCAATTGACTCCACACTCCTTAGTTTGGAATCACACCAGTATAGCCTTGATGCCGGGGCGTCCAGCGCCAGTGAAAGCGGCCATTTGAGTTTGCTTTGTACGAGAAATGCCCTGTTTGTTCCATCCATAAATGCAGTGTTAATGGCTGGCTGGTAACCAAGCTCTGACCAGTAAATACGTCTGAAACACGGTACAACGTGCAGTGTTGGTATATAGAAAAGAACGCAAACCGCAAGCTACATGGAGGCAATGCTAATCATTACTATGGAGAAATAACAGGGTACTGCTGTGCCAGAGGGGGAGTGAAACACTCAAGTGGTATCAACTAGTTTGACAGGGCGGACTTCAAATGAGTGTCGTCGAAAGTAAAAACGCGATTGCAATAGACAATATTCGTATTCTCACGGTTGCACTGAAACGAGCGTTGAATAGACGCTGATGCGGGGAAATCTCTTCAGATGCAAATTATTTTCCCCGCATAAAGGTGATGTTACACGAGCCGATTTTTAACGCCGATTTTTAATGCCGATTTTTAATCCATGTTACACGAGACAACTTTTAACGCAACTTTGTTGCGGCAACGGTATGTTGCACGAGACGATTTTTAACGCAACATTGCTCGCAACATTTGAACCCAGGCTGCTGCTCGACAAATCCCGGGCAACAAATATGGCTGACAATGAGTTTCGGTTCTCCGTGGTGCATTCTGGGACGATGTTTCGTTAAAAGTCAGCGTCGGGGGTGTTACACGCACCAACACCAACAAAATTCGGGCAACAATGTTGCATGTTTTTGAATCGCTTTAAAAAACCTGCAACATGTTGCCCCAACAAAATGTTGCGTTAAAAATCGCCCTGTGCGCCATGTTACACGAGACAACTCTTAACGCAACAATGTTGCGTTAAAAATCGGCGTTAAAAATCGGCTCGTGTAACATCACCTTAATCCTCCATTGTATGTCCGTTCCAGTCCAATACTGAGAATACGAATAAGGTCTATTGCTACGCTTTGTGATTGGCTTCAAAATATCGCGCCAGTTTATCAACCAGTGAGAAAGAAAACCATAACATTTCATTGGTTGTTCAGAGTTCCAAACCACAATGTGAATCGATGTTTTCATGTTCGTAGCATGTTTCTCAGCAGCCATCTTTTTTGCCACGCACTCTGAAAATGACTGAAATTTAAACTGCTCTGTGTTCAAAACAAAGCATGCTATAAAGCTGAAAGCTTGCACGCAGGGATTGCTTTTAGTATGCTTTTTGCCCAATGAAGATAAAAACTCCAATGTCTGTTTACGTTTTAAGCTAGGAATTGATATTTCTCTTAAAGGCCTCAGGGACACGCCAGGATATGGCGATATTCCCTTTGCATCACCCATTGTCATTAATGAGCCAACCAGAGGCTTATTGGCTGTTTAAACAATGAGTCATTTTGTTCAGTGGTTGGCAAATTTGAATATCAAAAGAAATTTGGCGTCAATGTTTGTAAACAAGAAATACCGCCATTGATAATAAAGAACGTGACAAGGACAATACAAATTGACAAAAAAACAGCATCAACAACAACAACAACAACAAATTCTTCTTTTTGCATTTTTAACCCTTGAAGTTCGTTCTGAAGTCGCACAAGGACCGAGAGGCCGCCAAACCCAACCGAACGCAGCATAGCCTTTCGCTTAAGGCAACTGAGACTCCGGCCTCCTTGGGATTCTACGCTATCGTAGTGTTACTCCCAATTACGGGAATAATTGGAGAGCTAGACCTCGAGTGACATCACCAGCCACTTTGACGTCGAAAGTCCGATGGTAATGCACCATTCAGTCTTGCGGTACTCATCAACGCCTCCCACCCCACCCCACCCGGGCAAACACCCCGGCATTTCAAAAGGGGAAAGCCTAGGGGTGGAGACAGGAAAGCGCTATAAATGCCGTGGATTCACACCCTACCCCCACTCTCACTTTCTCGAGTAATCCTGTAGCTCTTCCAGACCTGTATTTTCATTTGTCCCTATGACGTGTAGCTTCTTTTGTTATCAGAGCTAGTGGTACTGTTTGTGCGGTATCAGCTACTGTTTCGTTCTCCAATCACTGACCTTGTCTGGAGAGCTACAGGGTCACTTTCTTAGATCATATAGGTGTCGAAATATGAAAAGAGAAGCTAAACAGCGCGGGATACTTATTTAATACGTCTACAAAATTTTACGGCCCTACGGTGGTTTTTGTCGTAGCCTTCATCTAAACACGATAGGAATTTAAGCTTTGCAGCTTGTGGGGTCGTGTGCAAATAAAATGAGGCTTAAATGGTCCACTTATATGTACAAACGTAAAACTCTTGAATGGTAAGATTCTTTCTGGTTTTGTACCCATGATAATAGCTCGGTTGATAGAGCAGTGTGCAATGCAATCGCGCGGTCATGGGTCCGAGTACTCTTTAAGCCTGAATTCTTCTCAGGCTTCTTTGCAATTCATCAACTGCGATGATCACACTTCACAGTAAAAATCAAGGTATATGATTCGAACGCGGACGTTTCGACCGCTCTCCGCCCATTATCAAGTTCAATAGTGACAACAAAAAAGGAACGTATCACTGTTGAACTTGATAATGACCGCAGAGAAACGTCGTTCTAATCTTTTCAAGTGTGATCTTATGAGTACGTTTTTTTTTTCAAAAAAAAAAACAATTTATGGTAAAAATCGACGGTAATTCATTAAGTATTATGACAACCTCTTTTTTTCTTTTAATAGGACATTAATCAGGGTTAGCACTAACCTAGCATCGAACAAGTCGGCCAACGATTGTATTTTCCTTACCTGTTGGGTGGATCAAGAACCAATGCATGTGGCACATTCCCAGGTTCAGAGAAAGAGAATAGTCGGTATCTATAGTAACCATCCTTGGTGGCAACTTCAATGACGCGCTTCTTTGCATCAGTCCAATAGATATTCCCGCTCAGCCAATCAACAGCTAGGCCTTGTGCTCTGCCCACTGCCACATTAAGATCTTGTATTTCCTGTTTCCCAGTGATGGCCCGAGTCGTTCGATTGTTTGGCTCCACTCTCCCTACAGAAATAAATACAAGCGAAAGATCAAACGTCAATCTGAGAAGACCAAAGGTTTCTACTCGTTTACTTGGCCATCAGGCCAAGTAAACCAGAACAAGTATAAACATTAAAATATGTAAAAAAGCCTGGAAAGCAGTTGCAATAAGGCGTTGTTGGCCCCCGAAAACGTGCCCTCTGGATTAAGTAAAAACAAAAGCCCTACCTGGAATCTTGGCCCGTTTTATTGTTCCTTGTCTCAAGTCAGTCCAGAATATTAACTGTTCTTCCCACCAGACTCCCAGAGACCCGGTGGCACCTTGGCTATGAGCTACGGCGCCGTATGATTCTGTACCATTGACGCCCCGTAACCCCAAGCTTCTGATGTCACTTCCGCTTGGGAAAAGAAGAGACCCTGGTTGACCTGGAAAATAGTCAAATACTAACATTTCCCTGATCACTGTAATCTTTCAAATGATTTGCATAAAGATAAAAAAAAAATTAGTAAAATAGACGAGTTTGCAAGAGTCGCATATACCAACTGTTTCCATTTGTCAAAACTGGCCGGCCAGACTGGTTAGATTGCAAAGAATATACAACAATTTGAACGAATATTGGCAAGATCTTATATATCACCCTCGAAGTGTGTTGACTGCAAGGCGTTGTAGAATTAGCTTTGCCTTCCAAATGCCCGGTCTGGCCGGTTAGTTCTGTCAAATGGAAAGCGCCTTTAGACTCCAAGAACCATAGTTGAGCTTTTGCAGATTTAGCTGGCCAAACTAAGCCCAGTTGAAATAGGCCGGGTTACACTGGCATTTGTAGATTTTATACGCGCCCACACTCAGTTATCTACACTTCAGACTTTAAAATCCGTTATTTCGAATATCACGAATTTTGTGACCCAAGAATCTACCTTGAGCTTTGCAGTTCTTGCTGTCAACACCAACACTGACGTAGCCCGGGTGACATTGACATTTATAGCTTCCGCGCGTGTTCACACAACGCTGGCTGCATGCGCCAAAGGTCTGGCACTCGTCTATGTCCACACATTTCCTAGTGTCCGCAGATAGCCTAAAGCCCAGCCAGCAGACGCACACTACTGCCCCATCCACAGTGGTACAGTTCTGCTCACATCCACCATTTTCAGAATCACAAGACTTGTTTCTTGAGCCTGGAGAAGGAGAAAAATACGGGTGACAAGACAAGGCAATGCAATGATCTTTATTTCGACTCGAATTCAAGATAGCAGTAGAACATGCCAATGTCTCCGGGAGTAAATAACTAAATAAAATCATACAATATGGTACATTAATCTATGAATAAAACATACATTGAAATAAAGGTCAATGATATCATCCGCAAAAGGTGGAGCAAACGTATCAAATTTAAGTTTAAAGATCGTCGACTTGAATTTACTGAATTCTGGGATTATTCTAATATTATTGGGGAAAGGGGGGGGGGGGGGGGG
>BLFK01000284.1:622688-634643 GCA_014634185.1 Astreopora myriophthalma
CAATGGTAACCAAGAGAATGAAGCCCATAACTGGTAGTATTAACTCTAGACACAGTAAGTATATATTTATCGCCCCGCAAATTAACAGTATGACCACGAAGAGTAATAGCTTTGAAATGTAATTAAATAATTATTTTATTATTTTTGATATGTAGTTATTAGTTTTGTGATGGTAATCACTTCTACTTTGCATATTTTCATAAGAAAGACTTCGCACTTAGACTCGCTTTGAAAGAGAGGCTGAAGTGAACTGGGAAATGGCCTGTTGAATTGACAATGAGAGGATCAGCCTGCAAGTGCTTATGCAATTGAAGAATATCAATGCTGATTTGAAAAATTGGCGTAGAAACAGCATATGAGCCAAGGTTAGACTGAAACCCACTGTCCACGGTTGCTCTCTTCACCAACGTAACACGGAGAGCTGCAAAAAATCTAGAACAAAAACTCGTCTTTCAAATCGACACTCTCTATGCCCACGGAACCTATGAACGCTTCTCCTTTCTCTACTTTATTATTGTCTCTTTTATGTTACCGTGCTCCCACCGATACCGTTGCTCCACATTCCGATATATAAAACCTTTCACAGCCCACAATCTTTTTATTTGCACTGACGAAGAGCTAAAGCTGGAAATATCAGTTTTCGAATCTCCTTACGGTGGTCAATTCACTTTTATCAGCTCGCTTACCGACAAAGAAGACCCACAGATTAGGTCGAACCCAATTTGACACGCAATAGTCACACTTACCACAGTATTTCTCATCGGAGGCGTCTCCACAATCATCTTTACTGTCGCACACAAACGCATTTGCGATACACTTCCGGTTAGCGCATTTGAACTGAGTAGAGTTACATCCGTTGGTGGTCACTGCGCATGTCAATTCATCTGATCTGTCACCACACTGATCCACTCCATCACAGTACTGCCATTTGGGGATACACACATTGTTTGCGCAACGAAACTGCATGTGAGGACAGCTGTGGGCCGCTACAGAAAACGAAAAAACAAGAGGTTAGAGACCTGGCGTGCGTTTCTCAAACGAAACGAATCTTTTCGGGCCTATAGATTTCGGGTGCCAAAATTCCCTCTGTATTTTTAAAAAAGAAAGCGTTTCTGAGCGGCATGAAACCTTGCCATTCATTTTTCCTTTCCTAACCTGAAAACATGGTAAGGAACCAGCCCTCTAGCAAAAGAGGACCGTAGTTTGACAAATGACTCTTCGGGCCGGAAAAGTTCTCTGGACTTTAGGGAAACGGGCCTCTGTTGCATCCGAGTGCCAATTAATTTTGGTTGGTTGGGATTTTGCTGTTCTTTTGGAAAAAAAAGGTATGTTTTCGGTTGGTTTGGTCGACCATTTTTTGAACGAGCTCAGAACTTGGTTGAAAACGATTAGAAAGGTCCCCTGAACAGGTTAGCGGACGTCAACTTTCGTGAGATCCAAATTGTTTCAAAACATAAATTTTCGTTGACGAACTGAACTGGAATGAGTGGCGTTGAAGTTAAGAGATTTATTGCATGAGACAAGTACGAATTCATACCGTTGAGGTAAAATTAGATGGGACACAAACATCCCGGATAGAACACCATGAACGTGGGATTCCCGAGGTTTCAATTGCACTACAATGCCGGATGCGGTGGATTTTCTCAGGGAGGACTTCAGTTTCTCAATACAAACAACAACACATCACATCGCATCACAGCGACCATGTTGATGTCCCAAACTAATCCCCTGGGAATAGACCTTCTCACGGATAATGACGCCATATTGGTTGGGGGCACACATGGCTAAAATTACAGTGAATGTACAGGATTTTGGTCGACTTTGAACCTCTGTAACTACGCTACGGACGCAGTATTTTGACAGCGAAAAAATTATTTTCATCAAGTATAAAGAACAGGTTCAGGCTACAATGACCGTAAACGTATTTTGAAGATTTCATACAAATCCTTGTAATCAAAATTATGTAAATTGCCGCGAAATTAGAAGCAACATGAGAAGATTTATAATTCCAATTTACGGACGTCATATCCACTTTACTTGCCTAATCTTCAGTTGGATGAATGATATTAATAATATTGATAAAAGCAGCGGCAAATGTAAGAAATCGGCCTTTTCATTGCGGCGTCCCAGCGTTTCAAAGTCGGCCAAAATCCCATACATTCACTGTAATTTTAGCCGTGTTTGCCCAGCAACCAATATGGCGTCAGTAACCGTGAAAAGGTCTATTGAAGTCTATTTTTATGCATTTGTTTGGTAGATGAAATGATGTACGAAATAAATTATATACTGAACTGCGGATACGAAATCAAGTGAAGCTATGATCCTCGCAGTTATGAACGCAATTTTAGCAATTGCGTAGAGAAGCCTGAAAAAATTGAGGACTTCAACTGGCTTTGAACCCGTGACCTCGCGATGCCGGTGCGAAGTTCTAACCAACTGTGCTATGAAGCCACTGATGTTGGGAGCTGGTGATTTGTGGGTTCAAATGGTCATGGATGAATTAACGGATGAAATGATATATGAAATGAACCATATGTTTCGTTCAAAAACAACATGGCCGCTGATCACGTGGCTGAAAACCCTGTGTACAGTAAGTTTCGACTAGAAGCGATAGGCTGATATTCCTTCAAAAAAAATTGACTACGACTATACTATTCTGTACAAGGCTCATAAAGTGAATAAACATATCTAGTCTGTACAGAAAAGATAACACCACGCACACGTGTGTGGTGTGGCGGTCGGACGCTTCAGCGAGCGCTCCGGCAAAATCTAGTTTTGTCGCAACGATACTGAATGTTGATTGTAACAACTTATCCTTTACTTAAGAAATGGGAGACAAAGATAAAGTGAAGGCCCTACGCAATGAAAACGAGCAGTTGAAGAGTAAACTTGTATACCTACTTTTTTAGTTAAGACATGACCCACCTAGATTAGCTAGCTACCTGTGGGCATGTCCAATTTGTTAAAATACTTATTACAAAATAAAGAATAACAAGAGAAAGAGAAAAAGATAAAGCAATCTTCAATCTTCAGCAATATGACAGATTGGTACGGCAAGTCAATCTAAATCCACATGTAAATCGAAACAGAAAATTTTTGTTAACCAGCATCCCTAAGACCCACATGCATAAAGCAAAAACCCAAGTAATTTACGTATTCATAAAGCCTGGTTTTTACTAACAACGCGAGGACATGCGCATGCATAAGCACAAGCACAAGAGAACCACTTCACGTGAAAAGGAATTGTAACACAAGCACAAGCACAGTACAAGGGGCCGAACGATTCCCTAGTTCCATGCTTTCTCTTATAACCAGGGGCTGCAAGTGGGACCTGGAACGAGTGTTTTTCAATGGACGAACACGAGAGCTTGCGTTGTGCTTATGTTATGTTCCGTTTTCACACAACGCAAGCGAACGCAACTAGAAGCGCAAGCACAAGGAAAAGGACAAATTTTGATCCTTACGCTTACGCTTGCGCTTATGCTTGCGCCGCTGGTGAGAACCAAGCTTTAGAATCCTAGGGTATGTACTTACCACAGAGCTTGGCAGACTCATCGCTTCCATCTCCACAGTCATCCTCTCCGTCACAAACCCAAACCTTGTGAACGCAGAGTGTGTTTTTACAGGGGAAGTGTTGGGGTGGACATTGCCGCGCATTTGGCGAACGAGTTGGACAACCTGACGGCAAAGACAAATCAATACAAAAAAAAAAAATCGCAATACGATGGTTTTCACTCACTTGACCAGCGGCCATATTGTCTTACTGAGACAAAGGTGAGTGTATAGTGGAATTGATATCCACGCTAAAAGAAAAATGCTTTTATGACTGATATACATTATAAAAAAATGGCCTCCATTTCGATATCCATTCGTTTCCATTGGAATTAGCCCGTGTTTCCCTGTTGCCCCCCTTCCAAGGTAAACTAATCTTTTCTCTTTTGTGTTTTTGAAGATATTTTTTTATATATTCGTCGTATATCACTCGAATCATTGGTATAATACCAAGTGCAACGGATGTCCAATGAACTTCCTGTCGACAGTATGTTCTTTTAAATCCTCAACATAAGAACGAGGCATAAGACTACTTTGAATGCAAACAAAATGATATAAAAATGGCGGACGTTTTGGGATAAGGAGTATTTGGGGCTCCGAAAAGAGCAAAAAGTGATTACAACACCAGGCCCCAGTTGTTTCAAAAGCCAGATAACTTTATCCAGTGGATAAGTCACTATCCAGAGTGTAAAATATACCTCATGTTAAAGGATGGCAAAGGTTTTCTTAAACGTTTTTACTCAGATATGCTTAGAGCGTGCATATTCACGGTTACCTGACCAAACACTGAAAGCTTTGCTCGGATGGAAACTGTCGGACAGTGACTTATCCACCGGATAAAGTTATCCGGTCTCTAAACAACTGGGGCCAGGAGTGCTGTTCTTCTAAGAATCTGAGCTTGTAGTGGCAAATTATGCCAAACGTCGCTGGGTTGCAGGGAATTGCCAGCCTCGATGACGGTCATCTATCTATGGGCCGAATGTCCTCAATGGACGATCCGAAATGCTCAGGCACCCACCAACCTCTTAAGGGAGATAGGTCCTTATTATTTAGCTATATTTGAGTCGAAACGATGTATTTATCGATGGTAACTCGGGCGCACTCGGGACAAATCTGCGTGCTCGTGACAGGTGTTCGGATTTTAAGTTCTATAAATACAGCTTTCAGTAACCTTCCTCATCCGAGGCGTCTTTGCAATCCATGTGTCCGTCGCATTTCCATAACTTGGCAATGCATTCTCCACTGGCACACTGGAACTGGTTGGCCCTGCACGATGTATTCACACAGTCCTGCTCATCTGTTGAATCCCCACAATCGTCATCGCCATCACACAACCACTCACTGTTGATACATCGACCGGAACCACACCTAACCAAAAACGAAATTAATGGGCTATTTTACATAAAGATTAACTCGAATCGATTACTTCGTATAATCGGGTTCCCTCGCAAGAATTGGTCATTTACATCATATACACTCAGTTACAGTGCAGACAAACTATTCTTCATCCGGGAAGATAAAACATTGCGCGGCTAACACGCTGCATATAGATTAACTCGAACCGATTACTTCGTATAATCGGGTTCCCTCGCAAGAATTGGTCATTTACATCATATACACTCAGTTACAGTGCAGGCAAACCATTCTTCATCCGGGAAGATAAAACATTGCAGCCCGTCTGGGACCATCTAATAGCTTTCCTTAAATCATGTCTTGTCTTATTTAGTGTATTTGTGTATTCCCAGGTTACAAATATGCTTATTTTCAATCATGAAGTCTTCACCAAAATTTATTACAGACAGACAATTCATTATTTGCGTATTTGTGCCTCAGAAAACAGAGTTCACCCAAAGCAACACCTTGCCAACAGTAATGAGCTTTCACTCGAGGAGAATCAAGCACAGCGACATTTTCTGTTTTAAAGATAGATCTTGGTTGACAGGGTTCGAACTCACCTGAATTCATTGTTAGAACAAGTGTGAGGTGGACAGTTTATTTCATCCGAGCCGTCTTTACAATCGTCTTCAGAATCGCATCTCCAGTCCTGTGGAATGCAGCGTTTATTGCGGCACTGAAACGTCCCAGCTCCACATTGGTAACCTTAAACGCGAAACAGAAACATCAACCAGGCCAAGATCAAAGTGAGACGAGGTCGGGAATCAGGGAACGCAGTTACAGAATGGTGCAAAAAAAAAATCAACAATTTGTAAAAGAAAACAGGAATCGTACAAATAAAAGTTCTGTAGAGAAAAGTACAGTTCCCCCTGAAATTAACGCTCAATGGTTTCCAATTGGTTCAGTGGTCAAATCAAAGGAGGACTTTCACTCTTGAAAATGGGGTTCTCGTCACGTTGAAGATTCTCAAACACGATATTTATCGATCAGCGCTAGCAATCAATAATAAGGATAGGCTAACGAGGAAAGTCCGGCCAATATTGTAGGTACCGGGGATGACAAATCCAGCAAGGCCTGTTTCAGGAGAAAAGAAAAAAATTTTCCGGGAATCTGGAGATTTTGCAGGGAGTCGGGAGACTTCTTCTGGGAGACATGACATATTTTCGGGACATAGCAGCAAAAAAAGCAGGACAGAACATTTTTGCAGGAATGTCACCGAAAAAATCGGGATCTTTCCAACTTCCGGAAGGAATTAAAGTTACACATAGCGTTGCTAAAACAACGTTTGTTGGAGTTGTCAACCCTCGTTTCGAGCGGCAATAACGATATCTCGCAAGTGGGTGCAGTGAACGAGATAACTGTTTTCGCCACGATAACGTAAAATTTCTCATCTTTGAGTCAACGTGTTATGTTGTTTTTGTTACATGGAGACCGAATATTTGAGATTCAACAAAGCTGCAAAAGGCGGGAATCGTGACGTCATTGATACGGAAAATATGACACTCGGACTCCGGATGAAGTGGCTTAAACCATCTGCCAATGGCTTAGTTCCCAGTAAACAATCGCATCCATGTAATAAATGTTGGTATGGAAAGGACATACTTCGTGCAGACTGTTAGAATACTTGTATAGGTCATTAATAATTCATAAGGGTCACATGTATACTTTTGTAATTTCCGATACAGTCAGTGTTATTCAAATTAGTGTTCTCTAACCAATTTAAATAATGGTAATTATGGAATCTGGATACAGAATACTAAATAACCCACTACATCACACATTCAGTTCACAAGTCGCGTCAAACCTGCGCAAATCTCCAAATCCTCGTCCGATCTATCGTCACAATCATTATCCCCATCACATTTCCAAAGCTTAGGAATGCACTTGCGTGACGCGTTACACTGAAACCGCGTGTCACGATCACAGGTATGGTTGAGACACACGCTAGGGGATTCGTCGCTCTCATCACCGCAATCATTATCACCGTCACAAAGCCATTGGCGGGAAATACAGCGTCCGCTTGGGCACGTATGGCGATCTTCTGCGCACGTGGCGTGCTTACAGTGTTGTTCGTCTGAATTGTCACCGCAATCATCGACACCATTGCACACTTGTGGTATGAAGACGCACTTCTGGTTTCTGCATCTGCAAACACACAGAAAAAAAGAAAAAAAACCCACTATAATTTGCTTCGAATTGAGTTGGCTCTTTGCGGTAAAGTCAATGCTTCAGGCGCCCAACAGTAGAGGCCACTGTATCGTTTCAAGGGGCATTTGGGATATACCGCTCGTTAAAAAACCTTCAAGACTTCGAATAGAAAGGCTTTTACGACTTCACGTTCTTAAGGTGTTATTTGTCTTAGCTTTGACGCAGAATTTAATCAAAATTCAAGCTCTTTCTCCTTAAAACACTTCTCCTTTGGCCACCATATTTGTTTCAAGGGGAAAAGGCGGGCTTACGTGGCAATAGGCCTTTTCCGAATTGCTGTTTGCCTCTGTTTCAAAGCGAGTCTTGGTGCTAAATCATTCAAATGATAATGAGTTTGATTTGCATGAAAATACAAAACTCATTTGCATTTGAATGGTTGTGCACCAGGACTCGTTTTGGAACCGAGGCAAACAGCAATTCGGAAATGGTCTATTACCAACGGAGAATGTTCGCTCACGTGACCAGCAGGTATGTTGCTTTACTGAAACAAGAAACAATTTGCACATAAATTAGTTCAATTCCCAAAAGAATCTTTTTCTTTTCTAATATGGCCGCGAGTTCGTTGTTTCCCCATTCAACATGACCGCCGTGACGTCAAAGTGAACAGGAACGAGTCTACTACATTTAAGCCACCAGTACAAACCTGAATTGAAAAGGTGCACACTGACGTGCAGCACACAACGTTTCGTCAGCGCCGTTCTCGCAATCGTTATGGCCATTGCAAACTGCGATGATCGATACACACGTTGTATTGTCGCACTGAAACATTCCTGAAATTGAATTAAACTGATTCTCTTCAAACTTCACTTCACTTCTGGAGGCTAGAACCCTTAGAATACAATAGTTTACAGTAGAATACAATACAACAGATTTTTTTTTTGAATGGGGTAGCAAGAAATTAAACAGTAATAAAACTGATGACCCAGTGGCCCTCAATACCACAGTATAAAATGGTCAAGCGATATAAAAATATGAAATATATAAGATGACAAGTTTAGATATGAATAATATATGTGAGACAGAGTACATCGAGATCAGAATAAGAAACATATGTATATACGCACAACACCGAGAGTATTCAATAAAAAAAATAAAACAATTAGGCTAAATGATCTATGATGACCAAATTGACTATATACGTATATGTATATTTATACGTATGTATTTATACGTATGTACATAATACTATTTAATACTATTAAATTATTACAAATTAAACAATATTTTTAAGTATGTTGACTTGGATGGTGCGCCGAATCTCACAGTTTCCTTTTGTTTTTCCAGAGGGGTGCTTAAAATCACTGTTTAAAACTTGACTCTTCGAGCACTTTTTTTTCAAGTTATTCCAGTCTTTGACAGATCTTACTATAAAGGTTCGCCCTCCAACGGTTGTGTTATGGTACATAGGACAGCGTGAATTTACTTTGCTAAACGCGTATTTCTGGAATGGACATCAGAGTTCACTTGGAGAATAGATTTCACTTATTCGGGTACTTTTCCTAGTGTTCTCTTGAGACCCAACGTACATGTGTTAACGTAAGCGTCCTTATGGAAAGGCAGCGTGTTAAACAACTTGTATTTAAATCTAGTGCTAACTCGAACTAAAAGTGCCCCGGCATCTGCTCGTGTTCGTTGGTTTAAATAGGTGACACAACGACGAATGCACATGTCTCTGTCGCGTGCGTCAACCCGCCTTTAACAAAATCGCTGACCACGGATTTTAAACCCGTGACGGCCCCCCTCAGGTGTTCATTCGACACTTACCTGGCGGACAGTGTCTTGCAGGACATGAGGTTGGTTCGTCGGAGCCATCTCCACAGTCATCATCTCCATCACAGCGCCAGACACGAGGAATGCAATGATTATTTGCACAGACAAAGTCACTGTTCGAACAGTTGTCCAGACATGTTTTGTGGTCATTTGCCAGATGAAAGTTGTCTGGACAGGCACAGCGGTACCCCCCTCCAGGCTTAAGCAAACACAGGCTGGAGCAGGAGGAGTCGGTGCACGGTGAAGGGGAGGGAGGCTGACGGAAAGGATGGATTACCTGGAAAAGGACAGAAATAATACACGACTTAAACATTATGAAGCATCGACATCCTACTGTGCCGACCTTTTTGCCTTCAATGCAGGGCCTGTAACGGTAAAAAGCACTATGGGATTTTGACACCTGGCAGCCATGCCACGTTGGCCAGGAACAATAAATCTGGTACCTCCAGCCTCGAGTTGATTTAAAAACTAGTTTCCGTTAGGCAAAACAAAATTTTTCAGTCTCTCGGGACTCAAAATGGCCGCCACATGAAAAAAGGTGTATTGCTAGCCTGTGTAGCAGGCGTTGGAGACTTCAAACCTCTTCTTGTAAATTTCATTAATTATTCTTGAGGGTGCAAACCAATCCCAGCACAGTATTCAGATCACATGTACACAACTGTAAACCCCAATACAAATCAACTGTCTGAAAGCTCGGGGAGGGATTGAATAGGTCAGCAGGGAAAGGCTGCTAGAATTAACTTTTGATACAAACTCCTGCTCAGCTAATTAGTATTCATTAACTTTTGATACAGATCTCTACTGATTAAAATGAATAACAAAATGGACATATTTTCATCATAGAATTTAATTTTAAACGCCTTTTCTCCTTGTACGTTTCCCAAATGGCGATTAATGCCGCAAACAAGTAGGTACAGCGTCTTAGGAGGGTAGCGTTCCCCGGTTTGCTTCGCAACTTCACAAATGAATTTGCAGAGCCAGAAGTTTAAACTGTCGGCGGACATGTGCTCGAGTGGGACTGACAGCTCCTCGACAATGGTCGACTCAAGTCCGTTGCCTCCAGATGTTTCTAACTTCATTCTCGTATTCTGCCAGGCAGTAAAAACGTTCACCGCCCATTTTGTATTGTACTTGGTGTTTTTAGGTACGGTTTCAGACAGTAAGGAAATTTCTTCCTCTTCTGTTTTCGGCGGACGAAAACGAGCTGTTGCCATACTGGCGATTTGGCAGTAACTGAAAATTTTGAATATTTCTATTATTGTCTCATGCACATTACCTCCTGTGGGACGTACAGCATTTTGGCATCCATGTCCAATTAGCGAATCCCATAACAAGACTTTGCATTCAATTTAATGTATTCATTTCACAAGCAGGATAAAATATTCGCGTCCGATCTGTATGGACGTTTACAATGGCTCGCCTATCGGCTCGCCATTGTAAACGCCCATACAGATCTCCCGCTCATATTTTATCTACTACTTAACACCTAGCTACCTAAGCTCAATTATTAAGCACTATTAGCCCAAAAGCTCATCGAATAATTTCACTCACTGATGCGTGTTTTTTTAACGCAAAGTCCGAAGGACCGATGCGCTTTTGTAGTCAACTGGGAACCGTAAGACCTCAATTAAGAACAGCAATGTGTCCCAGTGCAAAAATGTCAGCGAGTTTAACTGATAAGGACACACTATTGATCCTCATTTCACCGGCTGTTAGCTTGTAAATGTATTAACTCCGTGCATGGATGGGTAAGGCTAAATTTTGACTCTGACATGGAAAGAAGTTTGTACACAATGAATGAAGAAAAGACAAGCGAAAAATACTCATTGGAATAGTCTAGAACTCAATCATTAAGAGGTGCAGCGCTTATTCGAGAACAGCGCTCTTTCGAGTAAATACGGTAACGCCCAAGACGCAATATTCAGGAACTGATAGCATTCCGACGATAGCTTAAACGATAAATGGTTAGATTTTGTAGTCTTGCTGGATCAGGAAGATAAACCGAAGGCCCCATATCACAACACCTGTATGGGACGTAAGAAAACCACGGAATGTTTGAGAAGAGTAAGGGATTGAAGTAGTTCCCAGAGTGCTAACCTATCACCTCCTTCTCACATATCCCGTCTGGGGGCACCTTTGAATGAACCTCCACTCGTTATTCAAATTTAGTGTAATTTTCAGCGGTGAATATAAGAATTCGTTGTTATATTCCTACCCGGTGAATATAACAATTTTGAGGCGCGGCTGCTAAGCTAAGCAAGCACTTTTCGTGCCTTTTTATCGTTTTCTAGCACGTTGTTTTGCACTCTCTTGATATTTACCGCTGAAAATTATACTAAAACAATTATTCGCCCCAGGTGAAGTGAATATTAGGGAATAATTACCTCGACTACGTCTCAGTAGATATTCACCAATACTCACTTCGCCTTCGGCGAATAATTGTTAAATGCTAAGAAGTCAGTCAAGAAATTAGCCATCAAGTTGGCTCCTTTTGACTACATAATTGTTAAATATGATTGTGAACTGCACGGCTGCCATTCGCGCCACAGGCAGTCCCGAAAAAATCCCGCATAAGGTGTTGTAAAGCACAGTTAAATGTTTTAAAAAATGAAAATGCGTTATACAAATGCCATATCATCACCATTGATGAATCCCACTGTTAATAGTGTGATGAGGCCTCCAACATGCTAAAAGTCAAAAATTCCTTGTCACTTCTCTGTTTTACAATAGCTTACCAAATTTCATGTGATATAAAGGCACAGAATTAATCGAAGTTACCTGAAGTCCCATGAGTTTGTGCGACGAATTCAACAGCACGGCGTGCTGCGATCCCGTGAGTCTATGCGCGCGGTGGATGGCCATAGGCAACCATTCTGTCCAATAAACGAAGTCCTCGAACACACTGATGGCGAATGGATATGGCGCGCTCAGCTCAGTGAGCCGAGCACAGTTCCCGCCCTTCAAATCGCATGATTCAATCACATGTTGCTTGGCGTCAACCCAGAATAACCTTTTCGTAATATGGCATAG
>BLFK01000284.1:653034-665551 GCA_014634185.1 Astreopora myriophthalma
GGGGAGAGGGGAAGCAGAATGAGGGAGAATCGCGCGAACGGTATTCTGTCCCAATATTATTTATCTAGTATCGTAGGTAAACATGACTCCCCCCCACCCCAACCTAAAAAGAATTCTTGGCAAAATACTAATTTGTTTGAAGGAGAGTCAGTGCTAAAAGAAGAGAACTTTTATGTCTTTAAATCGAGTAGCTGTCAGTATTAATCCAATTTCTGATTCGTTACGCTTTCCCTCATCGATCCGTTTGCTAGGCCTGGGTTTGGGCTGCATCATCCAATTTTTTCTGATGCTGTGGCGCTTCCAGTGCTCTCATCTTTAGTTGGCCACATCTTTATTGGGAGTAAGTTCTAAGTAAATTTTTGTGATCTATTGTTCTTCAGATAAATAAAAGCGGCTTTGGGCCGTTACTTATAGGCAGAGGTGACCTGAGAACTAACACTCGGAATGGTCTGGACACGACTAAGAGTGACATTTGGAGGCCGCGCACGATTTGGGCGCCAAAATAATCTCAGAAAAACGCGTATTCTGAGAGTAAACCGTATTCTGTTTATTCCGTTCATTCTGCTATCGAGAGCAGGTATTCCGTTCATTCCAAAAGTCCCCCACCCCACCCCCCCAAGAAAAAAAGAAAAACGCGTAAACCGACTATTCCGTCGAGTCTTATTCCCGAATAGTCCCCCACAATGCACCCTTAGATCGCAAGTGCTATCTGAGCACCTTACTTTTCCTGGGCAGCCTTTTTCATCACTTCCATCAGTACAATCACGTTCATGGTCACATTTCCAGTCTGAATGAACACACTGACCACTCGAACACCTGAATTCATTAGCTCTGCAATGCCTCTGAGCTGCAAAAATTAGAGCAAGGCACATTTTTATTGACGGGTTAATTCTGTGCCCTCATTTTGAGTATAGAGGGTTTTCACATGACGTCACGGGGGCCATGTTGGAGGAGTGCAATATTCTTTTGGGAACTGAACTTTACTTTTATGCAAATTCTTCCTTTTGTTTCAGTATGCAAATCTCGCTGCTGGTCATAGGAGCAAAAACACTCTATATGGTATTTCGTGCTGGGCATAGGCCTGGGCCGAGTTGTTCAAAACACGGTTAGCGACAACCCTCTGTTAAGTCCAATTAAAGCAAAGCAAATGGTTGCCATGGTATTTATTCTGGTTTAGAAATAAGCATGCGTCGCACAACTCCATTGTGCTGTCTGGGGTCTGAACAACTTCTGATAGCGATGGACGTGCAAAATCTCATACACTGGCCTTTAGCTTATGTTTCCGCGATGTTCATTGCAACAAGCATCTGAGAAGTGTAATTGACTATCAAGCAACCGTGCCATGCACTCCATCAACTGAAATAGTCTAAACAAAAACTGACCCTGCGCGGAGCCAAAAGAGCTGGCGTCGGTTGTTCAAAAGAAACAGTATCTCGATTATAAGCCTCTCCGAATACACCCCTTTTCACTTCACGTGTCCTTCAATAGGCAGACATAAAATCCACGTTGGATTGCGAATGTCAGTTCCTTTCACCCATGTTGTTCTGTTCCAGTCATGTTTTTTTTAGGGCGTTGCTTGTGTTCCTAATAATATACATGAACAAATTTCGCGATTCTGATTGGCTAAAAGAAATGCAGTTTTCAGGAAACACGATGCAGAAAAAAGGTAATTCAGTGCAGAAAAAAGGAAATCCAGTGCAAAAGAGATTTTAAAAAAACTTTTTGCGGCTTAGAAAACTTTAAAAACACTGAAAACCTGTTGTTTTGACTGACTGACTGAGCGCGTGATGATATATTTGCAGGGTTTGAATAAATTACTTTTGCACGTGATTTACCTGCGTTGCTTCTGCATAATCATAATAAGCTATCTCGCAATTTTTTCACGAATATTATTAATAAGTAATCACATGATTTTTCTCGTGCAATTTGGAATAAATAATCACTCGTACTTTTTTTCAAACACCACAAATTGCATTCGCCCTATGAGCTCGTGCAATTTTGTTAGTCTTTGAAAAAATTAACTTGCGCTCACTTATTCCAAATTGCACTCGAAATCATGTGATTACTTGTACAAATACGGATCCAAATTGTCGAAAACGTTCTTGAATATCACTACATAATCTCTTGATTGTTTACTTCGCTACATACTCTTTTATACCACTGATGAGCCCACCTACCCCTCACCCCAGGATATGAGCCCATGAAGAGAGTCTGACTTCTGTTAATCATCATGTTAAAAAATAACATACTAACCACACATGGCGGGTAACTCGTCTGAGCTATCACCACAATCGTTCTGCTTGTCACACACGTACGAATCCCTCAAACACTTGCCATTTGAACAAGGAAACTGGCGCCCAGCGCAAACGAATGATTCTTTCACACACTGGAATTCGCCCTTGAGGATAAGTCCCGCGGGGCAACTGCACAGACGCTTCTGTCCTTGGATTTCACAAAAGTGAGAGCAGCCTCCACCATTAAAACATGGGTTCATGGTACCTGAATGGATTCAAGGCAAGAATTTTCATCATATGGGGACACAGACCTAGCAAATTTAAACGATTTTTTGTTGTGAGCGTGTAAAACGCCTGAGCCTTCCTAGGGAACTTATGTGGAATTAAAACTGATTTTGAAAACCCAAAAGCCGCTGGCAGGTGGAAAAAGCACATATCACACAGCTCTTAACAGTCTTTAATTACAATGGATCTGGTTGGGACACAGATCCATTGCTTTTAGAGTTAGGGTCAATTGTTTCTAGCTCTCCTCTGCTTGTTTAGGTCGATTGTCTTCTAAGCCAATCTCGAGAGCCTTTGAGTGAGCTACCCCATGACCACAAGAGGAAATTGAAAGTTCTCTCCGGCGGGATCCCGCGGGATAAAGAGGACGGTTACCGAAGTGGAGCCATTGTGTTCACATTCCATGCGCAGCTGCTTACTTCGGTGTAACATTTGCAGAGTGTTTGTAGCAACATTGCACTTCTTTTTCGGGCAATTTAAAACAAAGCCTTAAAGGAGGAGGGGAAAAGGGCTAGGGCGCTGTAAAATACAAAATCACTTTGAAAATCAACAGGCAAGTTTTTTTAAAATAACAATACTGATTTCTCAGTTGGCACAACTCTTTAGGCCTACAACTGTTAATCACCAACTTTGACGACAACTTACAATTCTGACGCTCTTTGGCAAACACCTGCAGATCCGTCAAAGGATAATTGTGAGTGGATAACACAAAGGGATCTGCGTGGATAAGCTTGACAGCTCGCATAACAGTCTTTTTTCTACTATTGTACCAATACATGAAGTTCCCCAGAATCCCAACGATGGAGAGCCGATAAGCTGACGAGACAAGACGGCGGCCAGTTCCATTGAGGAAGGCACTCTCGACACTGTAATAAAGACAAAACGGTTATTTACGTGGGATGCCACAGGCAGACCACATCTAAGAATCGGTAGGGTTTCTTTTTCTTCGTGGTCGCATATGGCAATTAGCCACGTGCTTGTGCTTCTCACTGGAGTTAAGCCCTGTTGGCTGGGGTTACCACTTGGATGGGTGACCATGCATAATATCCATGTCGTTAACTTGTTCTTGTTTTTTTTTTTCCTTTGCCTTGTTGTTTTTCTTCTTAGACACAAATTTTTTTTTTAAAATAAATTTCCAGTATCATGCGGGAAGTGTTATAAGCAACACAAAAACAAGTTCTAGTGATCTAACCCGCACCTTGAACTCGGATCTGGACTAGCCGTTGTACTTTTACAATTTCTGGTTGACTGTTTGTGGATCCCACGGAAACGCCCTTAGGCGTCTTGTTTTGGAATACAATTAAGTAGTTTTTTTTTCATTTTATAACACTCGACTGAAACCCACTCTTACTCTTAAGTTAGGGTTTCACACTGCAAGCAGGTGGACAATCAGACATAGTTTGATGCTACGCTGGTTCCAAAATTTAATGAACGTAACAATTCACGACCTAACGTTTCCCCACTCCTGCCTAGTGTCGTCAAGATCAGGGGTGATCTAACTCTGCAAAGGACTCTTGTTGCAGCGTTAGATCACCTCCTGATCACCCAAGAGGCATGAATGTGGAAACGTTGGGTCGTGAATTGTAACTTTTCAGCTTACGTTCACTAAATCTTCGAACCAGAGTAGCATCAAACTATGATCATAAGCCTTTTCTCGCAAAGTACCGCATGAGACGCACAAGAGAACGTTTCGCGTCTCAACCCTTTTCTCATCCCAGTTCGCAGTCACTTACAAATGATCTGAATTGCCAGTCCAGTAGAGTCTCTCCTGTGAGTAATCATATGTGATAGAGGAAGAATAGCGTACAGTCAAGGTGCTGGTATTGACAAGAATCCTCACATGACTGCCGTCTGTGTTAGCTGCCTTTATTACCATGGGCTTGGAAGTAGATAGCTCCGTCCACACTATCAGCCTGAAAACGACAAAGCACTGCCATTATTCTAGGGTATTCTAGGGAAAATGTAGCATAGAGTTACATCGTGAGTCCAGACAAGGCAGCTAATACCAGTTTTACTATTTGCTTAACCTAGTCAAACTCATGATTACTTCATACTTTAATAATTCATGAGCCTGGCAGCCTATCAAGTCATTGATAAAACGTCACGTGTAGGAGCTTTAAAACCCGATAAAACACCCCACGCTCTTCGCGGAATGTTTTTGAAGCCGTTCAATGAACTCGCATGTCGTGTTTTATCGGGTCTAAGGCCACTCGGCTTTGCCTAGTGGTTTAACTCCCGATAAACCACGTCTACTAGTTTATTAAACAGTATTTCGAACCCTGTTGATGCGCATCAAAAAAAATTTAACTGCTATCGAATGGAAAATTGATTACTGCTCAACAACAATACGTCATAATCCCGCACGTAACGTTTACAATGGCAACAGGAAAGCGTTGCCAAAGCACCTTACAGTTCGCCTGAAGTTCTTCTCTTCGCGTCTCAGAAATGTCCTAGTCCGAGCCATCAGCACTGGAGTAGATGACGTTATTTTTGGATTTTGTAATTCCCGTGAAAAGTGGTTTCCAGGTTGTAAGCGCTCTCCCCTGTGCAAAAAACACGTGGCATAAAAAATGAGCTGTCAATCGCTGTCATGCTAAGCCATTCCATTGGATGAATTTTTAGCGCGAAATGTCGTTCCAAAAATAGCTCCTTCTACTCCTGTGTCGGCTTGCAAACCCATTGGTGGGTCCTAATCATGGGCTCCTGCTGACCCCCACTTTTCACTACTGGCAAAACTACCAGCCCACCAAAATTCGTGGGAGAGAATTAAACGCGTGCTCATTCTACGTCAAAATGTTCCCAAAGTTACATCGGTTTCTTAACAATCAGCTTTCAAGAATAACTCAGTTTTAATCAGATATTGTTTTGGTTTCAACAGCATTTCCCACTTATGCAATAAGCCTTTTCAGTGGGTCATTTCGGTTCGCAAACAAATTGCAATTGGACTCACTTTGAAAGACAGGTTAAAGTGAACCAGGAAATAGCCTATATGGAAACGAACGACCTGCAACAGATTATTTCACTGGCGGAAAGATATACAAGGGAAAGAAAAACAGACAAAAAAAAACAACAAAAACAAAGAAAGAAAGCAAAAAAAAAAAGTACCCAAGACACGGCAGCACAATAACACTTGATGGAGTCGAGGTTTTCGTTCCAGTTACAAGGCTTTGTTGGTGAGATCCACTGACGGACGCCTTGTGAATGGTTCGAGTTCGGAACTCAACCCAATAAATTTCCTTGTTGATCCAATCCAGTGCAACAGAAGTTGGGCTCTTGAGCCCTGGAGGAGAAACATTGAAGAATTAAAAAAATCTTTCCGCTGGAAAAAAAGATTAGAACCATCGCAAATTCCTAGATGAAAATTTAAGTATTGACAATGGATTGCCAGACCAATCCCTAATCCGTCAGCACCTACAGGTCACATGGTTAATAAGCAAAAGTGTCTCCGAAGTTTTCCCTTTCGTAAACGGTCGATGCCATTTTCAACGATATGTACACGTTTTGTTTTTCTTTTTTTGTCTTCACTATCATGACAAATTTAGGTTCTAATTCCCTGTCGGAAATAGTAAACCAAGACGTAAACCATAGCTGTTTGGTTGCAAGCATATCTCCTTTCTTTGATGCTATAAAACCAGCTCCTTTCGACTGCGTAGTAAGCGCTTCCGAGGGAATTTCACCGCTTGACAGCCGATCGACTTCCGAATTTTGGATGCGCGTGGAATGGGGCGAGAGCAAAACAAAGAGTGGGAGAGGGGAGGGGTGAAGAAAATATTACTCAACATCAGTGAACGTCATCAGTGAACATCAGTGACACTGCACTCGCCTAACGCCTGGTGTGCCGCTGTTTTTTGTTCTGACTGAACAGAGGTATGACAACATGAACTGACCTACTGATTACACGCAAGCACAAGTGACAGCCATTTCTGACCCGGCTGGTAGACCCTGACACTGACATGGACGCCGTCCCTAAAATGTACGTACCACTTATAACCACCCGCATTCCAGTGCCATTGAGATAAACAGCCTTGATGGCCGACCTCCTGCTAGCAAAGTAAATCAGCTTGGATTCAAAGTCATAATCTAGAGCCACCACATTTCGCAGCATGCGGGTTATAGGTCGGAATGGTGGTGGCTTGCTGAGTGGATTGGCAGATAAAAACTCGATTTTTCTTGATCCACTGACAATGAGGAAACCTGTTTCATTCACACAGGACTTGCCATCCTCTGCTGTGCGGCCAGACACACAGACACACCTAAAACACAGAGTACCATAGACCCCGGTCAGCATACAAAGACTGAAAGGTTTGCTTCAAGCGTAAGTGTTAACAAACATTAAATTGCACTGACCTTCTTTCTGACGCTGAAATAGCTAAACAAAGCTCCTCGCAGCCACCATTGTTTACGCATGCTCCAAGTGATAACTGCCTCTGAGCTGAAAACACGCGCAGGTCCGTTAACTCACTCGATCCTGATTTGATAACTTCAATGCTTGTTCCATTGTCCTTATCAGCTCGGAACACCGACTTGTTTCCAGTGTCAGTCCAGTATACAAAACGGTCAAACAGGGTTACGCTGTATGGGCGGTGCGAGCTAATAATGGGTTGTAAGTTACCTGTTTTAGCAAAGACGGGGGGCAAAAAGACGTAAGGCTTCGTGCAAAAGGACGCTACATATCCCAACATTGTTAGGAGTTGTTGGTTCGGCAGATGTTGGATGGTGTCGGCAGTGGTGTGCAAACGGATGAAACAACTCGCAGCAATGTTGGGACTTGCTCAATTACTTTATCATGATGTATAGCATGATGCGTAGTTAAAGACTCTCTGTCTACCAAGATGCAATGGGCACCTTTGTTTATGTTTTCATTTGGCTTGAAGTAACGAGTGGGAAAGAAATAGGCAACAAAAAGCTACAGTGGAATATTAGAAAGCTGGCTGGTCGAATAAAAAGTATATTTGGAATGAATAAAGCGCTGCTGCCGTTCTTGGACTAATAAAATATCGCGTCTTTCGGAATGATTTTGTCACCTTACGCGGCTCGCGTCGCCAGAAACACGGGTCGCATAAATAAAAAACTAATTTCAATAAAGTACATTTAATACTGTGCTCCGTTGTTGGAAAAAATACTCCCTTTTTTGACTTTGACAAATTGACAAAACGTTATAAGATTATTCACTGATTGTACTCCTCCTGGCAAATTTGTTCACTAAAAATGTAGCCGTTAAAGAGTCACACAACAAATTGGGCATCGTTCAATTCGTGAATGTTTTCAGGAATGCTTTTAGCTGATGAACAAGCAAAAGCATCTAATCCAAATGTTGTATGAAACAAGAATTAGAAATCCAAGCAAGTCTCGAAAATAAGATTTAAGGTAAGTCACGGTAACTATCCAACTAAGAGATTACAAACTGTGCAAATGTTGCTCGGCTTACTGCGAAAGGACTTCAGCAAACTCGCTGTTGGTTTATAGCTAGTGGTATCCCCATGAATCCATATGGGCTCTCAGTGATCTCGAACTGATTTCTGTGAATAGACTGCTTTAAGCAGCTCAGGTCTTTGAGATCTTCACCTGGATTTTTCGGAATTCACCGTTGGTCCAACTGCTCAGTCAGTCAACGGAAGTTAAAACGCTTGAGAATTGCAATTAACGACAAAATATCTACTTCCTAATAAATTACGATAACGTGGCTGCAATAAGAAGCACTAAGTAAGAACAAATCCCAATGGATGACTCCGATAACAAATGATTTAACGAAGGAACAACGCACCGACGGAAAAATGGAGGTTTCATATCATACGAAACCTCCGAGCCTGCGCGCATTGCATCTTGGTAGACAGAGAGTCTTTAATGTGTTACTATCTCCGTGGAGACCATTTGTAATGCGCGTGCGCTGCCCCAACATTGTTGGGAGAGCTGTGCAAACGGATCCAACATTGTTGCGCTACGCTTCGGTGATCACGGAACAATAGAAATGTTGGGAGTTGTTGGCTCAAAAGTTCGACCAGTTTCAAACTTTGCGCAACATCTCCCAACAACACCCAATAACATCCAACAGGGTGTGCAAACAGACGCAACATTTAACACCCAACAGGGATTTGCCTTAGGCTCCAAAAAACATGCCTTAGGCTCCATTTGCAGGGAGCCTAAGGCATTTTCCTATCAGAACGGATGAAAAGAGAATGTGATATCAGAAAAAACAAAACAAACTAAACAAAAACAAAAAACCTCATAGGGCAATGACGAGAACCAACAACTGCGAGCTATCACCACCGCGCCATAGCATGGGGCTCGCCTCCTCTGCAGTGGCGCACAAAACAAAAACTGCCGGCTGTATTCAGTTGTGGATTTACATGAGTTAATCAGGAGTTGATTCTAAAACTGCTCCAATTAACTGGATTACTGTGTCACACTTGTTACCAGCGAAAAACCGTATATATTGTATATCTACAGTTGAACCTCTCCACAACGGCCACCTTGGGGACAGAAGAAAGTGGCCATTGTGGGAAGGTAGGGGTGTAATATGACACCATTTTTTTCGGGAAGTACCTGACATGTTTATTGTGCCAAGTTCATGCTAACTGTAGCCTATAAAGGCAATGCAATCTTATAGATATAGATAAAATACACAATAAGACTTAAATAATGTTTTGAATCAAAATACTATATTAACGAGACGAAACGAGCAAGGTTCGTAACCTTCGCTATAAGTACTGTAGACAATTCATGCTCACTGCAGCATATAAATGGAACACAATCAAAATACGTATACAGTATCATTAAAAAGGGTAAAGAAACGAAATGTTCCGAAGACAAATATCGATTACTGAATCAGTTTGTAAACGTTCGCGTTTAGAATAGCACATACTACTACTCGTAGTCTAAAACCAAATATGTTCTCAGTATGTTCTAAAAAAAAGGTTCTTACAAAAAAAGTACTGTATTTTAATCTTAAATGAAAGACTTGCCGTGGTTAATCATCGACGCACCATACAGATCAAAATTCGTGACCATTCTTGACTTTTTCGTCAGTCGCTGAAAAAATTGGCCGTTGTCCAGAGGTTATTTTGCCAGTTGAGGACGCGCTTTAGAGGCCGTTGCCGTTGTAGAGAGGTGGCCGTTGTCGAGAGGTTTAAACAAGAGGTAATGTATAGGCTGTCCGCCGGGACAAAAAAAAGTGGCCGTTGTAGAGAGGTGGCCGTTGTGGAGAAGTGGCCGTTAGTGGACGTTCGACTGTACCGTATATGTTGTCTTATATCAAAGCGCGCGAATACTCTTGTGCGATAATTAGAAAATGACAGTTTGCACTCTGAGCACACGATACATGTTTACTACCCCTACCCTCATGACCTGATTACACCTATGAGAGCCGTAAGATCATGAGTAAGTAAAGATAACCATTTCACCTGATTATCCACAACTTCCACATTAATGGAATAAACGTTCAATAAAATAGCGCTCACCACCATCGAGATCCATCTTCCACAAAACCTTGAGGATGTCATCCGACCAATAAACTTTATCCTCTGCATAATCAACAGTTATCCCCACAGGACCCCTAACGTTAGTTCCATGCACAAGGGACTGGCGAGCGGTACCATCCATGGCAGATCTTTCCACTTTCCCCCTTCCACCATGATCGGTCCAGAACATAAGTCCCCTAGCAGGATACAAAGCTATGCTCCTGGGATCTTGCAAGTCTGTGGAGACTACCACTGTTCTGTAGCTTCCGTCTAATCTGCTAACCTAACAAGAGAATGTGGTTTCACTGCTTAGCTGGAGTTCCTTTTGAACTTCTTTCACCATGATTTCAAAGGATACGAATCACAGGACTGGAAAGATTGTTGCAAAGAACGGGATAGGGCTCGGCGAGCAAGAAAAATAACTCTCTTCTTCTTTCCCGACCCTCTCCCACGCTCTCGAGATTGTTGCTCTAGTTTCACATTTCTTGTCTCAAATCTTCATACCCGTTTAACAAGACAAAAACTAACTCATCTTCAGAAGCGATCTACTCCTGGTCTCCCGATGGCCTAGCATTTTAACTCTGCCGGTCATAATTTTGAGGACATCTCCGTCCGGGGAGTGCGTGATTGCACTGGATCAAGCCAGGACAGGAAATAGCTGGAAACGAAGATAACCTTCCGCCTCGGCACTCTTCAGCCAGAGGGTTTAAACAACACATTCCATTTCTTGTGAACTGTGCGCGCACCTTATCGCAACTTTTGCTCCAGCGCGCGCTCACGTTTGCGCCACAATTTCAAAAATACAAAAGATTCACGCACACCATAATAGATTTTTCACACTAATGATGGTTATGACCAAAACGTGACTGTTATCACAACTTGACACTTTTGTACATTTTCCAACTCGTATACAACAGTGAAAAGCTTATTGACCGACTGACCGATTCGTATGAAAATACTGGCCATATGCCTATTTTTAGCGAATAAATTAACATTGCCGGTAATTTTGAGGTTTGTCAAAACAGCTGTATTTTTCTCTTCAACAACAAACAGTGCAGGCCTCCCGGGGGAAGGAGGGGGTCCTTGTTCCCTTTAAAACATTTGTTTGTGTTCCCTGTTTAGGCCAATCGGATGCTTTGTTAGAAATGACATTGAACAACATAATTCGATCACGTGGACTCGGGCCACATGTTTCGTGGCCAGACGGTTTTTTCTGTCGGCCCTGAGAGTTACATGAATACACTCGAATTTGTCGTTCTGTTTTGTCGTAAGCCGCGCAGAATTGTACGTTTACTACATTATTTTGTCATCGAGTTTTGTCTTTGAGCATTTGGCTCATTACATGTCTTTCTCATTTTGTTTAGTTCTTTACCGTCGTTGCCGCCTTCGCGACGAATTTGAACACCCGTCCACCGAATGTCGTAATTTCATGTCTGTTTGCGTGGACACGCAAACAGACATGAACAGACAGACATCCTTACCTAAAGGGCTAAAACATGTTATCTGAAATTAAATTAATATTATGTCTCTGTTCTCCTGTTCCCTAACATGTACCTCTATCACACGGTTTCCAGCATCGGCCCAAAACAGATTTCCAGCTACCCAATCAACAGCAAGTCCTTCAGGCCGACGGAGGCCAGAACTAATGACATCTTTCTTGGCAGTTCCAACTCGTGACACTTGGCTTATTGTATTGGTTCGGTCGTCGGCATAAAAGAGCAAACTAGAACTGATATAGAAGTCTATCGCAAGGCAGTTACGCGTGAGTCCCAATGGCTGCATTACTTCCTCTTTGTTGTTAGGGTCCAGAGAGATACCACGGATTTCTTTTAAGAAGGGGGAAAAAAAACGGAACAAGGTTACTCAACTAACACAACCAACCAAATTATCCCTGGCCATCTATTGAGGCTTCGTGTGGTCAAGTCGCCGCAGTTGAGGTCCCAGTATTTACTTCCTGCTGTGGAGAATACATGGAATTGTCACTCAGCCCCTTGAATTCACTTCCTGTGCTAAGCTTGGGAGTAGCCAGCTGCTATGCCTTCAGCACGCTGGGCTTCATAAACGTGTTATTCAAAGAACATTTCCCTATAACGTAACATAGGCAACAACAGTGTTGTCTTCCATACCGTTAAGCTGCTCGTTAGGACGGAAAATACATGAATCATAATTCAAAGTAAAATGCATGAGGAGGTCATGCATAGACTTGTGCCAGCCAACGTCCTTATTAAAACCTTGAATGTGGTCACTGTTTCACGTTGTAGTTCTGCAGTGCACGTCAATGTCTGAAAGCCTATTATTTTTCATTGTTAACGCAGGGATTGTCTTTAAGGCCTGGCCAAACGGGAAATGTTTGGGAGTAAACATGTAAAAACATCGTTGGATGAGAAAACACCTTGATGTGTAACCGAGTGGCCAAACATTGAATCCGTGGCTACGCAACAAAGGATAAAAACAAACAAGTAGCCTCTGCAGTACACACATGCAAACATGAAACCTGTTTTACGAGCAGGGGGAAAGGGGGAAAGGGGGAAAGGGGGAAAGGGG
>BLFK01000284.1:666701-677417 GCA_014634185.1 Astreopora myriophthalma
GAGGAATTCACTATGACCGCTGGCCCCTGGACGGTACCAAAGGGAGCTAAAGCAACGACGACGTTAGCGACAACGAGAAGGCCACAAAACAACAGGTTTAATAAGCAACAACGTCGGCTCTGCACCTGCGTTTTATATTTTGGTTCATTTCTTTGCCGTTCTCTTTTGAGCAATCACGATGTCAAATTACCGATTTTAGATTTTGTGGAAGATGTGAGTGCATGACAACAAATTTGCCACTATCTATGTCAGTTAGCTTTTAATCGTGCTTATATCAAATCTGTTCCTGGACAGTGAGTACGCATTTTACATGCAAAACAACTTGTGATAATCACAAATTGATTCCGGTAACATGAATTTTCAGATGACATCGTCCTTGCTTAAACTCTCATCTCATAACCCCCATGGGTGGCCGAGGTTGCCTGTGCATACGTTTGCATCCGCAAACCACCGGCCACCCATCTGAATACCAGCTTTCTTTGTTGTTAACTTATTTGTAATTGAGTGTCTTTTGTACAACAGAACTGAAGTAATTACTGCGGCCAATCACAACAAACCCAAACACCAAAATGAGTCAATTTATACGCCACAGAGCAAATTCATGCAACGGTAAGCGCGGGAAAACGTGTGGGACTAAGTCGCAGTTAGTTTTTATTTTGCCTCTGATTGGCTGAGAACGACGCACGAGAGTTTTCAGCCAATCACTAAAGTAGTAATGCAGACCCAAAGCAATCGCGTAATTACTTTCAACACTCAATAGATCACTCACGTGAGCAGCGGCCATATTGATTTACTGAAACAAAAGGACATATTTGCACAAAAATGGAGTTCAATTGCCGGGAATTGTCTTGGGACACCAAAATGGCCGCCGTTTCTTGGTTTAGGTACACCAATATGGCCGCCATGACGTCGTGTGAACACGATCTATTAAAAGCCGCTCTAATTACCTGGTTGATTTTCTTTGGCAAACACCTTTAAACCAAACAGAGTGTCAGTGTCCTCTTTCAGCACCGTTTGAATTGTGCCGTCTTTTAATCCCTTAAGGATGGCTTTCTTACTCCAGTCAGACCAAAACAGTGTCTCCTTATACAGAGTCAGACTAAAGGCATGCATCTCTCTCGACAGATCAAAAATTTGCAGTGCCGTTCCATCAAAGAGCATCGAACCGATCTCGTCTGTTCTGGCATCACACCAGTACAGCCGTTGAGCCGTGAAATCTATGGCGAGCCCATTAGGATACTTCAAGCCAGAGGTCTTGATTCGTCTTCTATTTGAACCGTCCATGAGAGCGCGCTCAATTCTGGAATCACCAGTTTCCCAGTCAGTCCAAAATAACAGACTGTTTTTGAGGGAAAACAAGGGTGATTAGTTAAGGTTCACACAGCAACCAGGTGGACAATCAGACACAGTTTGATACTACTCTGGTTTGAAGATTTGAACGTAACTTGAAAAGTTGCAGCGTTACATCACCTCTGATCAAGAGGCCAGGCAGGAGTGTCAAACGCTGGATCGTGAATTTTAACTTTTCAAGTTACGTTCATTAAATCTTCAAACCAGAGTAGCATAAACCATGCCTAAGGGTGATCAGTGTTAAGGCTCATGCAAGGACCAGTTCAAATGATTCACCCAGTTGGCAGAAGCTTTAATAAGCTATTCCGCTCATGCAACAATATAAGGAGAAATGCGGCCAACAAAAACACAAGCCGATCAAAAATTCTTTGTTTGCTTGTTCTCGTTCGTAACTTAGAGCGAATAGTCCTCGCAAGAAGAGAAATGACAAAAAACAACACACACAGACAAAGGACAACCACAAGAAAGACGGTCACATGACAGAGAAGGCCGATCCAGCCGGTGCAAATGTTCGCCAAGAAACACTCTCACAGTATCCAAAAGGCCATTTCCATGAGGGCGTAATTTACTACCAAGACCAGAATGCATTGAGTGGCTTCTATTATCATGCAAGTTTTAACCAATTGTCTCGTTATTCCCTGAAGAGTAGAAAAATCTGCAAAAAAAGGAAAAAAGCATTTTGACAGGAAAGAAAAGCATCCTGGTCTTGGTAGTAAAATGACGCCATCATGCAAATGCCCTCTTGAAACGATCACAACAAGTCCTATCAAGACTTGATGTACACCCGCAATGCAGCCGCATCTAGAAAAATAATGACATCAGCGTACCAAGTACCAAGTGTAGTGTACGTACAGTCAACGACCACCAAACAAAAGGATGGTTGGGACTTGCTGCCTCCAAAATTTAAAAGCATTCCTTAATTCGCCCAACAACATCCAAACGCAAGTGACAGATCGGGCCCAACAGTGTTACTAGGCTATGTACAGGCTTTACAGCCGATGTAAGATTTAGTCTGGCACACATATACTAAAAGGTCGTTTTATCACATTTGGGGTGCATTTTGGGGGGTCTATTCCAGAATAAGAACAGACGGAATGGTCAGTTTACGCCTTTTTTCGGGACTTATTCCGTTTTAGGAATGAACGAAATAGTATTCCCTTCATTCTGCTATCGAGATTCAGCGAGCAAGTGACGTAAACATCATACTGTTAACGTTGCTTTCTCGCTCAATCTTTTTAACTTTCAAGACTCAATGTGATGCCAACAAGAACACTCTCGTACAACATCGATTCCAGGCTGTCTCCTTTTTCCTCCCTTGTCGTCGAGAGAGAGACCCTGGGTGCAGCTGGTCACATGACCACCATCCGAATTGACGGTTGTCAAAAGCGTTAAGGGAGAGGGTGGTAGAGGTGTGACATTTACTATGGAGAGCCTGCCTATCTATCCCACCTCAGGTATTATTGCAACAGGCGACGCAAGGACAAGAAAAATTCCAGCAACATGGGGGAAATACTGATGCCTTACCCAATCAAGGGATGCACAATAATAGCTCTTGGCCTTGATATGTTTGATGAAATTAGTATTTTCTGATAGCTTCCATCATGTCGTGCTACTCCAATGACCCTTTTGCCCGTGTCGGTCCAGTAGATATTCTCTGCCGTCCAGTCATAGGAAATACCCTCAGGTCGAGACAAAACTGTTAATAGCAAGGAAACAAAGAAAAAAGAAAAAGCGGTTGGCTTTCTTTGACGGTTGCGCCAAACGTGTGCCACAGGTGGTTTGCACGTTACGTCATCGCCGCCATGTTGATTGATGAAAAAGTAGATCTCTCATTACCTCCTTTTGTTCGTCAACCAGCATTTGTACATTTCACCATTGTTACGTGTGTCTCTACAGATTGGTTGCAACCACCTATTGGTGTTTTTATTTTATTTTTTAATTTTTTTTATCCAATGCACTATAACTCTCCAGTGCACTGTAACATTCGAGGAGAGAGTTTCAAACATTCGGATTAGATAAACCAAATACGAAAACAAAACCAAAACAGGCGTTCATATTTAAGCAAATGTGTCGGGGACGTGAGTATAACCCTAATAGTAATTAGGGTTACATATTTATCATGCATGTCTTTATGGGCACGTGTTAGTTAATGCTACTGACTTCAGGGTATGTGATCAAATGATTTGAGTGTGTTTTCGCTTATTTAACAATTATTCGCCAAAGGCAAAGTGAACATTGGTGAATATGTACCGACACGTAGTCGAGGTAGATATTCACCAATATTAACTGAGCTTGAGGCGAAAAATTGTTTTAGTGTAAGTTTCAGCGGTGAATACCAAGAAAGTGCAAAACAACGTGCTAAAACGCAACAAAAAGGCACGAAAAGGGCTTGCTTAGCTTAGCTTAGCAGCCGTGCCTCCAAAATGTTATCTTGACCGGGTAGGGCGGTGAATGTAACACCGAATTCTTATATTCACCGCTGAAAATTATACCAATAAAGGATAGCCTGCAAGCAAGCTCTTCACTAAAAAAAACTCGCTTATTCTGCTCGAAATTCTCCCGGCAGAGTTTGTAATAGCCTAATTTGCATGCAGACGACGGAATTAAGAAAGTAGAGTCAAATCATCATTACCACAAAAAGTCACAGAAGCAGCAAAAAGTAACTTGATATATTACCATCAGAAATAACTCTTTCATAACCGGAACCATTCAAGAACACTCTGGAGATAGCGTCAGCACTTATCTCACTCCAGTAGACGTACTGGTCTTTAAAACTGAAGTCTACTCCCACAGCCGTCCGGAGCCCTCTCACAGGAATCATCTGATCCTTTGTGTCGTTCGGATCCAAAGATATTGCGTTAACCTCTGTCTTTTTGGCGTACAGAAGGAAAGCGACATTGTCTGTTTCAAAGACCGAGAAAAGAAAAACGCTTGCAGTTATCGTTTTTAGAGCAAAACCCACCAAAACGAAAAATGAGAACAGCTAAAATTCACTTGGAGACTTGTGTCATGGAATGAAATAAATCTACTAGGGAAAGCGTTGACTCAATAAATTTGGGACCTTAATATCTACTTCGGCGACGTCCACAAAATTGCCAGTTTACGGTTTTCATAGTTTTCCGTGATTATTCCAGTTCGCTCAACGTCTAAAAATTATTCGAACTATCCAGGAATTGTTGCATTGGAAGGAACGGTGTTCAAGCTATTAAGAAAGAAATCAAAATCCGCTGTTGTATGCTCGAGTTATCCTTAGAACTTAAGATTGGCGGGGAAAAGCAAGTCCTACATCAAATACGAAAAAGAGTGTTTCATCAGATATCCAAACACCGAGAAGCGAGTTGAAAAACGAGGCCGAAAGCCGAGTTATTTAACCGAATTCGAGCCGTGTTTGATAGAGGATTAAACAATCTTTCGAATGCTTGACATTGCTTCTCAACGGAATCAGTATTTTCAGAAGTCCATAACCCAGACGTCTCGATCTAAAATGGAATGCGGCCCATCACGTTACAGCTATTTTTAGAACGGCTGCTACTAGATGTGTGTCATGATTAGCATTTAACACGACCAATCCCTCGGGCGGCTCATGGTTGCGGATCAATAAGACGCGTTGTGGTTATCAGGTCCAATCTGATTGGCCATTATTTGGCGGGACCTCTATTCTCAATTTAGATAATACTGTAAACTGATGGGCCAAGGCCAATTGAGAAAGATCGACACTTCTGGGTTGTGGACTTCTTACGTACTGAACCAATCACGTACTGAAGGAAATACACCTTTTAGCCAATCACAAAACGAATAAATTCACTCCTTGGTTGTACTAGCCAATCAGAACGCAAACTAAGTCAAGGCAACCGGCGCCAACCGCGGGAAAACGAGAGTGATGAAGTCGCAATTGGTTTTAGTTCTGTATCTGATTGGTTGAAAAGCTCGCGCAAGATTTTTTTAATCCAATCACATAGCAAGCCAAAACCAAGGCAATGGCGTCATTACTTTCAACAGTCAATTGAAAACCGCTCTATGGGCTCCTTATTATCAGCAGTATCACTGTTACCATGGCAAGTCTTGTTGTCATCCATCAACCGCAGGCCCACGGGACACCGACAGCTAAAGCCTTGAGGCTTCAGAAGACACAAGTGAGAGCAGCTGCTGTTTGCACAGAAGTTCACACCTGAAAACATTGCAAAACTAAACTCACAAACTTGCGGCGGAGGGAACAGCGAAATACGCTGTAATAGGCCATTTGCATGATGGAGTCATTTTACTACCAAGACCAGGATGCTTTGCAAAAATGCTTTCTTATGCAGATTTTTTCACTCTTCAGGGAATAACGGGACAATTGGTAAAATTTGCCTGTCAATAGAAGCTACTCAATGCATTCTGGCCTTGGTAGTAAAATGACGCCATCATGCAAATGGCCTATTGACCAGCTGGAACCAGGGTCTCTCTCTCCCGATGACAAGGGAGAAAAGACAAAGGGCCGGGATCGACGTTGTAATTTAGCTTTCAATGATAATTATGGAAGCCGAATTGAATAGGTTGGACCAACTATATTACAAGAAAATGCGACTTGTGTTTCATCCGGAAAACCAAAGATCTCGAAACAACAACAGTCCTTGGCCTTTGATCTCGTGCTTTTATGCTAATGACTTCCAGAAATGTAAAAAAAAAAAAAAGAATTTCGTTCGGGTTTATCAAAAGCTTGAGAAACATTATTTGTACTCGGTGACGTTGGTTCTGCATCTGAATGTACCCATTTACCTTTAGGTTGTAGGAGAGGATGGACAACGCGCAGATCGACAGGTCCAACAGAAGCCGCATGAATTAATGTGTGGTTGCCGCCCTGAAATTTGTCAGCTTGCATGACATTATGCCTTAGCCAGTCCAACCAGTACAACGTGTCCTCAAACAGCGCAATGGAACGTGGGTGTTGGATCTTTGCAGCATCCCTTAGTACGGTGTGGCGATCAGCCCCGTTGTAATCACAAAACGCGATGTAATCAAGTGCAGCATCGATCCAATAAAGACGTCTGACCAGAAAAAGAAAAAAGAAAAAAATGCTTGCGTAGGTGAAATGAACATGTTATTGCAGACAATATGTGAGCATTTGGTGCATGGATTGTTTTTCACCCAATCATGATCCAGAACTTTGATGTGAGGTTTAAGCTGGTGTTGCACCTGAACTACAATGCTCTTACCCAATGAGAATGGAGTAATCTTTTCATGTCCATTATCACAAACGAAATTCCTTGCCTTAGCGAGGGTTCAAGGTACCCAACGTCCACTTGATGCTCCGCCAGTTGACTGCCGCACACTCTACCCTTTGGTAACCCGAAGCTTGTGCTAACTAGAAGTAGAATGCTCTTTCGCTTAAGGAAGTTCGCGCGAAAATCTTTCGACAGTGGAATTTCTCGCCTGGAGTTAGGGTACGAGTTATGCCTCGATCAATTCCAAAAGCGCCCATGCCCCCCTGCCCCCACCCCGGGCAAACCCCCGGGCATTTGACTTTTTAGAAAAGTTTTGGTCAAATTCGCCACCATGTTGCCAGCTATTACGGTCAAATACCCCATCAGGAATGCCTTCACAAAGCGTCAAGTTGTGCTGTCAACCCTTTTCGAGTCTCTTTGTCACTGCTCCAACCTCTCAAAAAAGGCATTCTTTTCAGCAACAAAACTCACGAGGAATCGCGGAATGGCTCTCGAGCAAATTTCCCGAAGAAGGAATTACGTAATCCTTCAGCTTGTTGCCCTTTCTCGATAGCCGAATGCTCTCGCAATTGATCGAGACATTACTTATTCAAAAACTGAAATAAAAATAGGGGTCAACGACTTTGTTTTGGAGTAAAGGGCTTTGGAAAATGCCCTAATTTCACTAAATCGGACATTATAATATGTAGCCTCATCGACTTATCAATCGAAAATGATAGAAAAAAGATAACCTGGTAAAGGTTCCTGTGCATAGGTTTTCAGAAGTGGGTGTCTTACATAATTCAGACATGCTACTAGAAACGTGCTAAACAATGGAGCTACACCCCAACAAGCGTGTTTGTCAGCGCTGTCTGTTTTAACAACTTCCGGAATTCGATGGAACAAGGGAAGAGAAATTTTCAAAACATATAGCTTATACCAGCGATGTATTTTTTATTTTATACATAAAATGTAACGCCAGTGATTCATCTTAAAAAAATGGGGGTCATTAACCATTTATGAGGATAATAAGTAAGCTAAGCCGGTTAACTAGGTCAGCTTCCCTCGCCGAGACCATGTTTTCTTACCATTTCACCCAACGCACGCGTTAAACGAACAGTGTTTGCGTGTGCAGCAGGGATGCACCGAAACAATAAGCGCAAACGTCCTCAAGGTACATTTCTAATGCCGACAATGCAAACGCGGCCCAATACACCATTCCATGCAGATATTAATTTCGCATTCATTGGCATGTCACGAATTGGTCAGAATTTAAATTGAGAAAAACACTAAACAAACCTATTCGCCAAGTCGAGTGTGATGCCATTTGGCCAAGATAGTGTAGCATTGATGAGCACTTTTCGTGAGCTGCCATCCATATTGGCTCTTTCTAACCGAGGTTTCGAGGTAACTCCGTCAGCCCAAAACATTAACCTTGAAATAAAACAACAAAAAGCAGGGTTGGCGAAAGCACTCGCCTCCTGACAATGAAGTCCAACAAGAGAGGGTGAGGTAACAGGAAGTGTCCCCCATACATGGCCCTCTCTCAATGGTAGTTTTTACAATGTATTTTTAGTACGAGGTCATGATACTAGTCATTTAAAAAATGGACTCTGATTGGTCCGTCTTGGGAAATATGAATTGTGAGGTCACATGGGACTGAGGTTAAAAATTGTCTCCACGCGTGGCGCGAAATTGAAAAATTGATGGAGAATTATTATCAGTAGGCAAGGCGATATGTTCTCTCACCTCATCCTCTGGTGGATCTAACGATGAATTTGTTGGTTCTCTACTCTTCTACAAGTTTGTTTGTTTGTTTGTTTTTTTTAAGGGTAATCCGGTATTCTCATCTCCACAAAAACCAAGTTGAATAAGTTAAATAAGTTATAAATAATAACAAATAACAATAAATAAATAAATACAAATCATGTACAATATTACATAATAATATTATCAAATTATTATTATTAAACTTTATTATTATTATTCAAATATTACTAAATTATATAATTAACAAATAGATTCCATGTTGCCGTGCGTCTGTTCAGTAATAGATCACAGAAGACGTCAAAATGTGGTAAGAACATCAGTGACACACTCGGCTATCGCCTCGTGCGCCACTTTTTTGTTCTTACTACATTTTGACGTCATCTGTGATCTATTACTGAACAGACGCACGGCAACATGGAATCTATTTGTTTTATATAATAAAGAATTAAACTTCGTACGCGTAAAAGCGAAAAACTTTGTAATGATGACGTCAATCGTGCATCTGTCCTCTAATAGATCATAGGAAAGAACCAATCAAAATGCGAGAATAACTTGGGTTATTATATAATAAATAATATAAATAAATAATATATAAATAAGTTAAATCTTCAATAAGTTCTCCAGTGTTCGTCATCTGTTATAACTGCGCAATAAAATTAAGTGCGCGTGAGCATGCATCATGCTCTTGTTGAGCTAACTGATGTGGTAAGCAAAGTCACGTATTTCGCTATGCTCACATCGAGTCCTGATAAAGTTAGTAAGTTTGAAAAGCACTGAAGAAGCCAGACTGTTTCTCTCGGCTGAGTATCGAGCAACTCTCAGTTCCTTCGGGCGTGCATTTCGAACTTCGCGCGAGTATCACAACACGATACAGCTGTTTCGAGAAAGGTTGTCCAACTGACAAGTATCAAAGCGTACGCAACAGTGCCGAAAGGCATTATGGATAATGGTCTGTATGGCGTGCTAATGTAAAGTCGGAGTGACGTAATGGCAGAGAGACTTCCTGAACGTTAGTCTACACGTTAGGAGTGGCCATTGTAATTTCGTGGTGTCCCCAATTCTGGGTTTTTATCAGAATTGAGTGAATATGGCCCACACTACCTTTCGGCATTGTCGCGTATGCTTGTACACGTCTTGTGGCCAACCTTTCTCGAAACAGCTGTATACGCAAGTACGGAAGCTAAAGCATGAAACAAAACGTAATTGAGCTTTTGAAAATCCAGAAAATTTCAAGCACCTTTTACATTTTTCCAGGCACCTAAACTGACAAAATTGTTTTCACAGTTATAAAAACTGACATGATTTTGATTGTTTGTTTCTTAATCTCTACTCCGTCCCTAAGATTTCCGGATTTTATTTAGCAACAATTGTAAAGCCCCCTAATGCTGGCAACAATTTAACTCTTGTAGGTAATTCACCAAATGGTGCTAGTAGAGAAAGACCCGGGTTGAGACTCTTCCCAATCAGCGGGAGAGTTTCTAAATTTGTGTCCGTTCGTACCGTGAGAGCAATGTCACCGGTCAAGTCATCCGGCGCCAATAAAGTCATTCGCTGTCACGTCCAATACCACGAGAATTAGAAACACCGAACAATACTTAACAAACTAGAAAATAGGAAACCTACCCATCCCTTGGGTCAACAGCAATTTCACTAGGTGACTGAAGGTCTTCAGATATAAGCAACGTACGCCATTGGCCATCCAAGTTTGATACCTCAATTTGCTTCGCTTGATTGTCAGTCCAGTATAGATTACGACCAACCCAATCGACGGCTAAACCTGTGGGGAATTACAAGGAAGTTCACAGGAGGGTTTAAGTTATCGTGAAAAGCTCTATTGTTTCTTGGCTTGGGTCAACTGTTTCCGTCTTTGTGTTTTTCCGCTGGTTGACAAACGACTAGCCTCTTCCGCACACATTCTTGTGGTTCGTCGCGCAATCTCTCCTCTCCAAAGAATGTCTGATGAAACGACAGCCACATTCCTTCCCCTCTGTTCCTTTATCTTTCCCAAGAGACCACACAAAAGAGCCAATCAGAGGAGTTCCAACACGCTCCTCGGGCCGTTATATTTATGAATGGCTTTACCGGACCTCGACCATTGTAAAATGCTTTGTTCACACAAACATTTTAGAGAATAGGGTCAAATTTGCCACGGTCCAAAGTCTAGACTTCCGGATTTTGAAAGTGCGCTGTGATTGGACTGCGTACAAAAATTACGGCTGGGGTAAGCAAGCGTCACTTGGCGAGGAGAGATTGTGCGATGAGCCAAAAAAGATCTGGGCAGGTGGCTAAGGAACGACTCAAGCGGAGCACATCTTTTCGGACGCTGGGTGTATGGAGCCTAGTGTGCAAGGGTTTTTCTGGTCATTTGGCGCGTTCAAGGTTCAGTTTGTTGCCATCCACCATTGCCTTCCCC
>BLFK01000284.1:680072-700072 GCA_014634185.1 Astreopora myriophthalma
AAAACAAAAGCGATTTGCCCAAAACACGATTTAACCCGATTTAAGCCACACAATTTAAGCAATTGTCTCTTAATTAAGCAATTGTCTCTTAATTAAGCAATTGTCTCTCTTGAGCCCAACAAATTTACCTGCTCTCAACGGTGTGGCTTCATAGCTCAGTTGGTAAGAGCACTGCACCGGCATCGCAGAGGTCGTGGGTTCGAATCCTGTTGAAGTCACTTGAATTTTTCAAGTGCATACACGAGACAATTGCTTAAATTGTCCAGAAAGTGTGAGGGTCACTTCTTCAATTCATTTCTAACCCGCACTTTACAATCATTTTATTATTATTACTATTATTATTGAAAATTCGCACAGCTATTGATGGTATTGGAGCTGGTTCTTTCATTGGTTCCGGGCAACAACAAGTTCACGGTGGAAGCCAAGACACACCCCTTGTTTGTTTTCTTCTCTTCTCTACATCTCCAGCACTTTCCCAAAAATTCTTCCCGATCCCGATAATGCACTTCTCTCGATCAGAGAAGTGCATTGTTGGGGTCTACAAGAATTCTTAGGATTATTATAATCATTATCATTATCAATATCATTATTACTATTACCAATATTACCATTACCAATAGCATTGCTATTGCTAATGCTGCTACTGCTATTATGATGATGATTATTGTTATTGTTATTGTTATTACAACAATTGTTACTACCTTATTTTTTTAATTGATCAAATGAAACTGCCCGTCTACGAACAAACAATATTGGCTGTTTCAGAAAGTTGCAACGCTAAAGCACTGATCTACAACGTGATCTAAAGAGTTATTTGTTCGTGGCAAAGGAACAAACTTTCTTGTGGTGCTTACTACTGTGCTGTAATATTTCAATACGTGTTCCATATCGTGACTCCGAATTAATCTTGGATCGGCTCTAGTTGAATCAACTTCATTTCATTAGTCTCCTATGGTACTAGGCAATTCAAGATGTTTGATCCTGTGAATGCAATTTATAACTGTGATGTGTTCAGGTGTTGTGATGGTTGAGGCCTCACCTCGACACACAAAAAGTTCAATATCACATCATGTTTGCACTCACCATCTGGTAGTTCCTTGCAGACCTGGGAACATCCACCGTTATCAGCATCACACAGATTTACTTTGCAGCCTATCCCCTCGTCACTGCCGTCAGGACAGTCCACTTTACCGTCACAGAACCTACTATCCTCCACACACACAGAGGAATTCAAACACTGTCTTTCATTGGGGCTGCACAAAATACCACTTGACGCTACAATAAATAGTACTGACGTTAAGCTCCAATCTTCGAGTACTGACTGACAGAGAAAACGATTACCTATGGCTCGAAATGTTATCACTTGAATTTCTTTACTTAGGGTGATTCCTTAGTATTGCACAGCGCGTTCTTTCTGCGCATAATTTCTTGCGCCATTAGGACATGCGCTTGCCCGCGCCTAAAAAAAAAGTGGGAGTGATTTTTCAATAACACTAAGCTTGACATGGCAAAGAATGGTCATTGTCTCCTTAATAAGGTTGGTGACCTATCGCCATTTACACTTAATTTTATTCTTTTATTCATCGTCTTTGTACCGTGAAAATTTGAAAAACAACTTATGCCAGCAAAAAAAGTTATAGGGAGAAAAGCATTCGTAAACATTACTGGTGAGAATAATTAGAATAAAAAGAAAAGACTTATCTATTAGCCACCATTTATGAATTCCGTCTATGCCGTACGTTAACCACTTTTGCAGAAACTGGTACTCAAGCAGGACGTAGAAAAAAGCCTCAACTTACAACAATTCTGCTCGTCTGTCATGTCACCACAATCGTTATCTCCATCGCATTTCCACCTCAGCAATACACAGCGTTGGTTATTGCAAGTCATTTGATTGGTACGGCAAGTTGACTGAGTGCAATTACTGTGCTCATCTGAACCGTCACCACAATCATCCTCGTGATCACATACAAACCGGCCCGGGATGCACCGCGAGTTGTTGCATAAAAACATTTCTCCACTACAGCCATCAGGTGGTAGTTTGGTAGCTGCGAAAAAAAAAATGCAACCAACTGAAACGCACAACTATTGCCAATACTGCTACTCCACCGCTACTATTACTGCGACCGCTCCCTAGTAGGGACCTTAAGATCTATGACGGCGACGTCAACGACAACGCCTCAAAACAATGATGTGATTGGTTAAAAGAGGACAAATAATCGTGCTGCTCGTGCAGCACGCATTATAATTCATATTTTGTGGTACTCCGCATAACGACGACGTGAAATCACCAAATTTGTGGTTGTGACGACAATGTGTGCATGCATCAGAGAATATTTTATTCTCTGTTTTCACTCTAAAACCGCTGCTACCAATTTTTTTTAGGATACTTCGCTACTATTGTAAGAGTTAAACGAGGTGGAAAAATTGCGAAAGACTTAAATTGTGGAAAGTTATATTTTGAGGTAACGTTTTCCTTGACGTCGCCGTCGTAGATCTTAAGGTCCCTGCTACCGCTACCGCCACTGCTACTCCTAATGCAAAATTCTGGGGGACCACATGTCAGAGCTTTTGAGAATTAGAACATTTTACCACTTGTCAATAAGTCTCTTTCCTTGCCGTCCGCAAGATGGAAGATAGCAGATTGTTTTCGAGGCCCTGACACAACCCTGGACAAAAGTCTTCCGACACTTACTAGAAAACCAGCAAATGACGCATTTTAAATACCATGAAAATGGCATGAAAATGGCGTGAAAATGGCATGAAAAGGGCGTGGAAAGGGCGTGAAAATAGCACGATAATGGCATGAAAATGCCATAAAAATGGCATGAAAACGGACAATAAAGGGATAAGCGTGAAAAGTTGAAACATACTGCATCCATGTTCATCCGAGCCATCTGGGCAATCGCCAACACCATCACATCTCCACGAGCCAGAAATACACTGGCCGTTACTGCAGCGGAACTCAGATTCCGAGCACTGCTGCACTGGGCAACTATTTTCATCCGAGTGATCACCGCAATCATCATCACCATCACAACGCCAATCAAGTGGAACACAACGACCAGCGGTGCAGGAGAAGTGTTGATCAGGACAACTGTGGTTTTCTGAATGAAACGCAGTCAGCAAATTAAATTGAGTAAAACGTAAATCCTCCCTGTTGTATTGAGGTAGATAGACCCACCCCTCCTATACCGCTGTGCCAGACATAACAGCATTCCGTATACCGATGAAGGATACCTAGAAATCGTCCCTATGTTATCAAGGCAAAATATGGCCGTGTGCAGATACGGATTTTATCTTCGAGTGCTGAAATACATACAAAGGTGTACACACGTCACCTCTCTAAACTTCAAGCTATAAATACTTACGATCCGTTCACTATATACCAACACTCCCTTTATACTACTAAGGCAGTCCTTTTGCTGCTTTGGTTTCAATGACAGGAATAAGGAAAGCCTAAATCTCTGCTTCAAGGTTAATTGCTCCATCAATCAAGTGTACTGTTACATTATTTGTTTGCCATCTTTACCCCAACAGAATCCTCAAACGTTCGATGAAAGAATTTCAATAATCAAAGTTCTTCAAAGATCACGTCACAGAACACCAACCACAACTCTGCTTCTGCTGCTAAGGTTTCAAGGAGTGGAAAAAGCAAAGCCTAAATCTCTGATCTAAAGCTATTTCCTCCGTCAAGCAATTGTATTGTTAAAGAATTATTTGTTTGTCCTCCTGGAAAATTAAATGTTTTGCCCCATCAGGAACACCAGTCTGTTAATAATCAAAAGTTCTTCAAAGATCACGCAATTGAACACCTACCACATTTGATCTCATCTGAGTTATCACCGCAGTCATCGAACCCATCGCAGTGCCAACTGTTAGGTGTACATTTGCCATTGCTACATTGAAATTGAGCACTGGTGCACGATGCTGACGTACAGTTAGATTCATCTGAAAGGTCCGGGTCACCGCAGTCATTATCGCCATCACAATGCCAGTCCAGGGGAATACACTTGCCACTGTGCAAACACTGAAATTGCGTTTCACTGCATGATACCCCAGCTGAAAACAATAGAGACAAGCTCTCAATTGGCAGAACAACAAAGGATTGGTGCGGTGCGTCAAAAGAGGGTTCAGTGCCCACCGGTTTCAAATCATGGATGATGCTATATGTGGGTTAAGTTTGTTTGTTCTTTTCTCTGCTCTGTTTTTTTTTGTTCCGGGACTCCGGTTTCCTTTCGTTAAAAAAAAAAATGATTTGATTTGAAAGAACTGCAATTTTGGAACAAAAATAGAGAGGCAGCCTCAAAACTGGTCGTTGTCCTCCTCAGGAAAAAAAATCACCATTACCTTTTGCGCAAAGTCAGCTGGCAACCCTTTTCTTGGATATACATTCTTTTTTGCAAGATTCTTATCTTAAATGAAACACATGTACAGGGCATTTTTGTGAAACAAGAAGTTAGGAAGTCAGAAAAATACTGCAAACTTACGGCAGCCTGCAAAATGCGTCTCATCCGAGTTATCCATGCAGTCATTTTCACCGTCGCAACGCCAGTTGTTAGGGATACAGCGGCCATTGTTACAAGCAAATTTATTTAACGGGCAAAGAGGTGTTGGTGAAACGGATGTATTATCTATAGGGAGAAAGAGCCGCAAAATAAGTGATTGTCTGCTGATCCTCCTCGCATCTGTGATGAAGCTGCTACTTGACTGCAAAACAGTCGTATTTTGCAATGAGCGTTGTGTTCCACCACTAGGGCCACCTGTTTTGCAGCCTTATCTGCTATGGGATGATCGTATTCACTACCGGGCAAATGGGTATATTAGGGAGCTTTACCAAAGAGGACGGCAACGGCAGCGAGAACGTCGCATCAAAATCGCTTCAAAAAAAAAAAAAAAAACGTCGCTTCAAATTTTTTCAATATGTAAAATGTGTGTCTGTTATCCAAAAATGAAACTGGTTTCACCGGCGTTCAAGTTTGGAGAAAAAAAGAAAAATCCAACGTCGAGTGCTGACGTTCTCCCCAAGCAGCTGATTTTGGTCAATTTACGTCGTTGTTTTGCAAATGACGGCAAAGAAATGTACGAAAATGTAAAACGAACGTCCAGGGCTTACAGAACGATTGTTTTTACTAATTAAACCTGTTGTTGTTTTGTGACGTTTCCGTCGCCTTTAACGTCTTCGATGCTAAAGCTCTCTATAGGTGGTGTGCAACCAATCTCTAGAGACACAGATAACAATAACGAAACGTGCAAACGCTGAATGACGAACAAAAGGAGCTAACGAAAGATCTATTGTTTTCGTCAACCAACATGGCGGCGATGACGTAACATCCACACCACCTGTTGGCATCTGCTTTACCTTGATCCGTTTAAATGAAAGCCAAACTATGCAACATATACAATTGTCAAAAAGTGTATGCATGAAATAATGAATTTATCGGTATTGACATGGGCAAACTCTAGAGAAGTCTGATTGCTCCAAACAACAGTCAAACCTAGGACGCGTGTATGTGTTCATCATTGAAAATCCTCTCTTGCAAAAGAGGAAAGCTAGTGTGAAAAACTTTCGTTTTCAACGAGAGTTCCCCAAGGCTTTATTCTTATGTTTGCTTCAAACACTCAAGGCAATTAATAGAAAGCAGGAGCAGATGACTAGGGGTGTCCATCTCCATTAATTTCTTGAGTCAACCCTTTCCCGAGGGTGCATTTTTTGGGAGACTATTATGTCTATGCCTATCCCGGTTTAGGATTAACGGAATAACAGGAAAAACGTTTTCCAAAAAAAAACGAGTATTCCGAAAACGGAATTGTTCGTGCAGAGGTGACCCGAGAGCTGACACTTGAAGTAGTCTGGACACGACTAAAACTGACATTTGGCGGCCGCGCACGATTTGGGCGCCGAGTCATCATCAACAAATACAATGCCTCTTTAAAGGAAATAGCTCACCTATGCATGTAGTGTTACTCCCGTTTTTAAGACTCATGTGAAACGGACAAGCACATGTGAAACCATCAGGATGTAAGAGGCAAAGGTGGCTACAGCTATTGTCGCACGGACTGCTACCTAGGAAAACAAGAATCACAGGATAAGAAAATGTGACGAAAATTTAGAAGCATCGCAATCGATTAATGAACTCAAGGGCAACAAATGCAGGTCACGCATTTGTCACGTTTAAAAAATACTTTTTAATTTAGAATACTTCGTGTTTTGGTAGTAGTGTAACCAGAAATAACTTGCCATTCCCGTTTACCTAAGGACCAGCCTCTTCCTGCAGAAGGCCCAAGGTCTAAAATTCCTGTTTGTTGTTTGCGTCCTCCACAAACCTCAGTCACTTAAGGCGTTTCTGTGCATGTGCAATCTTACCGAATGTTTGTGACAGCATTGTGATTTGCTTAATTTCTTTCACTTTGACATTGGATGCATTGGTAGTAGATAACACATGAACGGGAGATCTGTATGGGCGTTTACAATGGCTCGCCTATCGGCTCGCCATTGTAAACGTCCATATAGATCGGACGCGAATATTTTATCCTGCTTGTGAAATGAATACACTAAATTGAATGCAAAGTATTGTTATGGGATTCGCTAATTGGACATGGATGCCAAAATGCTGTACGTCCCACAGGAGATGCATGAGACAATTATTGAAATATTCAAAATTTTCAGTCACTGCCAAATCGCCAGTATGGCAACAGCTCGTTTTCGTCCGCCGAAAACTGAAGAGGATGAAATTTCCTTACTGTCTGAAACCGTACCTAAAAACACCAAGTACAACGTTTTTACTGCCTGGCAGAACACGAGAATGAACAAAAAAGCGCAGTTGGAAACATCTGGAGGCAACGGACTTGAGTCGACCAATGTCGAGGAGCTGTCGGTCCCACTCGAGCACATGACCGCCGACAGTTTAAACTTCTGGCTCTGCAAATTCATTTGTGAAGTTGCGAAGCAAACCGGGGAACGCTACCCTCCTAAGACGCTGTACCTACTTGTTTGCGGCATTAATCGCCATTTGGAAAACGTACAAGGAGAAAAAGAGTTTAAAATTAAATTCTATGATGAAAATATGTCCATTTTGTTATTCATTTTAATCAGTAGAGATCTGTATCAAAAGTTAATGAATACTGCTCATTAGCTGAGCAGGAGTTTGTATCAAAAGTTAATTCTACTGTTTAATAATTCATCAACCCCAGCCTTTCCCTGCTACCTATTCAATCCCTCCCCGAGCTTTCAGACAGTTGATTTGTATTGGGGTTTATAGTTGTGTACATGTGATCTGTTTGCACCCTCATGAATAATTAATGAAATTTACAAGTCCATTTACAGATCAAAAGTTTAAGTCAACACTAAAAAGTGATGGTAGTACGGTAGTTACTGAATCGATCTGATGACCCAGAGTTGTTAAATAAAACTCTGATCTCGTTAAAGGAAATGAGATATTAAATGTTCAGCATGGGAAATAGTGAGAATGATGTTTTTCAAGAAAGTGGTGCACTCTTACTCGGAAAAAAAAAGTCCAAGTTCTCTTAACAGGAGAAGTAAGCCTGCGTTGCTTTCTGCCATATCACGTGTCGACATTCAAATCCTAGAAGTATGCAGGATGATTGTACCATATGAACCAAGTTTAAAGGCCTAAGGCCCAAGCAAACGGCTTCAACAATTGCTTCAACATGCGTTCGATCTTGTCGAACAGCAACCGTTATCGCGAACTGATTTATCTTATCCTTGGGCGGAGTTGAAGTTGAAGCTCTTTGCCATCATTTTTCCATTATCATCTTTCGTAAGGTATCATCATCCTTCGTTGGGGTATGCGCGTGCGCACTAATCGGTCTCTCAAAGACGTATCCATGGTAACAACCGAGGTGAGGCTTTGTTAAATCAAATGTTAATGACCTCTTGAAACCGTTTGCCATCCCGATGCTCAACTTCGTTCCACCATCGGTCAATTGCGTTCAACAAAGTCGAATGGATGTTGAAGCCAATGTTAAAGCCTTTCGCCCGGGCTTTTAGCCCGCAAGAGTCTTCTGTAGCTCAGTGGTAGGGGAGCTCAGAATTTTTTTCTCCGGAATATTTCCCGAATAGGACTGCGTCACTTTTTTTTCGAAAAATATAATTCTAAGCTTTTATCTCGTTCGATGCTAACCTTGGACGAAAACGTATGTTTGGAGCACTAGTATGTGCTCCATATGCTGTATATAAAACGTATGTTTGGAGTACTACTAAATACGCAAACTGGGCCTTAATCAAAAATCTTTACTCTCATTTTCTTTCTTTATTCATCTACGTCTAACTTCAGGAACATTAAGTGTGAAATCTCGAGGACAAAAGGTGAAATATATGATTTACGGTGTTGAGATTTGATGTTATGTTTCCAAGTTAGGTGCTCTTTAAGATGCCAAAGAAATCAACAGTATCGCAGAATAGAGGTTTGCAGCAGGAGCCTTCCAGTGAGAGGGAATTAAATACTCAGTCATTAATTAAGAGTACTGGACACACCTGTCTGTTTTTTGGGATTATACACCCGGACTTCCATTAGATGCTTCAGTCCAGATCTCAGAACTACAAGAGACGAGGGATCGCTAATGCTTGCCCGCTGAATGTCTTCGCTACTCCAGTCTGTCCAATAGACAAAGCCATTGTCAACATCAAGACCAAATGGATGTGACAGACCTCGCACTATCGCAGTGCGATTGCTACCATCAAGCTCAGCACATTCTATCAAGTCTGTCAATGCATCCGCCCAATAGAGCTTCCTTGCTTGGTAGTCGATGCTAAGACCATTAGGCCAGGAAAGGCCTTTTCCCTGAACTAAAACGTCACGAGCTGTGCCATCCATGTTGGCCACTTCTATTTTTGCTGGAGAATTCCAGTCACTCCAATACATTTTCCTGTAAAGCACAACAAAACTGATTGTTTTTCACTCAAACGAATCAGCGAAGGCACTTTTCAAAAATGTTAAATTTCAAGCGATTTGCCGCTCTTCCAACAAAGTTGTACCCTGAAGCGGGACACGTTCGCCCTGCTAGCCAATCACGAATCGCTCTTATTTTCAAGCCTAGGATTCTCACGTTATTTGCAAAACAAAGATGGCGGGCTCATTAGCATCATCTCCTTAAATGCAGGCGTATTCTGTTGCGATAATTGTTTAACGGTTTGGAAGATACCCTTTTCGGTTCGTTCTTTTAGCGTTCCCTAGTTTTCCATGGTTTGACCCGGTCACTGGGGGCCTCTAACAGCACGAGAACCATAAATGCCACAAGCGCTTTTCGTTTGCGTGTTTGCGCCATGTTTTCAAATTTAGCGCCAACTTGCGCCGGTAGCTTGTTTCGTCTAGCAATGTTGGATTAGTGTTTTGCCACTATCTCAACATTCACATCCAACAATGTTGGATGTTGGATCCAACTTTGTTCGATAGTTTTGCCAGGGCTTAAGTTGGGAAAAGGCTGGCGTTCACTTGTCCCACGACCGAGCTAATGAGAGCGTGGGTTTATTGCAAAGCAGTTTTTGACCTGATCTCGGCGATAGACGCATGCTTAATTCTCACTTGCTAGGTCGTGGGGTAAATCGCTGCTAGTTTTGCTAAGTTTTAAAATGCTACTGAGACGAAAATCAGTGTTCTGTTAGTTTGTTTGTTTATTTTTTCCATCATTTTTTTTTTGAAGACTAGACCCTAAAGTTGACAAAAATATCAGTCCGCGGCTAACCTAACGATGATTTACACCTGTAAAGGCCGCCCGAAAGTGTGCACATTTTGTCTGCCATTATATTGCAAGCGAAATTTCGAAGAGAAATGGCAAAATACGTTTGCTGGAAAAGAAAAGATATATCTTAAGAATGAAAAAGGTTTGAGGTTATGTGCATTTTAAATTATTTTCCGGCAGCATACTTACCCTTCCACTGGGTGCAAAATTATAGCCCTAGGCCGTGAAACACCTTCACGGAACAAGACTTTCTTGAACGATCCATTCAGCTTAGCAACTGCCACCTCGTGTGCTTCGGCATCGGTCCAATATAAGTTCCGTCCAAGCCAATCCACCGCTATACCATCAACGTTTTTAACCGAATTTACCAGCACTTCGACTTTTCTAGTATTAATACTGAACCTGCTTATGTTGTCTCGCACAATATCGGAAAAGTAAATCATTTGTTCTTTTGCATCGTAGTCCAGACCCATGGCATTCCCAAGCCCGAGCAGAGGTGCGATTGTGTCCCCAGAGGCATTAGCCTCAATGGGCATGCCTACGATTTCGGTCCCCCGTGCGTAAATTAAGAAAGTATCTTGCAGAATGCAGGATTTCTTATCTGTAGCCAATTTGTAACGTATCATACATCTGCATACACAGCCTCCTGTCGGTGCAGGAGTGACGAGACACAGTTGCTGACAACCACATTTACTACTGTCGTTACAAGGATTAAAGGTGTGTGGTTGCCTCGCACTGTGATACACTTGGACATCCATGGGCTGTCTAAGGCCGCCCAAAAGGATTTTGCTTTCATTAGCAATAAACTTGTCCACTTTCACAACGGCTTGTCGCGTCCAATCGGAGAAGTATAAATCATTTCTAAAAACAGTTATAGCAAATGGATGAGCCACTAATGGGTGACCAAGAATCCTTCTCCTCTCCCCGCCATCATAGCTCATGCCTCCTATGTAATCAAAATGGGCATCTGCCCAATATATTTTACGTGTTGGGTAGTCCAAGGTGAGTGCATTGGGCCAATAAATGCCTGTGCTTGCAATCACTGTTCTGTTTGACCCGTCCATTCCTGCTCTCTCTATCTTGTGCATTCCCCAATCTGTCCAGAACAAGTAACTAGGACAAACAGCAAGCCAGAGAGTCAGTGAAAATAAACAGTCGTAGTGTGGCTTTGATGTTTGTTTTACGTCTGGTCCAGTTGTTTGAATACTGAAGGTAAAGTAATCGCTAATGCATGGCTAACTATGACAAAAATATATAGTCACACAATTAGGCAGGCATGTTATACATTAACGCTCAATTCAGAAGTATGTAATGTTCTGCAAAGAAAACCTCTAAGACAAACACAAACTGGCATTCACTTTCTAATAGGACAGAAATCCCATGGCCCTGAAAAATATTCAGTAAATATGGACGACAACGATCAGCACTGACAAGAGGGCATAGAAAGTCTCATGTCGACCCAGTTTATCCATATTTTGGATGAAAGTGGTCTTTACTTTTAGCTGAAATTACTGTCTGAAAGCATGCAATGTCAAATAGCGAAATTAAGCCCTCTGTTAACATTACGTCACAAGGTAGCGTGCGTTAAACAGCCTTGAAACACCAGATTACTGAAGAGCAGTTCATTTCTTGGACAGAACGACACGAACACTTGAGGTGCCTATTTTTACACGACGTTACTTAAGCTACTTATTTTAATATACTTAGGATGCCAATAGCCCATTTCCGAGTTCACTTCAGCCTCTTTTTCAAAGCGAGTCTAAGTGCGAAGTCTTTCTTCTGAAAATTGTTTTTATTCATATGCAAAGTAAAACTAATTACCATCACAAAATTTTAGCACTTAGACTCGCTTTGAAAAGGAGGCTGACGTGAACTCGGAAATGGCTCATTCCAGTAGCCTGCGAGAGCATCCTGTTTTTTCGGCTCTAGTTTCAACCGCCGAAACTAGAGCAGAGCCGAAAAAACCGGATGCTCTCGCAGGCTGCCATTTCAGCAGTGCTAGTCATATCATACAATATCTCAAATTCTTTACCCTCAGATTTTTTGAGTAGCTTTAGGATGCATTCGATTGGCCTTAATCCGGAATAACAAAGCAAGTGTCTCATTCTACAAATCACCCCAGGATAATGTTTATGTTACCGGAATACAAAAGAGGTTTTCACCATCGTTTGCCGGCAAATTGTTTATAGAAATGTCTTCCGTAATTTACGTCTTAAGAAAAATCTAGAGGTTATTCCGTTTATTCAGTATTCTTTAATAAGGTCAGTCGAACGCACCCTCAGATCGCTAGTGTCTCTGAGCTTTCACAACTTCCTAACCATGCTATACCATAAAGGCTACACAGTCCCCCACTCAGTACAGGTGGTGTGCACGTTACGTCATCGCCGCCATGTTGGTTGCCGAAAACAATAGATCTCTCGTTAGCTCCTTTTGTTCGTCATCCAGCATTTGCACATTTCATTATTGTTATCTGCGTCTCTAGAGATTGGTTGCAGACCACCTATAGGTTCTCTAGCAACTGATCTTGGTTCCTTGACGCAAATGAACTGACGGGCTGGAAAGGGACTCAGTCATCAATCCGGGCCCGCAGTAATTGGCGCAAGCTGTTGCGGTGTCCCTGCCTGCATTGTATCAGTTAGCATAATTTGTATCTTTATTTATATATTTATTCTTGTGTGTTGGCGAAGCTAATAAAATAAATAAATAAATCACCAACTTACCCATCCCTCGGGTCAACCGCAATACTCCTGGGATTTTCGAGATCTTTTGTGATTAGCGATGACAGGTAGCTTCCATTCAGTTTGCAAACAAAGATCCGCCTGGCAGAGCTATCCACAAAATACAAATTTTTGGCCACCCAGTCAACGGCAATGCCAACTGGTACGGCTAGTCCATCTTTTACAATTGCTTGCACCTGGTAAAAACAATGCACACCTCAGCCGACCAAGAAATTAAGGAAGGTAGAATTTTCAAAGCTTTCCTTGTTGTCAGAATTATGAATTAGAGGGGTGATCCAAAGCAGATCCAATTACAATGGAATAAAATTAGGAAAGGATTCCAATTTCCTCGGGGGGAACGTTTGATGTAACTACAGTGCATGATTCAACAAAATGGTGGACTTTGAAAGGTGACCAGATAACTTAAGGCCTATGTCGATTAGTCAAGTTCTTTGGCGCCTTCTGTGTCTCTGTGTGTGTCTCTCTCTCTCTCTCTCTCTCTCTCTCTCTCTCTCTCTCTCTCTCTCTCTCTCTCTCTCTCTCTGCTCTTTTCAGTGGCTTCAAAGTGGTTGATTTTCATTTTCAAATTCAAAAGACGTGCGAACCCTGTCGTGTCAGAACTCTGCAGATGACAGTGGCAATAATTTAAAGTGTACCTAACCTGAAAAGATAATTTTCTTCACCTATATCAAAAAATATTTTGCCATTTTCGCCTCGAGATTTCTCTTTCATTTCGCGATATAACTTAGCCAAATTAGCAGTCACTTGAACCACGACCAAGATAGTAAGAGGCATGGGTCTGTTCCTGAGATGACGTGACAAACTGCTTTGGTTTGAAAAGCACTTTGTTATCCCACATTAGGAATAGACCCATCCCAATCACTAGCTCGGCCGTGGGATAAATGACAGAGGGTTTGCGAAAGAAACTGTTTGGTGGTGAGGTGCAGATCCACAACAAGACTCAACCAGCTTACCTTCCCAGGATGGCTGCCGTACTTATCTAACACAATGCGTGTACTATATATGGCATTGTTGATCACATCCGTCCAGTACAGTTTGCCTTCACTGATATCAAAGTCAAGAGCCACTGTACGACTCAAGTTCGAGAACACGTCACTGTAAACATTACCATCCAGGCTTGCTTGGCGTATGCTCTTTCTGTTTGCTAATAATAGCCATGGCTCTTTAACTCCTAAAACAAAACAACACAAAACAAAACAATTCAGAAGGCATCTTGTTTTCAAACTTGACTTCGAAAAATAACAATAATTATAATAATAATAATAATAATAATAATAATAATAGTTTATTTAACAGATCCACGGAATGGCTCTTCTCTGTTAAGTTACATTAATAATTAAAAGTAAATAAATAATTAAAATTACATTATTTACAATTGAAAAAAAAATAGAATAATCCTGAAAAAATTTGAAAACTACGGTAAGATTGACTAATCACTTTGAAATCTACTACATAAAAATTTCCTTGAAAGCGTTAGAAAGATTCTATAGTCTTTACAGTTTCTAATAGAGTCCGGCAAATTGTTAAATAGCTTCGACGCATTATCTTGGAAGGTGCCGTTTTCGGTCGGAACCACTAATCTAATGGAGTTGCTTGAGCGAAGTTCTTTGCGACATTCCTGTTTTATTAATTTTTGGTAATCCGGCCAAGTCTCAGAATTATGCAGAGCTTTAAAGCATGATTTCAGGAGATTGAGATCTCTTCTCTCATTAATTGGAAGCCATCCGATTTTCAATGCATCCTGAAAGTTCTTGACGTAGCCACCGAGTATAAAACTTGCGGCAGCAAATTGAACTCGTTGCAAACGGCATAGTAGCAAACAACAATCCAGTAAACATTACTGACAGGAGAGCATAAGGAGCCCGTCATTGAGGAAAATAATTTCACTTGGATTTGCTCACGTTTTGAAAGCAACTTCCAAGTTCTGCAAAATAAAGGAAAAACCTCACCCTATATATCATTTTGGTTTTCACTTGGTTTTCTCGAAATACGAAAACGCCAAGATTTTTGCATACATAATATGCAAAAAAAGCGCAAGCCAGCAGGAGAGAAACCAGAGCAACGCTTTTGCGCACAAGGTCGACCGTACTAAAAAATGGCGCCCAATTTATTATTCTTTTGTTTTCATGTAAATTACACCTCCAAGCCTCATTTCAGAGCAAAAATTATTTTCAATTCAGCACACGCTAACGAGGTTTGGTAGGTCAATTTTCATAAAGACAAAAGAATAATTTATTGTCCGCCATTTATCAATACGGTGTATGCAAAAGCTTCAGCTAACTGTTTCCCAGGACATCGCATTACCTTGAGGTCGGCACGTCCGTGGGGGCTCAAATACATAGCCCTCCGCACAAAAGCACTTGTAAGATCCATTGGTGTTAACACAATGATGATCACAGATTCCGATCGTTAAACATTCATTTATATCTGCAGAAAGGAGGTGAAAGGAAAGGATGTTTCAAGCATCAGTATTACATGCTTCTAGCCCACGCCAGTTTAGTTTTAGTAATTTAAATGGTTTGCTAATTCATAGGCGCAAATTCTATCTGTATGTACTCAAATACGATGCCTGGTAAACTGCGTCCTTAATAAACCTATTCTGGAGCTAATCGCAATCGTGACATTTGTAAAAGCAAGGTTTTTAATTGAGTGTCGGAAAACAAGCGCCAAGCACGGCAAAACACGCTAAGGCAAGTAACAATTACTTTGCTTTTGCCTTCCATTAGTTGAGAATGTGGCATGAGACAACAATTTTTTCAAGCCAACACAAAGCGCAGAAATGCAAAAAACAAAGAAATCGCGATGTAGCCTGCATAGCTGGCGGTTTTGTCCGAGCGAACGAGCAAGCGGCAAAGCCACGAAAATGAGCGGCGAAGCGGGGGAGGCGATCAATCCTCTCGCGGCTTCGTAACTCGTTTTCGCGGCATCGCCGCTTGTTCGTTCACTCGGACAAGACCGCCAGCTGCGCAGCAGGTAGTCGCCATGCTACTTTCGACACTCAACTGAAAAGCACGCTGTTCAACTTGAATAACTTCGAGTGAAGCTATGATCCTCGCAGTTATGAACGCAATTTTAGCGATTGCGTAGAGAAGCCTGAAAATTTTCAGGACTTCAACGGGGTTTGAACCCTTGACCTCGCGATGCCGGTGCGAGGCTGTAACCAACTGAGCTATGAAGCCACTAATGTTGGGAGCTGGTCATTTGTGGGTACAAATGTTCCCGTGATGAATGAATTCATCACCTTCCCTTAATCACCATTATAATATGTGCACACTAAATCTATCTTCTCTTAAGTACATCGAGCACCGTTTTCGAATTGTCCGAGTTTTGAACGGTACCAGCGTATGTCCCGATTTATGGTAAAGGGTATTAAGACAGGAACCTAATCGGGAAGTGATTAAGATTCATACTGCTCACATTCATGCCAATTTATGTGCTTATTAACCTTGCAATGAATGGCTTCTCTGTCTGCCACTATATGGTCCACGAATGATCTTGGAGCACAACACCACATCTAGGTGCTATTACGTTGGAATTGGTTTTTACAGAAAAAAAGAGGAGTACCCGGAGAAAAACTCGCGCTAGATTGAGATCCCTTGAAACTATGTCCACATGTCACCACAAGGATGGCCACGTAGTCGAGAGCAGGAATTGAAGCTCGGATGAAGAGGTGGCAAGCGCAGCTCATGAATACTACACGCCAGCCTAACTCCCCAATGTTTGAAATAAAACTTGGCAATTATTATCTTTACTAAATTAGAGACGAAAAGCTAGTTCCTGCCAGGGTGTACATGGACAAGCATGTACTAAAGCCAAAACTGCTTCTTACCATTGCAAGTTACCCCGTCAGAATCTAAGAGGTAACCTCTTTTACAGAGACACTCTGGTCCTTTCGGAGTCTGCCGACAGAGATTATGGCTACAGTTCTTCAGCTTCAAGCAATCTTGATTTACTGAAATGATATCCAGAGCTCATTAGGACATTGAGGAAAATAATTTGTTTTATAAAATGTTCAAATAATTACGCGCGCTAAGATTGGTCGAATCGAGTGCATTATATCTCAACATATGCACGCGCCCTACGTCACGCGCGTGCATTGTTGCATTATAATGCACGCCGGTTATGTCACAAGTGTGCAAATCTCTGGACACAAACAGGTGATTTCGCCTGTTTTGTTAGTTGCTATTTTATAAAAGGAATAAAAAACTTGTTCCTCGTGCACTGTTGAGTTACATAAGCGCTTGGGAATTTTTAAGAACACTCGAGAAGTGCCAGAGGCACTCACCTACGGCTCGTGCTTCTCTAGGCACTTCTCTCGTGTTCTTAACATTCCCGCGTGCTTATATAACTCAACAATGCACTCGGCGCGTTTTATATTCTTTTATCAAAGCACAACTTGACATCACTGTCATACTGGCTAGGCTGGTGCAGTAATTTACTTTCCAACGTCATTGTAACTGTTACTAGTACTGACTTAAGAATGAAATTAGTTTCTCCATCTTGTCATTCTTGCTTGTCGGAAATGTAATAGATGATTAGTATTATTGATTCGAGGTGCATGAATTTTCAACTAAGAGTTAGGAAATGTGGCCAGGAGATAGCGGGTCAAAAAAACAAATACAAAGGGATAAGCCTATGATCTGTATTGGAAGTTATTTACGGAAGTAATTCTCCAACACACTACACCAATATGTTCAACAATAGACAACTGCATGGAACTGAATAATTAATGAGTGAGTTCGAACGGCAATTCTGGTCTTAAGAACAGTTCTATCATGCTTTGAACGAGTACTCACAGCAATGTGTCCCTTCATCTGAGTTATCACCACAGTCATTATTCCCATCGCAAACTTGATCCATTGCCAAGCACTGCGTGGTCCCAATACACTGCCACTGGTTGGGTAAACATGTGACAGGACCTGGAATTATGGGACAAGAGCAAAATGCAAGTTAAGCTTCCTAGAGCACTTTGTTTCTTTCTTCCTTCTTTCTGTCTTGATTGATTGAGTTAGTTAGTTATTCATGTATGTATGTATGTTTGTATTTATTTATTTATTTATTTATTTATATATTTATTTATTTATTTATTTATTTATTTATTTACAATCTTAACCGAAAGCCATAGGCTACTCACACAGCAAAGCTCCACGAAAAGGCCCAGTACAGTCAAGAGCCATTTTGAGAAAATTTCGATTTTGCAGCACTACGCTCCGCGATTGACTCAAACTGAAATCTCACACACATTTACTTGCAATCAGAGGCAAAATAAAAACAATTGAGAATTTCTCCCATGCATTTCCCCATGCTTAGTGCCCGTTGGTTTTTCATTTTATGACACTCGTTTGAATACCACTCTACGAGACCAAATGTTATTCAAGGTAAAAGTGAACGCCAACTAGGTGCGTGGCACGCCAACACAAATTAGCGCAAACAGCCAATACTATTCAAAGGGCACGGTAGATGATGAGTATTTCTCAAGCCCTGCTGCAATCTTGTCAAGACCAGCGATACTTGGACCAGAATCACTGAAATTTTCTAAATATTGAGTATCGCAAATGCAGGTCCATGGATAAAATTCTCTCAGTTCAATTTACCACAGCCTTGTTCATCAGATTTGTTAGCACAGTCAGCGTCCCCATCGCATTTCCAGTTGATATTTATGCATGTTCCATCAGAGCATCTGAACTCAGTAGCTGCATCACACTGCCTCGTTGCTACCAAAAAAAAGGACACATCAACTTACTTCTCTCAACGAGGTGAACAAAACTCAAAGGTGCCAACGAACTTAGTGGTAATCAAGACGATAACAATGATGATCATTAAAAGAAATGACTGTGAGGATTAGGATGTGAATGAATGCGAAAGCAATGATGGGGTCGAGGAAAGCAATCACTACCACAAGATGAATGAGGGAGAGGGCCACCAGAATGTATGTTAAATATGGGGATAAATGAGAAGAAGGATTTGAGAGAATGAAAACGATTTGAGTTTGGAGGTAGGGTTACAATACGAATAACAGGATGAGCACGAAGATGCGGTCCTGCAAGAAAATGGGAGTGAAGACAAAGACAAAATTACATGAAGATAGTGATTCTATCAAGTTTGAAAACAAGGACAAGGTACAGATTGAGGGTGACATTTCAGGATGAATAGGATGACGATGAGGATGAGAACGAAGATAGCAATGATGATGGCAGGAGCCCATGAGTACGACCGTCCGCCTTCAACCATTGGGTTCGTAGACCGACACAGGAGTAGACGAGCTACTTTTGGAACGACATTTCGCACGCTAAAAAGCATATGCAGGAATGTTCCTCCAATCAAATGGCTTAGCATGACAGCGATTGAAAGGTCATTATTTGTGCCATGTATTCTTCCCACAGAGGAGAGTGCTTGCAACCATGGCAACCACTTTCGCGGGAATTTCAAAAACTAAAAATAACCCGGCCTACCCCTGTGCTGGTGGGCCGGACCATAACATATGGATGCTCCTCTTTATGCTCTCCTGGAGCATAAAACAACAGAGAGGATGGAGGCCAAGATACCATTGCCAAAGAGGATATGATGGCGATAAGCTAACACAAAAAAGAAGACAATAAGAAGAATGAGAACAAGAAAGGGATGACAATGGGATAAGGATGTGATGGGGGATGAACCCGAATACGAGGTTGTGGACAGAGTGAGGATCTGGACCAGGACTGAAGAAGGTTAAGGTGGGAGGGGACAACGACGATGTGAAAGCAACAAGAATCAACATGATGTGATAAGGACTGTAGTAATTACTTTTGTCACTAATTGTCTAATGACATAGAAAACGTGATTATCGTAGTTAGCATGAGAACAAGGCTTGTTGAAAAGAATAAACCAACCACTTGAAAGAGTCTTCATGTCTTTACAAAAACGACCTAAACCGGCCATTGGACGGGAAAGGATGAGAAAATGCACGAAAACAATGGACAACAATGGGATAAGAAAAGTTATGTATGAAAACAAAATGAAGAAAAGGATGCGGATGAAGATTAGAACGATGAAAAGGGCAAGGTTTACGATCTAAACAAGGTTTACGATCTAAACAAGGTTTACGATCTAAACAAGTATGGAGTGAGGACGGAATGAGGATGAAGTCGAGGATAAGAAAAAAGATGAGGAAGACGACGAGGATGGGGATGTGAATGAATGAACACAAGAGTGATGCTGAGGATGGAGTGAGGATAAGGCTCACTTTGGAATAAATACGGACTAGGGATGGGATGATGATGACGTACAATCAGGAAGAGGATAATAAGGATAGGGTTCTGATGAGGACGATAATAAGGTAAAAGGGATAAAGATAGGATGGAATGAGGATGCGACTGAGGGATAGAATGAAGACGAGGAACTTGATCAAGATGAGGTCCAGGAGGACCTGGTTAGACTCTCGAGTCTTCTCGGATAAGGACGATAAACCGTAGGTCCCGCCTAACAATCCTGGTTCGTAAATGACTCTGTGGGACGTTAAAGAACCCACGCACTGTTCGTGAAGAGTAGGGGACGTAGATCCCGGTGTCGTGGTCTCTGGCC
>BLFK01000284.1:702572-705072 GCA_014634185.1 Astreopora myriophthalma
TGGTCAATAAAGGATTTATTATATGGCTTTCGGGGAAATTTTTCTCGCGGGACACGGCGGGTGGCCCCGAGCGGGCAAGATAGCTCCATCTTGCCCGCTAGGGTAGCCAATCACAGCGCACGATTTGGTTCATCTTGTCCGCTCACGGAGCTAGCCATATAATAAAAATTAATATTGACAGACCGTGAATTGTGATTTACCGCCCGTACGGTCCATGGAACCATGTTAACGGTCCGTTTATTTTGTATGTACGGCAACGATAGTGACAGAGCAAATTGTACTAGACGATCTGAAAACTGCATGTCATTCAAGGAACTTACAGTAGTGCACCCTAAAAAAAGAACTCGATTAGTACACATCAAAGTAGAACCCGCAGTTTCTTTTCTGGTCTGCACTGGCGCGCCCTTTCCTTCTGCGTAACAGGCGCAACAGCCTGCCAAAAATTGTGCCACGGCGATCGATCACATTATCTACTCTACAGCGCTAGAAACTAGCTTTAATGTCGCAAGGCCGGTCATTGCTACCCTCCAAGAAAAAAGGAAACCGTCATTGATCGTTTTCAGTAGTTGTCTCCTTTCTTGAACAACTCCTCGGAGGGAAATGAAATGTACCTCTTCATGTTTTAATCATAAGCAATTTACGGACCGTGAACTCTTATTCCCGGTCCGTACATTGACTTCTAAACGGAGGTTTAGGTCATTTCAGGGTGCAATACTGTACCTTCTTTTAACGACAAGCAATATACGTGTTAAACCCTGGCAATCACAGTCATGCTAAAAACTGCAACAACACAACGCGGTTCTCCCTCTCACTCTAGCGCGCATGCGCCATCCAACTCATTATGTAACAAGAAGTAAATTCCTATCATAAAACAGTACGGACCATAAACTGCTTTAGCCAGTCATGACATACATTACGGAGACTTGGTGGAAAGACCGCGTATCTGATGGCATTGTTGACATCCCTGGTTATTCTCTGGTCCGCGAATACCGAAAGAGATGCTCATGGCAGTGTTTATGCCTACATCAAGGAGGGCAGGTGCAAGTACCAACAACTGAGTGAATTGACCTGTTGCGATGATCACAAAGGTCTATGGCTTCATTTAAGACCAAACCACCTCCCTCGAGGCTTCTCTTGCATTGTTGCTGCCGTAATTTACCACCCACCAAAGGCAGAGGATATATCAATTCGAAATCATCTGTTTCAATCGCTTGCCCTGGCTGAATTTAAATACCCAAGCTGTGTTGTTGTTGTTGTTTTTTTTTTTAGTATCTGGCGACCTCAGCCGATTGGACATTAACGGGTTGTTGAGACATTTTCACCTGAAACAAATCATTAACGTGCCTAATCGCAAGGGCGCTACGTTAGACCTTGTGTTAACCAACATGCATGAATTTTACACTTCACCACTGGCGTTCCCACCGTTTGGTCTCTCAGACCACAACACCGTAGTTGCTTCTCCAACGTCTGAGAAAGTTAACATCAACACCAAGAGAGAGCATACTAAGCGCGATCAATGGCCAAGTTGTAAGGCAGCGATGAGGAGATACCTAAACAGTATTGACTGGCCATTGTTGTTCACCTCGCTTGGAAGCTGCGAGGATAAGTGGGGTATATTCCAGCAAGCTATCCTCATCGGAATTGATATTTTAATGCCTGCAGAACAAGTACACATGTGCTCAGCCGACGCGCCATGGATGATCCCGAGACTTTGAGAAAATTTGATCGAGAAAAGACAAAATGCCTTTACCAACTACGGCACGAATTCCCCTGTGTTCAAGCATTACAGGAACTTAGTAAATCGGGAGAGGAAAACTTGTAGAGGGAGGTATTATGTGTCCAGGATACAACATCTAAAGGATGAATATCCCAAAAGGTGGTGGGACGAAGTGAAGCGTCTGAGTGGAGCAAAGACCGAGAATGGCGATCTGTGTAGTCAAATTAATGTGATCACTTTTCAGATCTTTCCCAAGGGGAGCAGGCTAACTCCATCAACTTAGCCTTCCTCGAACCTCTAGAAGAATATAAGTTGCCAGCTCCGCTTGAACGTCTCCCGTTAGAGGTTATTCCAGAGATGTTATGTGTCTCAGAAGAACGCGTTCAAAGGACGCTACTGAAAGTCAACCCCACCAAAGCTGCTGGACCGGACACAATCCCGAACTGGCTACTCAAGGAGTACGCCGATATCCTGGCCTTTCCGATTGTGAAGATTGTCAACCCTTGTTATAGTCCTTCTGTCTGGTTGGAAAATGGCCGATGTCTCACCCGTGATGAAAAAGAAACCAGTACTGGATCTGAAGAAAGATTTAAGACCTATTTCCCCAACGCCTTATATTTCTAAAGTGGCAGAAGGATTCGTTGTTAAGACCATCTCAAGCCTGCTGTACTCGATGTTATTGATAGTAGCCAGTATGGGGCAGTCCCGAATTCGTCAACTACTTTGCCTTTAATAAGCATGTTGCATACTTGGTCCCTGAACACTGACGGGAACAGTGCCACC
>BLFK01000284.1:710072-714070 GCA_014634185.1 Astreopora myriophthalma
TCTACAGGAGTGGTTTTCCCATCTCAAAAAACCAACATTTGATTTGCTACGAGTTGACTTGATTTCTGTACTGTGATGTCCTGATTTAGTGCTTTAGCTCTAGCTAAATCAATTGATACTTAAATAAGTTCATTAGAATTATTTTTTACAACTTCCAAACTTCCATGCGACAGCTCAAATGGCATTGAAAAAAGCTTTAACAATTTCACAGCTTTGTGAAACATCACCCAGAAAATATTACTTAAGTTAACTGTATTATCGTTATCGTCATTGGTATCATTATCACTGTCGTTTTCATCATTGTCATCAAAATTTGACAGCTTTTATTTGACATTGTCTGTTCAAAGAGTTCAACTGCGGGCAAACTACCACCTGCTACCCTCAGGCTTTCATGCAATGCAGCTTTCTGCCCTTACAGACATTCCTGTTGCTGAAGATGCCTTTGCAATAACATTATGATGATAAAATGTCCTAGCAAAGACAATGCTTGAATTTCAAATTTCATTCTTGAAAGTCACTGCTAGTGTGTTAAGAACTCAAGGACTTTCCTTATGATACTGGCCATACCATCCATACCATACAAGCTAAGCAGTGTTATGGATTTGTTCTTCCAATGATTGAATTCAAATTCTCACCAGCTGTGCATTCAACCCCGTCAGGAAACATCCCAAAGCCCCACACAAACACTACGGGTGTAACTGTGGCTTTCACCACCCTTCCAATTAGCTTCCTGATCTCTCTCGCAAAGTCTTAACACTTCCCTGTTTTTTTTTTCTCTCCCCTTACTTTCCATGCACAAGTCCCCTGGCATCGCTATGTCATTTACCTGACAATGCTTTTCCCATTTGTCCAGCACCACTTGTTCAGGTAGGACAAGGCACTTGATCAACATGCATTGCAATAAATTAACCCCAAATTGTTTAAACCCAAATTCTGCAACTCACAAAGAACCATATAGAGACCAGCCATACAAGATTATAATATATAGATTTAGACAAGCCTTAAAGCAGAGCTCCTGGATATTCTTACTGTTGTTACTTAAACAACGAATTTACATGATGAAACAATTTTGAATTTTTTTGTTGTTGTTTAGCCTTGACGAAAGCAATCAAATAAAGAAAACTAAACAAAACAATTTAAAACGAGTTAAAACAAGAAGAGGTGGAAAATAATAAATACAGGGCTAACACAGCAAGTTTACGAGAAGAGTGTACCGCCATACTGAGTAGGTTACCAAATACCATCACAGTGGTGCATTTAAAAAAATATGCCAAAAATTGCAATACAGAGCAAAAAGCAGCTCTAAACATTAAAAATAAACACTCAGCTTTAAGTTTTGTATCCCTCTGATCCTTGACTTGAATATCTGCCTAGCCACCAGTGTGGTCCTGACCACATCTCTATATGTCAAACCTCTTCTGGCTTAAAACCAGGGAAAAATGCAGGAAAAAAATCTTTTCCAAACCCTTTTCCACCAATTGAAAACACGAAAAGCGTCGACCGTAAAGAGCTTCAATTGACGATGGCCATGTAGCCATGTTGAGCTGCAGAAAGCGTGCAAAAAATTAAGCCTCAAATGTTTTGGTTTAATAACTTAACCTGGCTTGAGCCTGCGATCCAATCGAAAACTAGTATCTGGTAAGTGGTCAACTTAAAAAAAAAAAACAGCTGACCTGGATGGGCTCTAAACTTGAGCCCAGGATTTCGTCATGTGATACTGGTCAGCAGATACCTTGTTTTGACAGGTATCAATTGACCAGAACATGGATGTCCAACATCAAAGATATATGCTGTAAACTAGGTGGAATATGGCCACGATGTTGGGCACAAGTATACCAGTATTGATTATTATTGTTATTAGGATATTATTAACTGTTGGGCAACTCCGTCGTCGTCATGCACACGCTCCCACAAGCAATACCACTAGCCATGATTACCACGAGAAAAGCAATTGATGGGTTTCTATGAGTATGGGACTCTGCTTAGCAGACCTTCTGGCTGCAATCTAGCTCTGCTATTATTACTTAACAAAATGACTAACCACGTTCCTTCTTTAAGTCTGTGCATTAAAGAAATCATCGACTAAGTATGGTGTTTTTCACTGAGAAATGCACTGATGGTCTTTCATCAGTGGCAATAAGGTTCCAATCAATGCGATATTAAGTGCCCAGAATTCTTTCACACACAGAGCAGTTAAGCCTATTAATAAATAAATAAATAAATAAATAAATAAATAAATAACACCTTCAACCATGATAGTCTGAAAAGTAGTTGGCTCAGCAGCTTAATTTACTCTTTATACCAAATGGTAGTTTTGAACATTTACTGCATGGATTGACCTGATTTCAAATTATAACACTCAGATTACTTGACTACATAATATATTTTAGGATTTTTGTAAATTACCTGGTCAGATGATCCCAGTTAGGAGCCCCAATAAACTTCATTGCAATGCATTACATTGCATTATATTGGACTGCACTTATTGTAAAAGTATGGATGTTTATGTTGTACACTGTATTTGCTCACAAGTTAGTGTTTGCATATCAATTTTCAATTGATAGAATACCGAGTCAATTTGTCAGCAAATGAAGACCCAGTTTCAGTAACATTAGCTTCATTAGGGTTTGCATTCCAGAATACAAAGAAAATTAGATTCAAGTTGTGGCGTTTATACAGTCGGATAATATAACACAAAACAAACAATAACCAAGAAACAATATATCTAGCCAATAAATGAATTACAATGACCCACCCAGACAAAAAATTAATGGTTATGCTATTGTGTCTAGTAGTAGAAGTAGGTCAGCCAAAGTTTTTGAAGTTATCAAAATTTATTTGACATTTGACTTGAATCTGTGAATCTGCCAACAAAAGATATTCTACAGGTAAGTTTTTGCAAGTGTAGCAAAAACAAATCTGGCAGATTAGGATTAGGATGAACAAAACACAACCTAAAATAACACAGAGGCAATATTGATAATGAAATGCAGAGTCATGTTTGGTGTAAAAAATATAACAGCAGTAGTAGAAGTAAACTCGTTTATTAAAAACACATACATTACATGACTGAATTATGTACAATATAAAAATTAAAATAAAAATGGTTTAAAAATTGTGTTTAAAGGTTATTTACATCGCGTGGCTAATAATAAAAGAGTTCATGAAACGGTTGGTGCAACAAACTGAAGTATTAAAACGTCTCTTATTTCTCAAATGCTGAGCGTGGGAACTGGCCGTAGGAGGTAGCAGATTAGCCAGCTTGTGGTGTTCATTACTTACGATATATTTAAATAATTTAATAGATAATGATTCACGTCTCTCTGTAAAGGATGGAATTCCGGCCTTATCCATCGCCTCACAGTACAATAAACTAGGAGAAATTATTTGCATGGCGTGCCTCTGAAGACATTCGATGTCGTCAGACAAATATTTTGGGAGGCTATGATGGAATAGCTGACATGAAAATTCTAGCACTGATCTTATGACACTACAATAAAAAGCTAACAGGTCATCAGGACTTAAGCCACCTCTCTTTAGCTGACTCAAAAGATACAGTTGATGTGCACCTTTGGAGGTGATAGTATCCACATGATCATTCCATTTCAAATCATTACTGATCGTAACCCCTAGGACTTTAGCAGATAGATACCCTCTCAAACTCCACGCCATCTATCTTAATCCCATGAGATGGTGGGGTTTTCTCAAAACAAACAACTGACTCTTTGCACTTGGTCGGGTTTAATTGGAAGAGATTATTGTCAGACGAGCTGGAAATGTGATTGACAGCTTTCTGTAAAGAGCTTTCCCCAGAGATTGGCACCACCTCCGAAACAGTTGTGTCGTCTGCAAACTTCCACGCAGAGAACGACTTGCCCGGTAACTTTAGGTCAGGTTTTTGTGTTGAAGGTAAAAATTTTCAACCTAGTTTAACAGGGACGACAGCATTTAAGCCCCCACCCCCGCCCCGCCCCAAAATTTTGTGTCGAAGGTAAAAA
>BLFK01000284.1:714080-768334 GCA_014634185.1 Astreopora myriophthalma
ACCCCCCCCCCCCACAAAAGAAAATTCATCATCCCTGTTTGATTACAGTTTTCTTTTGTCTGGTATAATTAAGGTAAATGAGACAATGACATATATGGAAAAGGGCTCCAGGCAAAAACATCCTAAGTGACTTTCGCATATTTATGGTCATTTCGCGAATCCACCAAATCGACTGCACTAAAAATTACGTAACATATCAAACACGAAAAAGAGTGTTTCATCAGATATCCAAACACTGAGAAGAGAGTTGAAAAACAAGGCCGAAGGCTGAGTTTTTTAACCAAATTCTAGGTGTTTGGATAAAGGATGAAACACTCTTTTGAGTGCTTGATATTGCTTCTCAAAGGAATCAGCATTTTAAGAGAAATTTGAGTTTAAAGTTGCCCAAATTTTATGCTAATTGAGATCACATATCCAAACTTCCTTCACACTTCTGATTTCTTTTGTGTGGGGCTTATGAATTATTAATGTATTTGAGAAAATCAAGTGAAATTTGCCATGCTGTTTGCCAAAAATTAAGGTCATTAAGAAAAGAAGCCAAAAAGAAAAGAAATTTCCCCTGTATTTTCATGTTTTTATCCTCTTGCATGCACCCAAAAATGTGGTGCTTGATTACAATGTGCTGCCGAGTGATACAAACAAAGTTTATTCATTTATTCCTTTATTCTTTTATTCTCTTATTGCTTTACTGCTTTCTTTTGTTAATCCTTTATGCCTCTATAATTTCCTGTATTCCTCTATTTCTCTATTCCTCTACTCCTTCATTCCTTCATTCCTGCGATTGTTTATTCATTTATTCATTTACACCGATAATCAACAAAGAGAACATCTGTCATACTATGGAGTGTTATTTACTCTTTTACAGATTATCCCTATGGCTTTTCTTTTCAAATCTGTAATGTGCCATTAAATTAAAATAAAAAAAATAAAGGAATTAATAAACAATACCTTCATTACCAGACCAGTTTGTACCAAACATTAAAGTTCTTCCAAAATAAACCTTAAAATAAACTTCCTGATCAATTTTCATAGATTTGTTTAGCATTTTCTAGTCACCTGACATTCGTATCCTACAAGAGTTAATTCAGACAATGAACGATCTTGTTGACTGCCCAACAGAACATTGATCTTCTTTCTTTTTTCCTCTTTTTTTTGCCAGTCAAATGCTTGCTTCAAAGATGGCATCAATCAAATGAAAGTCACTTAAGTTATCACAGTGACAATAACTTTTCTCAGCTTTTTCAAGCCAAGTTGTGTGGCCTCTCGGATTGGTTGATTGACTAAATGAAGAAAACTTTATTTGTTACTGTAGCTTTCAAATGACTGGCACTAAACTGAAAGGCTAGCTTTGACCAATGAGTGTGGAGATAGGAATTGAATGAGCCAATCAAAATGCAAAGCAGTTATGCTTAGGTGCTGAAAAATAAAGGAACAAAAAGCAAGAAACAACACCAAACCAAAAATACAAAAACTTAGAAACAAAGGTTACTTCATTGTGCCCCAAGTACCCAAGGAAAGAGCATGTTGTAAAACTTTTTTAGCCAACCACATGACAAAGCATACCAAGGAAAAACTAAAGCAATTGCAACTTGCATTCATCTAGCCCCCTTCGCGAGACAACCTTTTGGCTTGTCACGCACTTGTCACGCAATCTTGTCCTCAACATTCTGGGGACAAAAAATTGTGTGGCGACTCAGAAGAATGTCGGCGAAGGGGCTAGCAATTTCATCAAGATTTAAAACCATTCTTATAGTACAACAGTTATGTAACCAATCAAAGGCTGACTGATCCCAAACTATGCATTTTTTTGTTTTGTTTTTTTTTAACTTTATAATTTGAAATGTCCAAATGATACTGCAAATTGGGAGTTATCACCAAAAAAATTTCTTTGATTTCATATCTTAATCTGGAATGAATTCTAAAATCATTATAAAAAGTATAAAAATAATGATCACAAGTTATGTATTAACTATAGAAATAGTTTTTAAGTAAGATTCAAAAACTAGTCATTGTGAACCACTCATTTTCATGAGTTCAAAGGTGGTTTTAATCATTTGAGACAAAATTCAGTTCAATTCAATTCAATTCTTTATTTGTTCACACTATACTCAATATTTTCTGTGCGTGCAGAAGTTGTATGTAGACGCATATGATAAACAATATAAATTATCTGTCTACAGCCTGATCAGAATTCGAAGCCAACTCCGATTATATCACGCTTGAAAGAATGGAGCATGAGTTTGTTCAAGAAATACAATGGCGGATATTTGTAAGTTCTCAATGCCAGGCTTTTGATGAATACTTTCAATGGGGCATCGTTTGTTGATGAATAAATCCAATTATGGTCCAAAAATCTGATTTTAATACCTCTTTGCAGAACAATAGTTCACTTCACCTTGCGAGTTGAAAACAGCTTCAAAAAGCACGTGTAACGACGCGCACTTTCTCTCAGATGTCAAAATCGCTTGCATATCAACTTGAAATTCGCGCTGCAACGCCATTTCGTTCGTGTCATTTTTTTTTACTATTATTTACTCAGAAAACATCCGTGACATTGAAATCTGATCTCCAGGACGAGACGACCACGAAAACTGTAATTCCGTAGTACATGTCAGGCATTCCGAGGACAGAAACCGTATTACATTAACAGCTTCAAGAAAGTTTCCGATGGCAAAAACACACTTCAGTACAAACAGGGTTTGGCTGTTTAAAGGCAAAGAGATAGCCTTTTTATCTTGCTGTATTGTGCGTTTTAAGTATCAAAGCCAGTACGTACTCACCCCTAGCTAGTTGAGCCCCAGCAAAGGCGATCAAGACAAGCGATGCCAACAACGCGTATTTCACAAAAGCGGAAGGCTCCATGCTCGTTGTTGAGACTTAAACTACTGTGCCCAGCAATTTATCAATGCATTGTACTCAGTGCGACACAATCAAAATCTGGCCAGTTATAACGTCTCTCCTGGCCTCGCAGGGAACTTCGCCAGATGGCGCGGTGCTGTGAACACGCGGGCTTGTAATATGTAAATATTATCAATGTCTGCAATGTTCATCTGTTCATCCGTGACACGGGCTCCCTGCGTCCTCGTGCATTCCTGAATCACCTCCCATTACATAACAAAGCTTTGTATAAAGAAAGCTTCAGGCTAAAGCTTCTTTGAATAAGACTAGATCACACAAAATTGAACATTTTTTATTTTTACATACAAAGTGATTTCGTACTGAAGAATTCGTGGCGTGTCTAAGATTTCCGACTTGGCAATTGGATTCCCACCGAAATTAAGGCGCAACGCTTTAATCCGAGCATAATGCCACATCATGGGCTTTTAATACTAGGATTCAAACAGCTGCAGCCAAAACAATGAGAGAGTGCCATCTTTGACAGCTCTTTCCAAGTGGTTGGGTGACCTGTGTCGTTGGGGTTGGTGCTTTCCACCCACTCCCCACCCTGACAAGTGCTTGCTGCTAATGACCAGCCTAGGGAGGGCCAATACCAATATAGGGGGAGGAGAGTCGGCGAATTAAGAAACTGCTAAGGAAACTTGTGTTCTGGAAACAAAAGTAAAGTCATTGCTTTATATAATACAATTGAAATACATATATTAAACTGTTGCAGAACCAAGCAAGAAAGATCGATTGTACGTTTTTTTTGGTCTGTGTGTGTGAGTGCGTTTTGTTTGTTTGTTTATTTGTTTGTTTGTTTTTTTTGGTGTTTGTTTCTTTGTTTACTGCTTTTTTTGTTTCTCTTTTGCAAAACTGTTACGACTTTGTCACGAGCATGTTTGCGATCTCTTTTAACCTACTCGACAGATCGAATGTTATACTTGGATAACAGGATAATTGATCAACTGATTCGTTGATATGCTGTCCATTCACTATTTTATTCCAATGCTCAGGCATTTTAACAGACTGGCCCCAGTTGTTCGAAGGGTGGATAGCGCTATCCACCTTTCTAACAACTTGGGCCTGACGGTTATCTTTCATTCCTCGGGAACTCTGAACTCTGTGGACGAGTTCTCGTCGTTAACATAGATTTCTCTAAGCCTTGCCAGTCATGAAGATCCACATACCAGCTGCAAAGAGTGCTTACAATTTTTAGATCTAGATGGCTAGAATTATGCGCTATTCAATGATCATAACTACAGCATTACCAGGTTACATTATCCTATAATAACGCGTCCGACTTAACAAGATATGCCCCTCAAAAAATGTCGTGACCAGCAGAAAAATATCCGACGCAAACAGTTCGAGTCAGCCTTTTTTTTTAAAAAAGAGTCTAAGTGCGAAATTTTTGTGATAGTAATTAGTCCTACTTTGCATATGAATACAAACTGATTTTCATAAGAAAGACTTCGCTCTTAGACTCGCTTTCAAAAAGAGGCTAAAGTTAACTCGGACATGGCCGGACATTTAATAACGACTATTCGCCAAGTGGAGGTTGGCTAGTTACCATTATTGCATGAGCCCGTGTTGCGTTGGATCAGCGGTATATAGCCAAGCCCGTAGCGCTGAGTCGGCTACAACCAATCTCGTATTCAACAAGGAGGAAGGGAATAATTGTATTATTAAATTCTCAACCTCCAATAAATTTTTTCCTGACGAAACTTGGCTTCGCTCGAAAAAATTCTATTACAATTAGCTAAGGCTATGGCAACATTTGCGGGACTCATTTTCCACGTAAAGCCCCGCCTAAGCGTTTCAAATTTTTTAGCCAACACTTGTTGGGTGATGACGTTGAATGCGCGGCTAGACATTCCGGCATAATTGCCCAACATTCATCGAACGAAAAATGATGGATCGACGTCATGCAGTAGGGGTGCTAAACGCTCCAACATGTCGCATTTGGCCAACAATGTTGGAATGTTCAGCTGCTGTTCGAGGTCAAACCAGGATCCGCGTATTGAGTTTACATATTGAGTTTACTTCAATTTAACTTATTTTAAACATGCAAGCATGCACTTTGGTGAAAGACTATTCTCTGTGCCATCTTTTTTTCTGTGGTTTCTTTTTGTGTTTTTTGTTTTTTCTTTAAGGTGTGCATATATATGTTTTATGTAATATTGTCCTGAGTGTCCTTCAACTCCGTAAGTACTTGCAAAGAAATAGTTCCTGGCACGAAACATCGCGTTATTTAGCTGCTATAGGCATTGCCTTATATGAGGAACCCATAACCCGGAGCGTACAACTTCAATATATTTGTGTCACGGCACTTTCACAGACCGAGCTATTTTTAAATTGATTTTCCAGCGAATTCGATCTCCCACAAGACCCATGATCAGTCATAAGCCTTGCATAATTAATTGCGGACTGAAACTGAACTTTTCGCGGGAAAAACGCCTCTGAAAAAAGCTCGGTCTGTAAAAATGCCGTGACGTAGCACAAGTATGGGAGTTGTACACTCCTGGTTATGGGCTCTTGCTTATATATAATCCTCTTACTTACCGAGTTCGAGGGCCGTACTGCAAGTTACGGTCCCCGTTTTTTCCAGTTCAATTTATAGCCCAAGTGCGACTGGAAAAATAAGGAGCCATAACTTACAGTACGGCCCGAGAAAACGAGGTTAGTGAGATATTTATTATATCTCTTGGTAAGGAATCGAACAGGAAAGCAGACTCTGAGATTTAGCGGGCCGTACTGTAGAATACGGCCCGCTAAATTGGCCAATCAGAGCGCGCGTACTATCTGAGAGATATAATAATAAATATTTAGAGCCAAATCTAATTGTATATTCGATATGTATTGTTTCTAAATACATGGCAAGGAATTTTACAAAATAATTAGGATAGTACGCGCTCTCTCAGTGGTCAATAGATGTGTTTAGATGACAGTATGTAGACACGATTGTCACATCACACGAATTTTAATTGGTTATATGTTGTCCGATACGCGTTTTGATCGGCTGGTAGGAAGTATGAGCTGTGTCAAGAAAATCGATTTCAATCAATCGATAAACAAATAGCATTTTCCTTCATTCGTCGAATTATTTTTGAGAAATATTTTATAAAAGCAATAGAGGACTTCTGACCGTGTTTACATAGCCTCATCTAAACACGAGGGGGTTGCGTCTCGGGTTTGAACAACTGTCTCGAATTCTCCCAATCCCCCTCGTGTTTAGATGAGGCTATGTAAACACGGAACAAGTCCTCTATTGCTTAATTATAAAATAACTAGGATACTACGCGCTCTCGTTGCTCAATAGGTGTGTTTAGATGAGAGTATGTAAACACGGTTGTGACTGCCGCGTTCTCAGCGAATTGTCAACCGTATGTGCGTTTATTGTGTAAAAATGGTGAAAAACAGAGGGTCCCGAACGGCCAACGAACACCAAGAAATGGACAAATCAAACATAAAGGAAACGCCGCCGAAGCGTGAGAAATCAGTTTACTATCCGGGTCCTGGGAAAGAAACTAGGCAGGCCGAAAGCAAACTGGCTCGTCCCAGGACCCGTATAAACGTAACTCAACGACTGTCACAGTGACCTCACTCGAATTGTACGCGTTTTGATTGGCTCGCAGGAAATATGATTTCGCAGAGCGTGTATTAAGAAAATCTATTTCAATCAAGGAAATAAACAACATCCCGCTTCATTTGTCGAATTACTTTTGAGAAGTACTTGATAAAGGCAATACAGAACCTTTTTTCGTGTTATTAAAAAATACTCCTCGCACACCCTTTAATCAACTTTAATACTTTAACGATTCACTGAAATAAAAAATACTTATAGACCTAAATAAGTACAAGAACAAGAAACGAAGACAAGTCTAAACTGAAGATGGAAAAGTTACAACACTTACAAGATCTGTGCGGCACTCCGGTTTTACTGATTACAATATACGCAAACGACACTTTTATATCAAAATTACACAAAAAGAGTGAAGAAACAATACATGAAATACTACAAGTTGCATAATGCGTAGAAACAAACGAAACTAATTAGAGACAAAAACGAACGAAAGACTAAGGAAAGAACAGGAAGACTAATTACGAACAATACGAAAAAAATGCAAGTAAAAAACAAAGGACTTGCGAATCGTGGCTACAAGGGACTGTGCAATAAATATCTGGGGGGGTCTAAATATAATTGGGGAGGCCTGAGGTTAAGGTTAAGTTATGGTGTAGGGTGGGGGACTAGATGTCAATTTTTTTTAAATATAGAGAAGGGGTTACAAGTTATATTGATGTTTAAGTGGTACATAATTTATTCGAACTCAACCTCTTTGTCATTGAATTACTTCTAGGTATATCAAGAACGGTACATGGCACATTTAGAACCTGTAATAGTAAAAAAAATTTGAAATGGTGCATAATCTGCAAACCAAATAGCCTGTGTTACCGAAATCATCTTTAAAAAATTTCAAGAACAAACGTGTCACAAGTGATAAGTAGTTTGACATAAATCAAAAACAAGCAAAAAATATTATTTTTAAACATGGCAATTAATTTGAGGCCTAATAACAAAAGCTGTGAACGAGGTCCTCGGTTTTCCCAATAGAGCATTTGCATGCAAGTAGATCACACAAACAGGATTTGTCATTTTGTGAAGTAAATATTGAGAGAGTTTCTTCTTCAATATTATCTAGTTGTGGGGTCCCATAGATATCAGAGCTGTGCTCAGGGGCAACAGAGTTTCCCCCTGATGACCGAAACATAACGCATGCTTTTCTTTTTCGCGAAGTTCTGTTGCATTAGTTTTTCATTTTGTAGCTTTTTTCCTATCTTCCTTTGTCTTTCTTAAAACTGATGATTGTGTTTTAGATCCAATAGTGTAGGTGGTAGGATACTTTGCCATTGCTTTATTAAGGTTATCCAATAAATAATCAATGTTTTTCTGAATACCAGTAGTAATGAAATGGATTGGAGTTGAATTTATGATATAAGTCCAGTTTGCAGTTTCCATTTCTTTTCGAAAACAGGCCATCATCATTGTCAGCTATCTTTGTTTTTAATTGTTCACAATGATGGATGCATTGAGCAGAGTTTTGAAGTATTGTTCATCTCTGACAAAGATGTCGCTCAAGTAAATATGTAAAGGTAGTTTAAAATTCAGTATAAGCTATAAAGTTCCTCCCAAAAGATCGGATGTGAAGGTGGCGTGGTAGTGGTCTTATCTTAAAAGGGGGAGGTGTTACAAGTTATTTTACACCTAGTGCAGGGGGGGAGGGGGGTGGGTGGCTTAACTTCACTTAAGGAGCTACTTTGCTCATTTCAGACCTCCCCCTCTCCAGATAATTATTGCACAGTCCCCAACATGGCGTCGTCCAGAAATAAGGGGGGCTGAGAGAATAGACCTTTCTCCAAAATGGCGGCCGCAGCGAGTGAGTGAGTGAGTGAGTGCGCCTGGGTTCGAGGTTGAGAGCTGAGCCCAAGTATCAGGCCTTCCAGTTGAAAGGGAGAGGAAGGTCTGCACATTTTGGACCTTGCCATGACTGCTTAACACATAACAGGCGCTTTCTTCACCATACCGTAAATGAAAACTTGGGATCGGGAAGGCATGACGCCGGAAAAAATATTCCTTCAGCCCCCTTCTACAGAGTCTTGTTTACAGTCGTTGCAATCCACCAGTATCCACGGATAGTAAATAGATCTAGAAAACCGACGAACAGAACAAAGTACAGAACGACTGGTCAGGGGTGGTAAATGATCTTCTTCGGTGGGAATATGTCCGTGAAACGGCTAATTTTGTCATCTTCGGCCGAATAGATCGTTTTCACATGACGTCATGGCGGCCATATTGGTGTACCTAAACAAAGAAACGGCATCCATTTTGGTGTCCCCAAAACAATCCTTTTATGCAAATATTTTCGTTTGTTTCAGTAAATTGACATTTTAGAATAAAATAGAAGTTAATGACGGAAAGAAAATTCTGGTTGGAGTCTGGAGATGACTCTCTGCCTATCACGTGATTATCTTATTAGGTTCCCTCTCTCCCTTTGCCCGCGACTTTTAACTGTCAGACTTGTCGCGGCTTGTTCTTTTGCGCCGCAGTATTTTTATCCCTCCCTCCCTCCCTCCCGTTTTGCTTTCTGGCTTCTAACCATTGGTACCTCTACTGCTTGTTACCTACTCAGTTCTAATTAATAATTAGAACTAATAATTAATAATAATTAACTAATAATTAATAAAATATGGTTGGGGAATGGCTGCCTGTGGCACCCCTTCAGTCCTGTGCTGAAGCCCCGTCAGGGGGGTGGCATATTGTTCTCCGCTGGACTGGGTTAACTCGCCCCCAGGACATTATGCCAGCAACTATGTCCGCCTTGCAGTACAGGCATGAGGCACCCCCTCGGCATGGCGCCATGTGTAGAGGCCCCTCACCCGGTGGTTTAGACGGTCGGTGGCTGTATCCGAGCCTTGCCAGTTCATTCCCTGCTCCAAATTATTACGCCCAACTTGTGTTTGTTGTCATTTATTGCGCATCCAGTCATTAATCAATATGGCTGCTGGTCACTTGAGTGAAAGCGATCTATATTTCTCGTCATCTTGACTCTGATAGGTAAAAGAAAACATAACCTTTTGATAAATGTTTAGGTCCTAGGTCCAGATCTGAAGCCATAGTTTCAATACCTAAGTTTTCGCGCTTTGCAAACGGTGTGTTGGCGATCAACAACTATGCAATCAACAATTATGGGCTAACTTAAACCTGCTTTAACCGCTTGTGAACTCCTTGTCACACTTTCAGGAAGCAATGGCGCCTTTTTTTCCCCTTGGAAATCTAAGGTTTTAAATTTCTCAAAACCACAACGGCTAATTTGCCCTTTGATGCGGTGAAATGTGTTGCAAGTGCGGAACGGTAAGTCTTATTGGCTCACATTTCAGATATTAGTGTCAACTGAGTGTCATGCTGAAAAAAAAAAAGAAGAAGGCTGTAGGCTTGAATCAAAGGCTTTGTGACAGGTCTTCTTTTCTTTCTCCTCTTGTCTCCCTTTTGAGTGTATTTTGTAGTAGTCGTTTTCTTACATTTTCTTTCTTACCGCATCGGCGCCAACCCCTGATGTAACTGTTTCCTTCAATTCTTCCCAAAATGTCGTCGGTTTTTCGTTTTACCCATCATTTCTTTGCATTGTTCTTTGTTCAGTCTTCAATTCATGGAATATGGTTGACACTTTCATTGTCTTGCTTTCTTGAAAGCACTGGACTTCGGATGTTTGAATCCATTTGACAGAACTAAACGGCCACAACGAGTTCCCTGAAGGGCTAACTCTACAATGCCTTTAAAATAACACACTCTGGCCATGGTATGTATAAATTTTTTTTATACCATGCCATAGAAAATACAGCCAACCAGAACACAGGAAAGCCGTTGTATATTCGACGGTATTGCACCCAACTTTCCCATCGCGCACTGCGATCTTATTCCAGCTGAAATTTAGCAAGCGGGCGACTCAGAATTTTAGTTGGAGCTTTATTTTATTTTTGAATTCTCTTTTTTTTTGCGGACTATGAATCAGTTAGTTAATTAACATTTGAAAAGAGTTTTAAAAAACACCAACATCGCAGACAATAGAAAGCCAGTTGAAAGGCACTGAAAATGAAGTCTGCTTGTGTGTCTCAATTGATTGTGTTGGCCACTGTATTTTCTATGGCATGGTATAAAATAGTTATGCAACGCTTTCTGGTGGTATACCATGGAATATCTCACTTGTCACTCTATTTTCTCGCTATACACTGTCGTCTAAAGGCTTGTACGTGTGTATAGCGAGAAAATACAAGTGACACGTGGGACATTCCATGGTACACCACGAGAAAGCGTTGCATAACTAGTATATTTGGTTTATACGACAAAGATAAAATAACGCGAAAAAAATTGCCTAATCTTAGTTCGTAACGAAGAAAATAAACTTACTCCTGCTGTATTTTCCTTATGTCTGTTTAAGTGGTTCTGGGCTTGTTTTAAGTCCTAATCCCGTCAGGGGCGAATCGCAAAACCTGCCCAGAACGCCTCAAACAGACATAAGGACACAAGATACAGAAAAGCTAAGTTTGTTCTATTTAATTTCTTCGCTATGAGCTAACATTTGGCGTTTTTTTTTCCGTTGTTTTATCTTTCCCAATCGTGAACTGTGGTCTAGCGGTCTTTGTTCGCGGAAGCCTGGTAACAGTCTCCCAAGTCTTTTCTCTTCCTTGTTTCCCAGGCAACACGCCTTGTTGTTTTCTGTCAAATTCGTCAGTATGGCGGGAACAAGCATTTGAGGATTTCTTGCAGTCGCCGGAATAGAAGGTTAATTTACGTGCTCAAATTTATTGTACCTGTTGCTTTTGTTCTCTACATTGCTTAGCGTTAACTTTATGGGGTATTCGAGCTTTTTTTTTCTTTTAAATTTTGATCGATTTCGCGTGAGGACTCGTACATGTACAGTGAGCTTGCCTACGTACACATATATGAAGCTTAAGCTCACATTGTAAAAAAGTGAAGTTACATCTGAATACTTCTATATATCTCAAATTCAGAATACTCTGTCTTCTAAAAATAAATCTCAAATTTACTCTTGATTGATTGATTGATTGATTGATCAACTTAATTTATCCATGCTGGCACCATCAACACAAGCCAGGAGCCTGCACAGGCTGATTTCCAAGAGGGGTGTGCCAACCAAACTACGGTGCTATATTCAACAATTAACTAATTGAACTAATTAAAACTACTATTATAAAATATTATACAAAGTCAATTAAAAAGGCTAAGTAGCACTTTATTACATTCATCCTGCACTTCCTAAAACTACATCATAAACTATCAGAAGTAAAATTAAAGCCAGAAGAAGAAAGCCACCTTAAAAAGAACTCAAGAGAACTCTTCAGGTATCTCATTCCATAGTAACGTGCCTTACAGCTAAAACTTCGTTTCAAGTATTCCATAATCTGTATCTAGATATAAAAAGTGCTTACTTGAACATTCCCTTCAATTATAATCACTGACCAAATTCACAGTCTGAAACAGGTCAACTAACCTCACTGAAGCAGATTCATTTTTGCACTAATTATTTCATTGACCTTGTAAATAGAGGGCTGTGGTGTGAAAAGAAGATTGTCTTCTGTTCATTTCTGCTGCAGTTACGTAAGCAAAGATGACTTCCACCGCAGAAGTGATTCAAGCCCGTCGCACCGAATCCTTGGATGCACCTGAGATATTGAAGCTTGTTAGTGCTTCAACAGAACAGTTGTTTGGTCGTGTAAATGTTGTAAATATCATGTAAGTTAACATGTACAACAACATACAGTATTGTTTCACATGCATTTAATATTTTTTGTCTTAAAAAAAAACAAGGAAGATGAGGGGTTTTTTATTTGCTTTCTTTTTAAATGACAAATGATACACTGAGAGATTTTTGTTTCTTCTCCTAAGACAAAATTTAGCTTGAGGCATTGACAGTGGGCTGTGAAGTGATGAGACAAGGAAAACCCCTGGTTTCTGTCCCTATAAACCTCACATCCATGCAGATGCCAAGTGTTAAATCCTTCCAAAAAAAATATCAAAAAAAAAAAAGAAAAAATGTTCAAATGTTGATCTACCAATGAGAATGGACAGTCAGACACTGCGCTGTAAATGTTGCCTGGAATTGAGATTTGCAGGGACTGAAACTAGAGGTTTTTCTCCCCCCACTGCTTTTTGGCTTGATTTTTTCCAAGGGGAAGAAAAAATAATCTATGGGACCAGTGTAATAAATTAACTCTACTGCATGTAATTATCATGTTGTTACTTCTAATTCATCAAACATTTGAAGAAATAATTATTATTGTTTAATTACATAGTGAGAAAGCCAATTTAGCTGTGACGTTGGTTAATGCCAGCAATGATGTGATGGGACATGCAGCTTTCTTTGATTATCCTAATTTGTCAAGTTTCGATCAAAGCAAGTGGGAGAAATGGCTGCACTCAAAGTACAACTGTGACAAGTGCAATGTATGTATTGAAAAAACAGGAGTCTTATGCAAGATTATCTTCAGTGATTTTTTTGGTTTATTTTTCAGTTGGCACTAGGGGTGCTTGAAATGTTTTGTGTTGCCTTCAATTTGTACACGTAATCACATGATTTTGAGAGTCATTTGGAATAAGTAAGCATGAGTTAATTTTTTCAAAGACTAACAAAATTGCATGAGCCTATAGGGCGAATGCAATTTGTGGTCTTTGAAAAAATTTACAAGTGATTATTTATTCCAAATTGCACAAGAAAAATCATGTGATTACTCATTAATAATATTCATGAAAAAATTGTGAGACAGCTTATCATAATTATACAGAGGCAACAGAGGTAAATCATGTGCAAAAATAATTTATTAAAACCCTGCAAATATATCATCACGTGTTCAGTCAAAACAACAGGGTTTTCAGTGTTTTTAAATTTTTTTTAAGCTGCAAAAATCGGCTCAAATTTTTTGCACAAAATTTCCTTTTTTCTGCACTGAATTATCTTTTTTCAGCATCTTGTTTCCTGAAAACTGCATTTCTCCTAGCCAATCAGAATCGAGAAATTATTTCATGTATGTTATTACTGGCCAAAAGCATCACTCTTTTTAGGAATAAATTGAGCCCCAAAAGGCACTTACCATAGATTTGCATGGACCCCCAAATGTTAAAGGCCTGGTGGAGCGATAAAAATTTTTTGTTCAACTTTGTGTTGGATGAAGATATTTGATCATTAAACAGCCTGTCTCAACATATGTTTGGTCTAGATAAAGCATTTTCATCCAACATTTTGTGCTGTGAAGAAATATTTGATTGTTTACCGCCCCGGCCAACAGGGCTTGCTCTTGATGTTGGACGAAAATATTTGATCCTTTAGCAAGGGCTTAAAAGTTGTTGCCCTGTGATCCAACAGCTTCCATGTGTGTCACATTAGATCAAACAAGATTAGTAATTTCAAAAAGGTAAAGGTAAAGTCATTTAATGCCAGTAGTTCCATCAGTTCTGAGGCTGGTATCCACAGGAAGCCCACAGTGCACCCTTTATGCTCCTCCCCTTTCCCTGTCAGTGCTCCACTTTATGGGAGTCAATGCTTTAGCTGCAGGGATCAGATGAAAGTTGAAACACTGATGTTGAAGTCACCAAGGATCAAACCAGGAACCTCTTAAGCTCCAAAAGCTGCAACTTAACAAACTGAGCTGAGCTTTTGCGATATGTAAATACAATTGTCAGCCATTTTGTTGCAAGTCAAGTTTTCTGACCCTTTGCAACTCAGAATATTTCATTAAAATCGATATGTCACTTTTTGTTTTTAGCCACTATAATATAGTGACAAAGGTATAATTGCAAAAGACGTCTGTGTACTCACGACAGGTGTTGCACCAATGAGTCACATATGTATGATTTCTAGTTTGGATGCTCTACTACTGGTGAGGCCTTCCAAGGGGAGTTCTGGTGTCACTCTGTCACTTGTTTTAGAGCCAGCCTGTCACCTGTTTTGTTGCAGACAGTGTCGCTGTCATAATTCATCACTATGCCTGTCACAAAATATCACCCTTTTTCTGTCAGTTTCTGCCGGCTGTCAGTGTTTTGGAAAAAGATTGTCTGCCTGTTTTGGGGTCAAACCCCTTAGAAGGCATCACTGTTGTATGAGTTGTTTTGGAATTAGGCCATTATACCACACATTTAGGTGTGCATTACAAAGGCACAGAACCATTTTTTTTTCCTTCCAGCCGCTGAATACCCTTTTCATGAACTACTTTGTATCCAAATCTGATTTTGCACGTGGTTTTGCTACAGAAATTATCAGGTGGGTGCGCAAATTTACTAACAATTGGCCTGACCTTTTCTGTAGTGACCTGTTCAAGAAGTTTAATTTTAACATTTCTTTCTACATTTTGCAGAACGGTATTCAATGCTGTTCCATTTCTTCAGTACATTTTCCTCATTGTGCCAAATGGAGTTGAAACAGGTCTGAGATTATCCTGGGAGACAGATCCCTTCTCTCTCTGCTCTGGGAGAGACAGGAGGAACCTCTGCTCAGAAACACATGAATTCCTATAATGCATGTGCTAGGCTTATCAATATACATCATGCAAACGTGATTACCTTTTAATGCTCATTGCATCATGTGGTGTCTTTTTGCAGGAACAGTTTGTGACACTTTTCTTTTCCCAATAGCTCTTAACTGTTTGCACTAAAACCATGTATGGTGCTGTCAGCAGTCTTCTTTAAGAGCCCATTTGATACCATTTTGTTTTCGCAGTGTGAACACGATGTCAAAAACAAAGTGCACTTTTAATCTTATTTGTCATGGACACATAGACGAAATCGGCTGACTCAATGTTGTACCCAGTTCAAATCCATTGGGAATAAAATGTTTTGTTCCAAGTATTTCCATATCATTTGGTCCATTCAAAAGTGGTCTGAAACCAGTCAACATCGGGTATTGTTTAATTTATGTCCCTGGCCATGGATGGCAGAATCGTGCAGTTCCGAGCAAAGGTTTCCCTCCTCTCTCCCCAGAGAAAAGTTACAGTGTAGCTTGAGACATGCTGTTTACTTTTATTTATAATTTCCTGGTCACAAAAGTATAATGGACCTATTTTTTGGGCGATCTAGCAGCCATCTTGAATCATAAATGGCTTGGTGGATGTCTGGGGGATTTGTATTGAATTAATTGTAAATTTGTTAATTAGTGTGACAGCTTGAAAATGTGGAACTTTTTGTGAAGAAAGATTGTTAGTTGCTGTATCTTAAGGCTCATCAGAGACCAAAAAAATCAGTTAATATGAAGTTATTTTGATCTCTGCAAATTAATTATATGTCCTTAGCCAAAAGTGAAATTAAAAGAACAAGCTCCATTTTATTTTACACTTCTAAGTGTCTTTTAGCAAATCATTTTTTCCCTTAGTCATCATATCCTTTGTAAAATTAAAAAGAAAACGTACCTGAACAGTAAAATCTGTTTTGTTTGTAGAATAGGAGTTTTCAGTGAATTAAGACTTCCCATTATTTAGTCCTCTGATGGCAGTTGAGTACATTGATGTGTCATGTATTAAGGCTTAACACAACTTTGTATTTCACTCTTTCCTACTTTGATTTTTTTGCCAGTAGGTAGGAGATATTACAAAATACCATAAAACATTTGTCTATTCTGAGCTTTACCAATCCTTGGTAGATTGCTTTTTTTAAGGTTGCAATTGTGTGAGTTTTCACTTTTGCAGTCACAGGTAAATTCACATACTTGGTGTTGTGTATTAGGGTAACATATGATACAGAAACAAAGATTTATAAAATAGAAAATGGTTTAGATGGCTAGACTGACTGGTGAAGTTGATAACTATAGAGATCTATAGTTATCAACTGTGGTGTCTCGCCAAATGTGGTGCGTTTCCGTCTCCAGGACGAGAGTTCGTTTTCATAACAACAACAACATGCTTTATTCTCTGCTACTCGCCTACTCGTATTAGCGTGCTCCTTTCTGTTTATGTTCCTATCCCATAATACACGGAATACTACTCACTTCCACTTCCGGTACACTACATCAACTTTGCCATTGAGTCCTTTTGCGAGGCAAAAAACTGGTGTAGCTAAGCAGTTATAAAATTAGAGTATAAACCTCTTATACTAACCTTGCTTAAGCAGGGTTTGCATGAGAAGCCGGGACTTGGGTACTGGCACCCGTCTACTTTAATGGGAGTACCCAGCTTCTTTTAAGTACGAAATTCAATAATTAAATATCAGCATCAATAGACCATGTTATAGTTCTGTGTTCAGTTACACTGTACTAGGCCTTTGAATAAAAGTGAGACTGGACTTGACCTTGTTTTCATACAAACCTCACTGCTTTTCTTGTGCAAATATATAACTAGTTAGCATAAGAACAGCATGATTTACATCAGAAAAGAAGTGAGGTTTGTATCAAAAGAAGGTCAACTCCAGCCTCCCTTTTATTCAAAGGCCTTGTAACTGAGCACAGAACTGTAAAGTGATCTATTCACATGGGGTACTGCATGGCTACTCAACATTAGGTACCCTTCTACCTAAAAAATTAATGAAAGCCCTGTTAAGCCCCTCTGAAATTAATAAATTCATGTATTCATTGAACTTTATGACCACACCTATGCAGGGTCAACACTGAGTGAGTTATTTGAACCTGTGGCATTCAAGGAGAGCTTTACTGGCAAACTGAATGTTGAGTTGCAAGTTTGTCATCGCCATGATTACTGTGCAAAATTGCACACCAGACCAGCAAGGTGAGTGTCATTCTTTTCAATTCCACTTTTGGTGTTGAGCGAGAACGACTAATCTTCATCAACAATGATGAGATGCTTTCACTATTAAAACTTTTTCTCTAGTGTGGGGTGAATCGGTCATCATGCCCCCACCCCAACCCCCGTACAATGTTGCTTTTAGGATCCAAAAGAATGCACTCAGGCTAGTAAGTTAATGTTAGGCAGCTTAAGCGTGGACAATAGTGACTAACAAGAATGTCAAATGAAAATATCAATACCATTGTTATTGTAATAATAACATGATTATTCCAACTCATTCTGCATGTAAATGTGCTAAGCTAACAGAATTGGTATGAACACATTTTAATGTAAGAGAGAGAATGGGAGATTCACTGTCATCCTCTCATGTGCTATCATCATTTAGGAGAGAGCAGCAAATAAATTTATTTATTATACAGGCAAATTAGGGCAAAATGAAAAAGGAGAATTCTGTTTGGTTCTCTGAGCAGTCTGAATTTTGCAATATGGACTGCCAAGATGGACCAGTCATGAAGCAGCATATATAGGTTGCCAAACTGTTCCCATTTTCTGTTTCCATTTTCGCGGACATAAAAAGAAAAATGCAAGAAATCTTTTGTTATTTAGTCATGTCGGAGTTCCAGTGCGAATTTACTTTCCAGAACTGTTGACAAAAGCAGGTGAGGAGGCAAGTTCCAAAAAAATGGAATAGAAAATCCTGTGCGAGAGAGCCAATATCATAAAAACCTTATTGAACTAGCTTATTTGGTCTGTACTCGGAAAATAATGGTCTTGTTCCTTTTTTTGCAAGTTTATGGATCTCACCATTCAAGCTCGGTCCATAAACTTGCATAAAAAGGAACTCGCACAATATTTCCCCGGTATGGACTTCACGCTAGTTCAATAACATATATGTACTGTACCAAAATGAAAAACACATGGAGAGCATGCAGAAGCAATTTTTTTGTTTGTTGTACCTATTGTTTTGTTATTGTTGCTAAGCTCACCTTGAATTTGGACGGGTGGGGACGGGGGATCTTTGTGAGGCAAAGGCAGTATAAATCACTAAATCATTGGTGTGATGTGAAGAGTGTCCTGTTTTAGCAAGAAAAATTAACCTCAACAAATCTTGAATGATGTTGCAACAACTTGTTGCATGGAATAGAGCTTGTCTCTATTTTCACTCATCCGTGTTCAACATGTTGAATGGCCTATTTCAACATTCAACATGGCATGGTACAGTGTTCAACATTTTGTTGTACAAGAGCTGCAATGTTATTTTGTTGATCAACAAATGCTGGACTGTGTGTCACTGGCTTTACAGTAACTGAAATTAGAATGCCTCAGTGTACAGTCCACCCAATCACTCACTGGCCTGACAATGGAAGTAATACTATAATTACAAGGATACAATACAGATACAATACTGGATGCAAAGGAAGAAATGATACCAAACACAAGAAATATCATCATTACAAGGGACAGACAGTAGTCACTCTTGGGATGAGAAAGCGATTATGGCTCTCTGCATGTGTACAAACATTTTTATTTTGGTACTGTAAATATTTCTGCAGGGTTGAAGACCACGATGATCTCACACCAATCTTCAATAGGCAAAGTGATGTCCTTACATCTATCTATGGTATGTATTAGACTTTCTGAAAGTCTGTCTGAGCTAAAGATGGAGGAGAATGGACTTTTTCCATCTGCAGCCACTGAGCCTTTTTTTAAGTAACCCTCAATTTGATCGGTGGAGGGGTCGGCAGGGTGTGTCATGGGTGTGCATCACCTGTCCTCCAGTCAGAAGGCAATGAGGAAACATGATGTCTGGTTCCAGTCACGAGCTTCAATTAAGATTGCATGTAAATATGGTGGGCAAAAGTGCAATAAACTTTTCATTGAGAGAACTTTCGTGCCAACATTATGCAAATTAAATTCGAGTTCCTGCAGTTGGAACAAGACGAATCTTCAGGCAAGCCTAAGTATGAACGGTACGTACAAAAAATTCACCAGTCTCAATTAGCACTCCCATCTGGTTACATGCCACTTCCTTGATTTCCTGGAAAATGGCCCTTGATTTTGCAGAATGACTTTAGTGGTATTACCTTGAAGATTTCCATTGATGAAGCCTGCCAAAATGATGGAAAAAATTATTTGTTCAACACTTTGATCAGACCACGCTAATCTCTCTGGTTATACCATTTCCTTGAAGCAGGTTTTCTGTTATCTCTTTTCTTTCAGGTGACTTCTTCTTGGCAGAACTTATCGAGGCACAAGATGAGAAAAATAAATGTGTGGTAGGCGATGTAAGTAAAAAAAGGCTATCCTGACCAATTTTAGCCTCTGTGAAAAGCATCGATGAGATTATAAATCTGCTTGTCAACTTGCTTGCACTGACAAAACCAGAGTGCTCTGACAAAAGCTACTGTGTGTAGCAGCTGTGTACAAGGGCCGATTTACACAGTACAACTTTGTTGCATGTGACAAGCTTATGACATGCCTATGACATGAATTGTCTTGTGTAAATCAAACCTACAACTCGCTTATGACTATCGTATACGTCACAAAAAAAATAATGTCATTGGATTTTAAAACATGTTTTAAAACTCTACAACAGTTGTAGGCACAGTCTGTGTTCAGTAGCGATAGTTGTACGTGATTTTTTTATGTGGCATGAGCAGCGCGTGCATAAGAAATCGCTTGTATCATGTAACGTGGCTGTAACAGAGCTTTGTAACTCTAGCCTATTGGCCTTAATCAGCCCCTGATATATCCTGGTGCATCAGATTTCTTGGCGAGTGCCGCCGCCTGGTTAGCACAAAGGGATAAGGCGCCAGTCTGCTGAGCGGAAGGTCGTGGGCTCAGATCCCGGCCGGACCAACACTTAGGGTCTTAAAATAACTGAGGAGAAGGTGCTGCCTTTGTAGTGACATCTGCAAATGGTTAGACTTTCTAGTCTTCTCGGATAAGGACGAAAAACCGTAGGTCCTGTCTCACAACACTTGTGTGGGACGTTAAAGAACCCACACACTGTTCGAGAAGAGTAGGGGACGTAGTCCCCGGTGTGATGGTCTATCACTCATTCTGTTCTGGGGCACCTGTGAATTCTACTCGTTATTAGATTTAAGATTGTGAACTGCACCATAAAGCAGTCTGGCAAAGTCCCCCACAAAGTGTTGTAAAGTGCATTTGAATATCTTCATAGAAAATGCGCTATATAAATGCGATATCATTATAAATGCGATATCATTATGAGTGCAAACAAGCCTTTTCATGCTGACAAATCAATCTGTTTGCTGGCTTGCGAAAATCTTGTGACCATCTCCAAATCCTGCTCATCTGAGAAAGTCGGGGAACCTGATTGAGGTGTGGCACCAGCATATTTTTGTGCACTAGACAGAGTTTTATCAGCCTGATGAGAACTTGTTATGTCATCATATCCTAGTTTGTCCTATAAAATGTATTCCCCTTGACAAAGCCATTTTACAGTGGCAAATCCCTGAAAAATCCTGGTACACTGACAAAGCCTTGCTATTACACAGGCTGCTTGGGCTGTGTGACTAAGTCTTGTTACCCAGTGACAATCCATTTTACCCTGGCAAACCCTGGCACACCTGACATTACTTAGTCATGATCAAGGCTGACAAATCCTGGTGACTGACAAAGTCTGGCTTACACAGCCACTTGTTCAGCAGCGCTAAGCCTAGTCACTCAATCAATGCCTGGTTCACATAGTAACCAGTGCCTCATCTGGATTGACTTGAGTCCATACAGTTAAGCAATCATACTATACTTCCCACCCCAGGTTACCCTGGTCCCTCATTACTAGTTTGTCTGTCTCTTCTGGATACGAAAGTGTTGAAGAGTATTAAAGTAGATATAGATGTACCTGTCTTACTATTCACTGGTAGGATTTTAATACTCCTTTGTTTGTGGGTCAACTTAAAATTAGGGGTGTTCTTTACATGCAGTGCTAAGTTAATCGTATAGAATGAAAGGCTCCAGGTAAAACAGGCCTTTATAAGTTAACATAACTTTAAACAGTAAATATTTTGCGTATGGGCGCCCACTGCTGACGTAATGTGTTTACAATGTTATAAAACAAATGGCAAATGGCGCAGCATATAGTAGTGATGAGGATGGTGATGATGTGCTAGTCTGATTTCTGAGCAGACAACAGAGGTATCTGTTTTACAGTGTTCACGACGTGATCAGACGTCAGCATTTAGAGGGCACCGTTGGCAGCCGCTATCAGTCCATGCATGGTCTTGGGTTCCCACCCAACCCATGATATGTGATATGGATGAAGGAATGAATGATTCAGACCAGACACTAAAAGGTGGTCACAGGCAGGGTTCATTACGTCCCTAGTGGTTCTTTAAATAATGTCGCATAGAATCGAATACGGTTTATCGTCCTTGTGCGAGAAGACTGGAAAATCAAATCATTTGCAGATGACTGTCATTACAAACTTAAGGCAGCACTTTCTCCTCAGTTATTTAAAGACCCTGGCAACAAAGTGGGGAATTTTACCAATTTTTTTTTACAAAGTCAAATACCGAGGAGTTTGCTTGGGAGGGGGGAAGGGGGGATAGGCGCTCTTGGAATTGACCAAGACATAACCGTTTCTTAATATGGAAGAGCAAGTTGTCATTTTGCAAAACAGGAGCCAAATTTTGCTCAGTAAAGGGCACTAATTTGTTACTGAGTGAACTAGAGTGTCCCAAATTGTGCACACACAAAAAAATGACAAAAATGAGGGCAAAATGGGAAGTTTCTTTTCATTGCAGTGCATTTGTACCATAATTTGAGCTAATTTATTGACAGTTTGTACCTTAATTTGAGCCGTGCAGCACCTCTCGCAAGGTGTCACGTCATTGGCTAGCTACCCTTCCAGGCAACAATAAAACAAACAACAGAAGCAATATATGCATGTAACGCGAAAAACAGTATCAGCTGCTACACTAGAGGGATATACAAATTGCGAGTTTACGAGAGCTGCTACTCCACTGCATGATTTAAGCACCACCGATTTGGCAGAAATTGGCCACAATTGTGCAAAATGACCATAAAACACAGAAAAGTCACTTCGACCATTTTAGCTCTGAGCTGTTCAATTCCGTCTTTATTAGACACTCATAAGGTTGAGGCAGCAACAGCTTGTCTTCAGGATACCGTGGCTCTGGATTGAGTTAATAATACCCCTTCCTTGAACTATATTAACTAAGTAATATTGTGATGTTTATATCTTTAGGTTAAGGGCACTGCAGTTGGATTCATGAGTGTTTGTTCAACTGTTGATATTGAGTTGCTTGGTAGCTGTTTCGACCTCAGACCTTTCAATGGGCTTCAAAAGTTGCAAGGCCAAGCAACACCTAGAGGTAAATGCAGTATGCGAGCATGATGGGGAACTTCCAGTTGAGTAGCTTTATCGTTAGTGACCCGCCACAAAGAGAGTCTCTCGCTGGGTTGAGAATAATTGCAATTATTATAATTATTATTATTATTATTTATTTTATTGCCGGCTGCCTTAACTTGCTTCGTGTTCTGATTGGCTAATAAAACCACGTAGTGTGTTAGTTGAGTTTGTGGTTGGCTGAAAGTTGCATTTCCTTCAGAACGTGATTCGCTCTGTATTATTATTAACTTTATTATTATTTTTTTTATTAACAATAACAATAATAATAATAATAATAATTGTTTTGTTTTGACAATGACTCTTTTATTCTTTGTGATTTTAATATTGTAATTTTAAAGTAGAAAAGTCTTTTAAAATTATTATCGAATTTTGTAGTTTTAATCGTTTTTATCCATTGTATAGCCTTTAAGATATTAATAAAATACTATTATTATTATTTAAAAAAAAAAAAAAAATAATAATAATTATTATTATTATTAACAATAATAGTAATAATTATTATTGTTGTGATTCGCTCTGTATTATTACTTTGGTTTCGGTTTAGAAGAGTTGAATGAAAACCGTCCTATGTACGTTTTATAAGGGGCAGTATTATAGGGGATATCGCGATTTTTTGCCGAAATTCTCTAAAAGTAAACTTTAAACACTTCTTTAATACTTCTTAAATACTTCTTTAATATATTTTTAATATATTCTTTAATATTCGACTCGTTTCTAAATCACTGATTTCGAAAAACAAAGTGAATCTGTAACATGAGAACGAGCTGAAGTATGTTACACCCAAGTTTAAGTAAGTTACAAGAGGAAAACTTGAAAACGTCGACCCCGGCGGCGACGCTTTCAAGTTTAAACCCCTCTTCATCTTGGCTGTTTGTCGCTGAAAAAAATCTATAATCAGTTTCTTTGCGTGAAAACGGCGTTTGAAAGGAATTCTGACCATTATCTTGCCGCTGCCCTCAACCAAAAAGTGGATTTTCAGCGTGCTATTAAAACTAACGTGAAACTGCCCCTTAAAATGATTGGCAATTTGCATCAAATTCAATCGTGTAAATCTGGCAGCAAATCTAGTAACTTTTGAAAGTATTGATCTTAATAAGTAGCATGCAAAAAGGGCACTGACTGCAGTTGAAGCAGTCAATTTCATCGCTGACACGCGAACTGGGCATCCTTATGAGTTATCATTTTATGGGTGAAAACTGCGAAGCGCCGGGTTCAGGATCAAACATAAGGGACTTTAAGATCTACGACGGCGACGTCCATGAAAACGTCATTTCAAATTGCTAGTTCACGTTTTGCAAAGTTTTTCGTGATTATTCCAGTTTGTTCAACTTGTAAAAACTATCCGAACTATCCAGGAACTCAATTAAGAGGAACGGTGTTCAAACTAAGAAGTGAAATCACAATTCTCCGTTTTGTGCTCGCGTTTTCCTTACAACTTGAGATTTGGTCATTTGACGTTGTAGATTGGCAGAAAACGGGAAAGAAATGTACCAAACTTCAACACTCACGTGCACAGCCATTGTTTTGCTCATTAAAGTCTATTGTTTCAGTGGCGTTCTCGCTGACGTCGCCGTCGTAGATCTTAAGGTCCTTATTGTCGTCCAGCAACGTGCACGGACTGTTTTCGCCAGGTTGACTGAAGGATCAAACATTTCGGGTTTTTCACACAAAATGTTGGTAAAAATGTCTGATTTAGGTCAAGCACTGTTGAGACAGGCGTCTAAACGATCAAACTTGACTGTTTGATCGTTAGCAGCTCGTAAGATTTCAGGTCGCGGTTGTAGCGACAGGTACACACATGAATAATTAACTTGATACCAAGTCAAGCACAATCTTAAAATTACCCCGTCTTACAGAAGCAAGTCCTGAAAAACTACCAAGTAGTACAACACCATCAGAGGAGAAGATCCCCAGCAGCACACCAACAGACGAGCTGGTGGAATCAAAGTAAGCTGTGCCAACAGTACAACTTGAACCGTTCTAACCCTTTAATCCCTATAATGGCGTTAGCTAGGGTAAAATCTATCAAGTCACTATTGCGAGTTAAAGAGTTGACATTCATAAGGCTCTGTCCCCTTGAACAGGTTTAAGCGATTGTGACATTGTTTTTGCTAAGAATATATGTTGATGACAACAACCATAACAGTAACAGTAACAATGACAATTACAATAACAACAACAGTAACAGTAACAGCAATAGTAACAGTAACAGTAATAATATTAATATTATTATTATTACTAATAATAATGGTGACGTTAAAGATGACGGCAATGACATTGGAAACAAAAATAATTTGTCATTTATATAGGGGATTAATTTTATATATGGCATTAACAATGAGCGGGAAAGGAAGAATTCAATTCAAACGTAACACATGATGAAAAAACTCCAACTGTCAAGAGGCAACCAATTGGCTAATTAAAAACGTGGTACGCGTTGGGACCAATGAAGATAAAACCATTGGGCTTGATGCCGCCTCCCCCGTCAATCCTATTTCGTCATCACTGCATCTGGGATCCCATGAGATTGCATCGCGCATGCGCACATCAGTGCTAACGCTTCGCCTCATCAGCAGACAAAGCCTTCTCCAACTGCGTTCGAATATCCCTAGATGCAGTGGTATGACTCGTAGAATTACAATCAAACTTCAACTTCCAGGTAAGTCTCGTTTAATTTTCAATTATAGGCGCATTTCATTTGGGTTACGTTGATTATAGTTCATACAAGGGTGTGTAACACTTAAGTTAAGTTGGAAGTGTTTACGCATAAAAAGCGTTGACGTGGAACAACTGGAGACCTGGTCAGTGTATGTTTAAGACAAGCATGAGGAAACCGTGAAATTGTACACTCTCCCTGAGAGAAAAAGGAAGAAAAAAGCAGATGCTGGACACACAAACATAATACGTGCAGCAAGTACTTACTAGTAAATAAATTTTCCTACTACTTTTTCAGATCGAAAGAGTCAATAGCCGAGGACACAACAGACGAAGAAGTCCAGGTGAAGTTACTATAGTCTTTTGTCTCCCTACAAATGCTGTATGTAACACAAATTTAGAAATAGACAATCTGTTCAAGTTAAGCGGATCACGTCTACGAATATCGGCAACTCGGAACCAAGAGGCGACTGCCGTAACTCCTCTAAATAATACAAATTTAGATAAAGGGTCGATGAAGTTGTTTTTTTCTGCAGGTACCGAGAAAAGACTTGATGGACGTACACACTGATCCACAGACAGAAGAGGAAACAAGCTCTGGAGATGCAAGTGCATTTTGTATCCAGCTGTTCTGCATTGATGAAAAGTACGAAATGAGGTCAGTGTCTGGATTACAGGTTGTAATCGTCGGATGGGTTTATAATACGTGGAGACTCCAGAAGTCAAACACAAAGCCGACCGCCAAAGAGATTCATAAGCGGGCGTTTCAACCTTCGTCTCTTTTTCACAACGATTAAGAATTAATCCAACTTAATCGTCCAGTTTGTTTGCCGTAAAAATGAAGTTTACGTCAAGAACATTCTTGCTTTTGTTGTGCTGTATGTCAGAACTGGTTCTCCAGACAATTACTCTCAGGTTCAATGAAATAAAGCAACTTTAATCCCTCTCGTTTTACACGTACATTGCTCTCCACTCTACTTTTCTCCTTCCTTTCGCGCTCTTTCCAAAAACACATCCCATAATGTTTCTAACACTTAATGACCAGGCGCCGCGGTTTCCAAGTTGCGTGGGGAAAAACGACTTGACAAAATGTCGGAAGAAATTGACTCAGAATTACACACAAATTCTCAGAAGTATTGCAAAGTTCTTTGTAGCAGATTGTCTGGGACCTTAGGGGTTTCTGAGGTTTCCAGTTGCGAATTGTTGGGAATGTTAATAATTTGCGTTAAAAAAATACTAATAATAATCTGAAGGGCCTGACACACTAAGCTAACACCTTGAAACAGATTTTACTCGTTTCTCAAATGGTGGTGTAACTCTGTCGTCAATTGGATAGTTCTGTAGTCGTTTTGTTCCTGAAACATTGCATTCAAGGTAGTATAATTTTAGCTGATTGAAGATGCTTTATTTATCTTTCAGGTCGATAGATTTCCTCCCAGCTGCGTTTGAACTGTTTCCTGTAAGTACACACTGTGTAATGGTAAACAGGCAGTAGTTTCAGGGACTAAAATAAAGCCAACGCGCTTTGAAGGCAGATCTTGTAAGCTGTTCAATCGTTGGAGGCAGTTGCAATTATATTTTATGTTTATTGTATTTTATGGATCACATTATTTGGACTGAAGGCCACAAGTTACGTTCGACGTGTAAAAGTCCTACCGTCTATCTTTTTTTTTTCGCGTCGTGAATTTCCTGCGCAGGCGTAAACTTGTCGTTTACATCCTATTTAAGCGGCCTGTGTCACGATAATGCGCATGTGCGGTGTTTTGTTTCTGATCCGGTGGACTTTTTTTTTCCAAGTCGTTTATGGCGAGGGAAATCCTTTTCCAGTGACGTTATGTGGGTTGTGAAAGTTACGATAACTGCATTTAAGAAGAATTTGTTCGTTTGTAGAAGATTTGAGCAGCATCTTGTGCAGGTTGAGGTAAAAATTGATGTCCTTGAGAGTAGGAACACAAGCGGCTCGAGACAAATTTCGCTTAGCAGCATCCTTCTTTTTCGAAGTAAAATAAGAAAATACAACAAACAAGAAAGGATGGGAAGATGAACATCGAAAGCTTTGCATTATTAATATCATTAATTATTATTACATTATTAAGATATTGATACGAAGTAATGCAACTTTTGAGAGTTGGGAAGGTGTAAATGATACGTTAGTTGCTTAGCAATGAGCAAAGGGACAACTATATTCCCAGGTAAGAGTCGAACCTACGACCTCCGTAACACCGGTCGGATGCTCCACCCACTGCGTTACAAGAACTCTTCATCTGGTGATTTATAAAAACCTAAGTAGATAAACAACCTAGCCAAGCAAGTAGTACATAATATTCATACGAGCGTGCGTCCAGGGAGCCCATGTGCCTTATCGCGACACAGGACCTTTAACTTAAGGTAATTAAATTAGGTGAAGCAAGGTACGGTAAGGTAAGTTAATTTAAGTAAGGTAAGTATATATTGTGGAAGGAATAGTGATAAAGTAGCCTAACGGCTCGTGTGCTCCTTTTTTAATTTATTTTTATTTTTTACTGCATTTTGAAGTCATCTGTGATCTTTTTCTCAGGACAGACGCATGGCAACATGGAATGCATTTGTTAATCTGATTATGGTTATTTGCTTTTTAGGACAAAGATTACTGCATTCTTACAATGCCTCATCTTGTCCCAGAGTTTCCACTCTTACAATCATTCATAGTGAGTTGTTACATTTTGTATGTCAAGTATTTAGCTGCAGAACGTGATCAGTAACCATTGCTTTTACTGAAACAAAAGGGTGTTTCATAAGAATAGAGTTCAATTCCTTACGGGGGCAACCGTAGCTCAGTTGGTTCTCGCGTGGCTGTCACAGCGAGAGGTCTCTACTTCGACCCTTGGTGACTTCAAAACGTGTTTCGATTTTCGTCTGATTCTTGTTAATGTAGCTGTAGCTTTAAATAGGCAGCTTTAGCAAAGAGGACGGCAATAGCAACGAGAAGGTCGCTTCAAAATAGGAATTGGCGTTATTGTACTCACTTCGTGATTTTTTCAACTCTTTCAACTTGTAAAACGTGTCTCTGTCATCCAAGAATGAAACTAGTATGAACGGCGGTAAGTTTGGAGAAGGAGTGAAGACTTCATCGTCGTGTGCTAGCGTTCTCCCTAGCCACTGATTTTGGTCGTTTGACGTTGTGATAGATAGTCGGGAAAGCTAATCGAGAAAAGATTGATTCGCTTTCCCAACTATCTGGGAGCCTGGAACAGGCTAACGTCAGTTGTGGTATTGAACAGGACGGCAGAGAAATGTAGCAAATTGTAAAACGCACGTACAGAGCGCACAGGCCGTGCAGAACGATTGTTTTTACTAATTGAACGGTTAACCGGTTGTTTTTTGCCGTTCCCATTGCCGTCCTTGTTGCTCAAGCTTCCTGACATTCATTAAGCGGAGCACTGGTAGAGGTGCGTGAAAAGCGTGCCATCGACTGCCTCTGTTATCAGCTTTAGAGCTAACGGAACTAGCGGCCTTAACTCTTACCTTTCAGGATAAGTCTGGGTGAGGTAAAGTGCAAACGCTCTGAAAGGCTTCTTTATGTGCCAAGATTTGTCCGTCCGTTCTGTCGGCCGAACTGTTTCGGGAGCAAATCGTACGTGTATGTCGACACCCGATTCTATGGTACGATTTCGGTCGACGTTGTCGACTACTTTGAAAGTATCGGCCCGACTTGAGAAATACCTGTTGCACTGCGAGATGCTTTTTAAATCGGCTCATGAATCAGTCGAAGTACACGTACAATTCGGTGATTATATGATGAACGGGTTACAGCGGGCTGATGTTGTATTAAAATAGAGACCTTAAGATACCCCGAAATCGGTGTACGGGTAATATCATAAAAAACTTACCCGTTTCTGCATATCCTTAGTCTTGTTTCATCTACGGGTAAACTGCTATCTACCCCGGGAAAACGGCTGGGTCTACCGGGTAAAATTAAAGACGTCGTCGCGAAATAAAAAGAATAAAAAAATGGCGCTACCCGTTACCAGTACACCGATTTCGGGGTACCGTAAGGTCTCTAATGTCATCAAATCAGATCAGAGAAGGCAATTAGCCAATTTTGGGGCTTTCCTTTACCTTACGAGTACAGCAAACAATGTTCCGAGTAAACCGTATTCGCGAGTAAACTCCTTCGCATTCCGAGTAAACCATCTTCTCTTCACTTCACTCATTCTGCAACTGGACACAATAAACTTTGATGTGATAATTATATCAGACACGAAGACAATTGTTTTATCAGATATCCAAATAACGAGAAGCGAGTTGAAAAACGAGGCCGAAGGCCGAGTTGTTTAACCGAATTTGAGGTGTTTGGATAGAGGATGAAACACTCACCCAGTTTGATGTTGCTTCTCAAAGGAGTCAGTATTTGAAGAGAAATTTCAGTTTAAAGTTGCCGAGATTTTATGCCAGTTGATATCAAATATCCAAACTTCTTTCATTTCTTTTGTTCTGGGCTCATGAATTATTAATGATTTGAGAAATAGAAATACGGTACCATTCAAAACAAAAACGGAATAATCCCTAAAGACCGCGCCCTAAAGGCTGGTTTTCACTAGCGACGGAGTCGGAGTCGGAGTCGTAAGAGCGCTTATGACCTAGTGAAAATCAAAGATCGGAGTCGTAAGCGGAGTCATAAGCTCGACGGAATCGGAGTCGCAAGGATCAGAACGGTTCCATTTTCTTCCGACTCCGCTTCCGACTACGTCGCTTACGATCTAGTGAAAACTGCGTTGTCGGAGTCGCAAGCAGAAGCGGAGGAATAACCCAGTAATAATACTCGTTCTCAGGCGTTGTGATTGGTTTATTCTTCCGCTTCTGCTTGCGACTCCGACAGTATGGTTTTCATTTGATCGTAAGCGACGGAATCGGAGCGGTAACTCAAAAGAATTGCTTACGACTCCGATGTTTGATTTTCACTAGATCGTAACGCTCTACTGTTCCGATTACGACTCCGACTCCGACTCCGTCGCTGGTGAAAACCAGCCTTAAGAGTGCAGCACGAGGTTAATTTTGAGTGCAACTCTTCAATTCCAGTTCGAGTGCTTATGGAAAGGACGTGTTGCTCTTGTTCCTATAATCGCCTTTTTGACTGGAATTAAAAGGAACGGTAAGGTGCAAGAGATTTGGGAAGTTCATTGACTTGAAGCTTGAAAGTTGCACTTGAACTCGGTCGCCTGCTCGTTCCCAACTCTGGAACTCGATATTGATGGTGTACCATGACAAACAGTTGTTTTCATTACATTTTAGAGAGTAACTCCCAGGAAATACAGTACACTATCACAAGAACTGTACATCTTTCACAGATGGGGACTCATTGAGTAAGTCAATGTTCCTTGTTTTTTTTTTGCCTCTTAATTCTTCGTTTGTCATGTTGAGGCCATTCCCCTGGTTTGCACAGCGTACTTTTTACTGCCTGCGAGGACGCGCATGTTAAAAACACTTCAGGTTTTCTTTAGGCCCGGCTAAGCGATCAAATATTTTTGTTCAATATCGTGTTGGATGAACATGTTTGATCGTTTAGCCGCCTGTCCCAACATATGTTTTACTAGACATTAGCGAGCTTTAGCAACCCGGACGGCAAAGGCAGTGAGGCCTCAAAACAACGCGGGGTTTAATTAGTAAAAGCAATTGCTCTACACGCTCTGCACGTGCGTTTTACAATTTGGTACAGCAGCGTCAAATGACCAAAACTAGCGCCTAAAGGGCTGTTTACATGGAGAGAGGAAGATCCTAGCACTAGGAAGATCCTAGGAGGCGAATCATCCTAGCGCCATATGTTTTCTGTATTCAGTTTACATGCAAAAAGTTGTACTTGGCCCTGGCGCTAGGATATTCCTAGCTGAGAGACAGGAAGATCCTAGCACTAGGAAGATCTTAACACCATGTAAACTGCATTGACTCGGAAGATCCTAGCACTAGGGACAGAGAACCAAACATGGCGGCTTCCGGCCTTTCAGCAGCTTTTTTTACCAATTATGAACCATAACTGCAACCAAAATTCCTGCTTGTAAACCAAACGGAAAATTGTTTCGCTTTCCAGGATCTTCCTAGTGCTAGGATCTTCCTCCCTCCATGTAAACAGGCCCTTAATTGGGGAGAACGTCAGCACACGACGTTGAGTTTGGGACTATTCCAGTTGGGACTATTCCGGGGACTAGTCCAGTTTGGGACTATTCAGTGTATTCCTATTCCAGTTTAAGATTGACGGAATAACGGGAATAAGGTTTTCAAAAAAAAAACAAAACCCGTATTTCGAAAACGGAATGGTTCTTGCAGAGGTGAGAACTAACACTGGGAATAGTCTGGACACGAGTAAGAGTGACATTTGGCGGCCGCGCAAGATTTGGGCGCCTAAATAATCCCAAACAAACGCGAGTTCTGTGTATTCCGAGTAAACTGTATTCTGTTTATTCCTTTTATTCTACTATCGAGAGCAGAATGAACGGAATACTAATCCGTTCATTCCGGAAACGGAACAGGTCCCGAAAAAAGGCGTAAACCGACCATTCCGTCTGTTCTTATTCCGGAATAGTCCCCCCAAAAATGCACCCTTAAATAATTGTGAGGTGAAAAGAATAATGCTACTTTCTATTTCGAAGCGACTTTCTCGTTGCCGTTGCGGTTGCCGTTGCCGATCTCGTTGCTAAAGCTCCCTATTGGTGGGTTTGCAACCAGTCTCTAGAGACACAGATAGCAGTGGTGAAATGTACAAAAGGTTGGTTGACGAACAAAAGGAGTTAATGAGAGATCTATTATTTTTGTCAACCAACATGGCGGCGATGACGTAATGTGCAAACCACCTATTAGGGAGCTTAAGTAAGAACGACGACGACGACGGCTAGAACAACGTCATCTGAAAACATAATTTCGCGTTATTGTAATCACTTCGCGGCTATTCCAACTCGTTCCGCGTGTGAAACAATTACTTACTTCCAGGAACAGATTTGGCATGAACGGGACAGAAAATGGAAAATTCATCGTCTTGCACTCACGTCCTGCAGAAAACTTCAAGTGTGGTCGTTTCACGTCGTTAAGACGAGAACGGCAAAGAAATGTACCAAAATGCAAAACGCGCTTGCAGAGCTTGCGGAGCCATTGTTTTTTCTCTTTAAGCCAATTGTTTTATGGCGTTCACATTGTCGTCGACGTCGTCGTTGCTTAAGCTCCCCATTTAGTGGCAGGTGACTTTGTACTGCAACGGGCCTGTTTTATGACGAACATGACACACATAATTTGAGAATCCACAAGAAAGTTCGGAAAGGTTGAGTGCCTCTCACAAATGTTACGCAGTTAAATTTGTCCTTTTTATTCTTTTTGGGTTATGATCGAGTCTTGAGTTGATTTTTGATTAGAATAGAATTTGGCGTCCAGTGTCGTTCAAGGTCAAGGTTAGCCCGCACAGGTTTTGGTATGTCGGCTAAATTGATAATCAATATCGCCATCTGTAGTTTTGTCTAGAAACGGCCCCACCTTGGTTTTGCCCACCAGTGTAGTCTTTATCTTTGAGTAAGCGTTCCGGTAGTTGTCTTCTCCGCGAGTTTTCTATTGGATGTTTGTTATTTGCATGTGTGACCGTAAAGAGTGTTTAGGTGTCTTGCTTCAGGTGTCTTCGATAGCTATCTCGGAGCTCAGCTGGTTGGCCGGCAAACCCAAACAGGGCTACTGATCTACTATATAATTGTGTTAGTTGTGTTTTATTAGATGAGATTGAGTCGACTTTTTAGAAAAGCAGATCAGAAGGGTCATCGCCAATAAAATAAGAGTCCATTGGTAATTCTCGTTGTGCGAGACGCTGCCCTCGAACTTCAGCAATCTAGCACAAAATTGTTCATTCTCCTGAAATTAATGAGTTACATCTCCGCACCATAGTAACACATACTTTGTCTTACTCCACGAAATTTTAATCGACCGCGCGAGTCGCGCCATGTTAACAAAACTGACAGTCCTTCAAGCTTTCCCGTTTTCAAAGATTTTCTGACTTAAAAAGTAGTTTTTGACGTCATCTCAGCTTGAACAGACCCATGTCTCCCACTGGCTGGTAGCCATGACTACTTTGCCGCGTGCATACTTTTCCAGAAGTAGGTTGCTTGAACGGAGTGGTTGGGAGTGCGTCTTATTGCGGCAAATGTTTCCTTGTACTGACAGTATTCTACTGGTTAAATAGTAAATAATCTGACTCAGTGCTGAAGTCTTTATATCAGTGGAATATTACGAGTAGATGAAAATCCAATGCACAGAATACAACGGAAGAATAGTTGGGCTCAAATGACATTTGTACTCGATGGTGTTTTGCAGATCATTTCATGTGAGGCCATGTATATCAGCCGATTCGCAAGGAATTGAGTCACTTGTGTCACAGCTGAATGGAGCAGACATAATAATGAGGTAACAAACGGGGCTTCGTTTCTAAAACAAAATTGTGAGTGAATTATTGGAATTCGGTTTTATCAAATGAGTTGATAAAAGTGAATTGACTGCAGCCGTAAGATGATTTCAAAGCTGACGTTTCGAGCGCTAGATTTTCATCAGAGCGAAAGTTATGAAATAAACCCGACTTCCTACATGTATTTACACGAAGGCTTCCAAACTGAGTTTGAAAAAATCATGGCCTCATTCAGTGTTCTTGAGCCCTTACGTCTTGTAGTGAACCCTTGCCCAAATGGGGTTGTTCATATATCCCCTCTAAGGGTGGTTTCGTGCGTCGCCGCTTCAGTTGTCCAATCAAGAAAACAGCTTTGACAATGGCATCGTTTTTATAGAGGTAGTTCTGAAAGTGTTCATGCATAAACACTGTATTTGTTGGAAAAAAAGATCTAAAAGAGATCTGAATGGATTGACTCAAGGAATTAATGGAGATGGTGGCTACAAGTCATGGGCTCCTGTTTGGAAGGAGCCTTGATAGTATACTTGTGAGCCGAGTTTACCACCGTTGTTGTTGTTGTTGTTGTTGTTGTTGTTATTGTTATTATTATTATTATTATTATTATTATTGTTGTCTCTACTACCACAGTCTATTATTATTATTATTATTATTATTATGATTATTATGATGATGATGATCATTGTTATTGCTGTCGTTTTGGTTTTTGTTATTGTTAATGTTGTTATTGTTGTTATATTTTTTTATACGGATAACATCATCTTTTTTAACTTTCTTTTTTGAGTGTGTACGCTCTATTTCAATTCAGTTCCTAAGATGAATGTTAGCAAACCAAAAGTGTTGTATCGCGCATGCACGCTTGTGAAGCGTATGGAATACTTCACGGCGGTTCATCGGCATGGAGCAGTGAACCATGCATACTAAAGACAGCTTTCAGAAGGTCTCTCAAAATAAACTTAATAAACATGTTATATGCAAACGAATGTTGTGCCGCTAGCATTAACGACATAAACTGTGGATCAGAGAATTCACTATAGTGCAAGTTAAAGTATTTTAAATGAACCTTTGAAATTTCAACTGGATTCTGATTTCCCCAGTAATGATATTGAAAACCACACGGGGCAAATGTAATTTTTCAAAACTCAGTGGGAATGGAACTCAGGGGTCAATGTTATAAAAATACACAATTGTATTTTACAAGAGTAGCTATTGTTTCCAGGGCTGAAAACAATTGCTACACTTGTATAATTCTTTTTTAGAATCAATATGGCCGCTGGTCACGTAGGTGAAAGCGATCTTTTGGATAAAACATGAAAATTGCTACTACTTTTTAAGCATAATTTTTTTGTATTTTATTTACTTACTAATTACCTCCAGACTCCTTGAAATAGGTCCTCTTCGTTCAGGCTGCTTTTAAATACAACAGTTCTATGAGAGAAAGATGGCAAAATTTGAAGCTTTTTTCTTATGGCCTATAATCCCTATGATTGGTTGAAGTTTTTTAACTCTAAAAAAATCGTTTAAAAAACATGGCAATACATTTTCCTTCGAAAACATGTTCTGCATAGGTTGATGCATCCTTGGTAGGAGAATCTCTAAAAAAAAAAACAAGGTCCATTAGGTAACCCGCACTGAACTACGAGGCCAGACGCGAACAAGTAGTGGGTGATTGTGGTGTTAAGATCCAAATGTATTTTCAAATTCATTTAAGGGACAATGTCAGCTGGGGTGCATGCCGGAGTTGAAAACGTTGGCCCAACTTTATCAATTCCAAGTCAGAGAATTGCCGTTGCTGTTTCTATCGCTTTGAATCGCGTTGAATCGTCAAAAATTTGGCAACATTTTCTTGCAAGAAACGGTCTTTGGTCATTGCAGAAGCTGCTTGTTGCGATATTTTTGTACGTTTTTGCTCCTGGAGCACCATTTCGCCGATTTATGATGTTCATATTAGCCTACACCTGCACTCCAATACGCATGCGGCTCAGCTTACATTGTCCCTTTAAATTTTACGGCAACTCTGCGTCTTTGTCTGTAATGAATATCGTGAGAGATGAAACATTTTTGTTTTCGCCTGTTCGAAAGAAACTTGTCGTCGGCTTCGTAAGTCTTTATTAATCCTGTGTTTAGTTCTTATAAATTGGTTTGAATATGATGGCATTTTTTGCTGATTTAGTCACTGTTTTTGGAAATCGCTTTCTCTATTGGTTATGTCGAGAGAGTGTCTTTGATGGTCACTAACTATATGACATTTACTACTGTGTGCTACCTGTTTGTATCATTAGGTGAACCCTATACAGTTTATAGTTTGTTGATATCTCCCTTTTGATGTATTTTGCAGAGATGTGCAACAATATATCTCAGACCGAAGGGACGAAGTACGTATTTCGTTTTCGTTATACATAGCCTTGATGCGATTAACATGCGCTAATATTGAGAACCTTCGAAAAGTTCTCGAAAGTTATACCACGAGCACCAGCAATGACAAAGACAAACGCATAGGCATGCTTTATTTAACGTGGAACTCACGCTTCGCTATGGTGCGGTGCAACCTGCACCAGTTAGTTACGGGTATTCCACGGAAAAAAACAAAAAACAAAAAAGGATTTAACCATATATTGCATCAAATGAAAGTGATAGAGTAAAATTATGCAAGCAACGCCGTAAAAACTATAAAGAATAAAACTATGTACAGAATAAAACATTTATGTCACAGATTCACAAAGTGCTAATTATTAGATCCAGGTTCACAAAATCCTATTTCTGTATAAATCATTACCAGTGACTCCTTCACTGAAAGATTTAGAGCGGTTTCCAATTTGACTGCCATAAAACCAAAGCCAAAGTACGGCTTTGGCCAATCACAACAGACGCAGACAATCAAATGAACCGATCATAATTCCAAGAAGATACACTCAGCATTGGAGCAAGGCAGTTGGTTTTGTCTTTGCCTCTGATTGGCTGAAAGTATGGCACAAGATTTTCTTCAGCTAATCACAGAGCTGAGTGATGCAAAAGCAAAGCTGCTTAGTGTCGACGAAAGTTTCACTATTTAGTTGAGTTAAGTTGTGTTCAGTGTCTTTTTTTCTTATGTTATCTCACTTTTTAGGATGGTACAGAAGTGCAATGCTTTGTTGCTCAAAGTATGGATCAAGTGGTAGGAGTTGCAGTGCTTAGGAGAGAAGAGGTATCACTGAAGTACAATTGATTCATGTGCAGATTTAGCCTCCTGTGCCTAAAGTCAGTGTTAAGAATGGTTTTCATTGGCAAAACTCTAAATCGCACTGTCTGAAACCAGATTCGTGACGAGCGGACTCAAGGAGAACGTCAAAACTAGTTTTAATGAACAAAAAGATATCCCTGCATGATCTGCACGTGCGTTTTACATTTTCGTACAATTTTATTAATTTTTTTTCCCGGTGTTAAATGACCGAATCTACTTGGTTGTGTGGAGGACGTGAGCAGATGACGATGATTTCTTTTACTCTCTCTGTACTCGTTCATACCAGTCTAATTCTTCGATCATTAGTAAACGTTTTAAATGCGGAGCGACATGGAATAATAGCTGAGTTAATTTTTTCAGGCTTCTTCTGATTTTTTCAGGCTTCTTCTTTCCAATTGCTTAAATTGGAAAATTAACTGCGATGATCATTCTTCACTTTCATGAGTTAATTTTATATCCGTGAAGCAACTGAGTCCAGCATGACTTTCAAAGGGCTTTTAGAAGACCGAAGTCACTACCTTAACTGCAGTGATCATTGTCATTTCAAAATATATATCCGCCTTTCACGTATGTCTTTTTAAATAGTCCCCATCATACATTCACCTCTTTAACAACTAGACTACGAGTTCGAGTTTTCTATGAGTCACTAGATAGTCAAGGAGGCGCGTAGCGCCGAGTTGATTATTTGACTCATAGAAAACGAGAACGACTCATTAATCTGATCGTTTTAGGCCTCTTCATTTGCTTTATGATATAGAGGTAATGTGGCGAAAAACAATAAAACACGCTTTTTCTATGTTTTATACTCTAATAAAACATGGGTTTTTGACCAATCAGAGCGCGCGTAGGATCCTATCTATATTATAAAATAAAATATATTATAACATAAATTAATAACATTTATCATAAAAAGTGCAATTCCCTCGATTGTGATTGGTCTTGAGGACCTCCTAATTTTCACTAATTGACTTGCCAATTTGTTATCGGAGAGTTCAATAAGCCAATCACCTTCACAGTTGATTTTAAATCAACTAGTCACAACCTTGGTTTCAATTACCATAGAAACAGTGGAAAGACCCTCCAACTGGCCGGCTTTTTGGCAAAATGGAGAGTATTTCGCCTTGAACAATGACAGTATTTTAGAAAGCAGTTGCAAAATTTGCAGTCTCTATGATAAACGACTGAGTGGAGTCCAATTCGTTCCGTAACCATACTCGTGTAAACAAATCAGACTCTTCTCTACTCTTTCGTCCGGTATGGACATCCGGTATGGACATCAGTGTCCCTTATTTCAGTTAATACTTCATGTCTTACAGTCACGAAGTGTCCCTTATGCTAGTTACTTCCTTATGTCGTAAAATCATGAAGTGTTCCCTAATTCAGCCTTATCACCATTACTAATGAACAACTATAATATGGTAATCTGTACATGCTAAGCCAACAACCAAGCCAAGTGTAGCAAATAAACTAGAATAAGCAGGACACAGGGCCTAGTTGATAGTGGAAAAATTTGGACCTAAGAGCAGAAGATGTAGCGGTGTTTCTTCCATCTAATGGCAGCGAGTTTCCGTCCTTAATCTCGTGAAAACCCAACCGATGCCTGCCCCAGTTAGATTTGATGGCCGGCAGAGGCAACAGACCTTTCCTCATCTTTCCAGTCCCCCACGGTGAGTTATGAAACGAGGCTGGGGTGGATAACATTGAAAATGGCCGGAGCAAACATTTTCCCGCCATTTCGAATTTTATCCTCCCCGGCCGCGTTTTATAACTTACCGTGGGGGAGTGGGAGGGATGCGAGAAAGTTCTATATCCGTGCATTCTTTTGTTGGAAAGGAGGTGCGCATCATATAACGTGACCAGACTAACGATACTTCTCATGTTAATTTATATTTTCGCAGGATATCGAGTACATTCGTTCACATTACAACATTGAAGACTTCATTTACTTTAATCACCACAGAAGAGACGAGCATGCTCACTTGTTCCATTTTGCCCTCAATCCTGTTTTCCAGCAGTATTCCAAACACTTTCTTAAGGTAAACAATAGCAAGCATTAAAGGTGAGTGAGTGAGTGAGGCATTTATATAGCGCTTTTACACAAGCACAAAGCGCTTTAGAACACTTTGTAAGGACTTTGTCCGACTGTTTTTACGGCCCAAATGGCAGCAATGCAGTTTACAATTTTTTTTTGAACTAGTGGGAATTTACAGGTGCCCTCTGAAAAAAAAAGAGTGACGGACCATCACACCGGGGACTGCGTTCCCTACTCTTCGCGAACAGTGTATGGGTTCGTTATCGTCCAGCACAGGTATTGTGAGATAAGGCTTACGGTTTGTCGTCCTTATCCGAGAAGATTACCATGTCATTGCAAAGGCAGCACTTTCTCCTCAGCTATGAGTTGTGAGTTATGATGGTCCGGCCGAGATTCGAACCCACGACCTCCCCCACGATAGTCCCGCGCTCTAGCAACTGAGCTAACCAGTCGGCGGTTAAAAGATCCCTACTAAGTGGGTTCGCAGTCTGCACAAGACGACACCCAACATTGCTGGCAACTGTAGGGAAGTATTGAACGGACAGCATGGGAAATGGCCCCATAATATCTTGAAAATTTTAGACAACTGAGTGACGCCACCGATGTCATTGTTGTAATGCGGTTGACAACTCAGTACCGAACGTATATATACGGAGAAGAAGCAAAATCAGACCGAATTTTAATCTCTTTTAAGAGCTATTCAAATTCCGTTTTTTTTTTAAATTAAAATACCGTTTAAAAACAGTGCTCGGGAATCGAATAGGACAATTTTCATAGATTATTACTGCCCTTCCTATAGAGAAATCTCTGCCTTCAATTTACCCAGACCCCTATTGACCACAAGTTGGGCAGGCTGTTCTTGTGGAGAAGAGCACATCAACACAAATGTCCTGTTCGTCGTGAATTAAAACAGTACACTTTGGACGGTGTCATCCGCCCAGGTTTTATTTAGATTACATTGACTCGTACGTTCATCTTTTCCACTTCCTATTTTGTGGTACGACTTTTGTTGTTGTTTTATTTAGGAAGTTTTACGTTTGGCCCACAAATCTTGTCTGTATTACCCGCTGTACCCACCACATTCAAGGCAAGAAGTAAGTCAATTCGTGTCATAAGTGGCCGAACCGTAAAATATTATAACGTCTCTTAATTGTCCAGTGGTTTCAAATCAAAGGTAAAGAGCACGTGTTATTTGCCATGATTATTATTACGCTCGTAGTCACGGTTATTAAGACAGGGTTTAGCCGGCGCTTAATAAAACCGCGTTCCAAGTTATTTTCATTTTGGCCAATACTAGTATATACTGTTCTTTGATCGAAACTAGTGTCGAGAGGGCGAGAGCAGGGGAGATGAAATATTTACCTGTTTAAAGCAACTCGCCTCTAAAAAGGTTTGGAGGTAAAATGATTGTTGTAAACCGCGGTCCAAAGGCTGGTTTTCACAAGAGACGCAGCTGGAGTCCGAGTCGTAATCAAAACGGTACAGCGTTACGATCTGGTGAAAATCAAACATCGGAGTCGTAAGCAATTCTTTTGATTGCCGCTCCGACTCCATCGCTTACGATGAAATGAACACCATGCTGAGCTACAAGGAGAAGCGAAAGAATAAAGGAATCACAGCGCATGAGAACGACCATTATTGTTGGTTTATTCTTCCGCTTCTGCTTGCGACTCCGACAATGTAGTTTTCGCTAGATCGTAAGCGACGTAGTCGCAAGCGAAGTCGGAAGAAAACGGAACCGTTCTGATCCTTGCGCGACTCCGATTCCGACGAACTTACGACTACGCGTACGACTCGGTTGCTTGGTTTTAACTGGGTCGCAAGCGCTCGTACGACTCCGCGTACGACTTCGACTCCGACTCCGGCGTTAGTGGAAACCAGACTTAAGTTAGACTTTGTTTAAATAGCCGGAAGATAATGTTTAACGACAAGCGTTCTTTCTGCAGGGTCTGAAGCCTCACACAACCGTCACAGCCTTGAACGATCTGGTGCTAATAAGGTGAACAACTCAGGGAACTTGTTGCATGCAGAAATCGGAAGTACACAATCATGCAATGGACAGTTGTCAGACTTAAAGGCTGTTTACATGGAGAGAGGAAAATCTTAGCTCTAGGAAGATCTTAAAACGCGGATCTTCCTAGTGCCATATGTTTTCTGTATTCAGTTTACATATAGAAAGTTGAACTTGGCCCTCGCGCCATGATCTTTCTGGCGATAGGGTCCTCCTAGCTCAGAGATAGGAAGATCCCAGCCCTGCGTTGAAGACCCTTGCACCATGTAAACTACCTTAGCTCGGAACATCCTTGTACTGGGCACAGAAAAGAAACATGGTAGTTTCAAATCGGATTTTGCCTTCAACAGTATCATGTTGAAGTCTGTTCTTCAAGTTAGTCTGAGGTAGTATTGTTACATCACATGGAAGTGCGCAAGAAGGCAAGCTTTCCTTTCTTAGCTCTAATTAAATAGACCGAATCAGCTAATTCAATGTTGTACCCAATTCAAGTCCTTTGGGCATAAATCGTTTTGTTCCAGGTATTTCCATATCATTTAAATGTGAATGCTACATTGTAATGCAAATACAACAGACAAAGAATCTTAACCGCGGGAAATTTGAATTGGGTACAGCACTCAGTTAGCCAGTTTGTGTACCGCAGCAAAATTTGGTGCTCAAGAACTCTCATTTGAGTAACGTAGCGCGGTTTTCAAATGGCTGTCGAAAGTTTTTACGTGATTGCGATTGCTACGCTTAGTGATTGGCTTAAAAATCTCGCGCCAGCCATTGAGAAGGAAGACCAAAACCAATCGCGACTTGCACGCGCTATTTTTCCCGGGCTTTGAGCAGGTTGCATGGAATTTGGATTCGCTCATTGCGCTGTTTGCACCTGCTGTGATTGGTTGGAGTGATTACTTTGATATTGGTTTTACGACACTCAATTGAAAACCGCTCTAACCCACAGATTAAAGCCGTTTTAAACGACAGTATTGAGCCCCGCACAGAAGTATTGCCGGGTCAGAGTTAGCGTTCATTGGAATGGCCTCATAGCTTTTTATCGATCGTAAACTACGGTACATTGTAAGAATATAATGTTATCAAATAGTTTCGATAATCCAATGTTATTGTTCGTCTTAACAGTTTTATGCTTGAATGAAGTCATGAACTCTTTCAGTTTGGCTTGAGAACCTGACTTGATTGAGAGTATAATAATAATAATAATATTGATAATGATATTGATGGTGATAGTGATAGTGATAATGATAATATTGATGATAATAACAATAATAATAATAATATTGATAATGATGATTATAATACCTTTACAAAGTCTCAAACTTTTAGCTTTGCACAGAAGCAAAAATGATCGGGGAGACTAAAACTCAAAATAGAACGAGGTGAAAATACATATGTACAGATATAAAATACAACAGAGACAAATATAAAGATTTTTTTTTGGTTTGTTTGTTTATAACAGGGCCCGTCGCCAAATAATCTATCCGTTGGATCAACTTCACGGGAACGCGCCTTCAGAACGCATTCTAGCCGAAAAGGTGAACAATGTAACTATCTTACATGTAGACTGAAGTCGGTTTATCTTATTCTGGAACAAAGAGTTCGCTTCAATGTGTCAATTTTCTCTTTTCAAAACTTAACAGGAACCGTTTTCATTGACTCACTTGAATAGAAAACTGACTTTGGAACCAAAGGTGAGGCAATAGAAACATGAAGATTTGTATCTACTAGTTTGATATGATACTGGATTGACGCCGTATTAAAAGAGTTTCAATCGCAGACCACATTTAAGGCTACTACGTTTGCTCATGCGCAAGATTGATAGGCTGTCTTCCTTTACTGTAGCTGAGAAGTAATCATTATGTCCTTCTGGTTTTAGTTGAGCTTTGAAAGTAATCCTTCTTTACTTGCTCCGCTTACTTATGTGATTGGTTAGCTATATCCGTGCTATTTTGTCAACCAATGAGAAGCAAAACCACAACCAATCATTACTCGCGAGCACGCCTTTTCCCGTGCTTGGCACTGGCTGCAGGTTTTGAATTCTGATTGGTCCATCGCGATGCTCACGTCTTCTCGTCTTCTGTGATTGACCGCCCGTTCCACTTTGGTTTTGGTTCTTGCATACAAAGCTGAGTATTAAGCTGAGTGACTTTCGTTTATGTGTAAATCGAGCTGGCTTGTCATGTTTCCAAGTGATTCCTGCAGGTTTGGTAGAGGACAGACCGCAATCAATTGTAGCTAATGAAAATAACTGAATGCAGTAACCGTTCATCAGCAGGATGCCTAAAGTGTGTGCAATTCCACAATTAGTTTTGGCTCTATTTAAATCCTATACCAACTGCAGAATATTTTAAGAGGAGCCACCCACAGAGTGAACACAGTTACTGACAAGTAGCAATTAGGAAAGTAACGTAAAAGTAGTCACCTTTTTCAACCTATCAACGTGGAACGTCAATTTGGTCCATAAAAGAGCCTCACAACTCATAAAACAAAGCGGGTTTTTTTTGTAGAGAGCATGATGTTGCTGGTTTTCACATGCGTCACGGTGGCTATGTTGCTGTCGGTAAACAAAGAAACGGCGGCCATGTTGGTTTCCCAAACTCAGGGAATTCAATTCTATTTTTATGCAAACGTTTTCTTTTGTTTCCCTGAAACACAAAACAAACATGGCTGCAATCACGTGAGTGCTAACCAAGAATTGTTTTGTTTCCTCTAAGGTCACCATAAATGCTCGCATTGTAGTGGTTGGAGCTTCGGATGTTGGAATATCGTTTCTTGAAACATTCATATTTTGGTGAGCACTGATTGTTTCTGATTACTTGTGGCGGACAGCTTGTATGGCAGAACCGTTTTAACGCTGAATATCTGTACGGGCTTGTTCCACTCTCATATCTCTGAACCAGAGTAGGGATACTCCATTACTGTGCCAAACATCGCTTTGAGCTTTAAATGCGTTGAGGCAACGGAACTCGACTTGAGTGTGATGTTAGTAGGACTTCGATCATTTCAGAAAAAACAAGGATGTTTATGCCCTGTGTGATCACTCATAATCATTTATAATAAAGCGCTGTGATTGGCCTACACAGCTTGCTTTATAACAGTTCAAAGCACTGAGCATACGTCATTTGAGGACGGCCTTTGTCTCGTTAACCAATCAAACCTTTTGGTACATTGTCACAAGCGCTCTGATTGGCCCAGATTGGCGTGCCTTGTAGTAGTCCAAAGTGAGCACGATGTTGACGCTCACGCTTACCCAAGAATAAAAACGAACATTTTGGGGAAAATAAATGGTCGTTTGCCAAGAAAACTACGCTTTCTTTATCATCAAACAAGTAAAAAAGCAAAGGTTGAAGTCATGAAAACGCTCGCCTGCGGCTCATGTTTCCCAACTTCTTTAGTGCTCTCTTCGCTTCCTACGTGCCTTATAACAGAACAGAGCACGTTTGAGGCCTTGTCATTTGTTAAATAACACAACGTTTTTAACTCATTCATTGCGAAGTAGGGATGAGTTGTTGTGAAGGGCGAGATTTTGGCGTGAACAAAAATCTGCGTGGACGGAAACGGACGTGTCGTCACAAAATGGGGTTGCGAACAACCGCTGAGTAACTGCAGTCGCCCTACATCGTGTTCCGTTTCTTTATGTAAGCAGCTAATGTACTCTGGTATTCTACGCCATTTAGTGAGTAAAATTGCTTTGTTCGCTATGATTACATTGTTTTTTCTCTTAAACATACAACACACACAAGAACCAAAGGGACCTAGAACCGCACTAACATTGTTTTTGCCCTCAAACTTCTATCAGGTTTGTTGAGTTGTTGTGAAGACTGGATTTTGGCGCGAACAAAAATTCTATCGGGATCCTCGACACAACAGCGTTCGTTACAGCGAGTTTTCAAAGTATTTTGCCATGCGCATGAATGGGTTGGCTCATAGGAGCCTTTGATTTTCTTTAACTTGTAGTCCTCATCTTCGATTCAACAACCTGACGCTGATTTCAACCCACGGCATGCCAGGCCAACTGCCTCCCGATAAACTGCGTTCTACCTTCCTGCCATCGAGGTACTTAGCCTTAATTTAAGTGAAATTTTGGAGGCATTCAATGTCTACTTATGTTCTAGCCAGGGGTGAAAAGATAAATGGGTAGAAAGTAGACCACCTCGCAGTCTTCGCCGCCATTTTGGCGGGTATGGAAAGGTGACGGGGATTACAGTCTTTGCATCGGAATTCGCAGCCAAAAAAAAGTGCGTGAAGCCCCCATTCTACCGAAAAATATATATTGCTAATTTAAGTTACTAAGCAAAGGATTTCAGTGCAAAATGTTGAGGTGCCAAGAAAACATTCTCTGGCTTTTTGAATTTTTCTATACATTCGGCAGTAAATTCCCGGGAAAAAATATTACAGACGAATGAATGTAGAAAAATCAAAACGCCAGAGAACGCTTTTTGGCTCGGTTAATTCCTTCAAAATTTTTCAGTGAAACCCTTTGCCTAGTACCTTAAATTTGCAATATATATATTTATATATAAACATTTAATTCCCGCGACGTTTGCATACCCGCCAAGATGGCGGCGAAAACTGCGAGGTTGTCTACATGCATAGTACATTTTGGTTTTCATTTGCATTCATGAATATGGGTAATCCGTGAAATACAAATGTGCAACGTATATGCAACGTAGCATGTCTTTCATTGAGTCAACATTTTACAACCTGAGTGTCTCTCACTCCATTCTTGCACTATCCTTGGCTTAGCTGTGTGTGTGTGTGTGTGTGTGTGACTGTATGCTAATGACAGAAGATGATAAATGGCAAAAACCACTGGGTACTTTGCAAAACGAAAGGGTGGATGAGGACATGGCAGGGCTGGACGCTCCGTTCTAGCCAGAACACTGACTCTCAAGGCTCAGAAAAGGGGGTCTTTCACGCGCGGAAGGGGTTTCTTCCTAGTTCTACTTCCTTTTCCCTCTCTTGTTCGGGAGTTTTTTAGTCTAAGAGGACTTAACAGGGCGTGAAAGGGTCTTTTCGTTGGATATGCAGGTTAAAAGAAAACTCTACGTTTTTCTTGAATTATTTTCGATTCGCACACCTGAAAACAGACCTGTTTAGTTCTGTATGCTAATTGGCATGATGCTGTTGCGTTACCTTTCTGCTTCCTCTTAGTGTTCAAATGGTAATCTTGAAAGGAACAACTCGCGAGGTCATAAATACGTGTTCTGTATAGTGATGCGAAAACAAGCAACAAAGCTAAAGAGGACTATTGGCTTCTTGGTTACCCAGGGAACGACATCTAGTTCATTTTAAAAGGACGTACGAACTGTAGGTTTTCGATTGTATTTCTTGCGGAACACAAGAGAATAACTTTCATTTTTGTTTGTTTCTTCTATCCAGAGCATGAGAGGCAAACGGACATAACTTGTGATTTGAGTGAATCTATTCGTAACTATCTCGTGTATTTCTTCATAGTTTGTGTTATACCCAAGAAGATTTTGCTCATATGGCGCTGGGGACATGCGTCAAGGTCGTCGAAGGCAAAGTAATCGCACTTGATAGGTAGGGAATCCCTCAGTCATGTCTTGTTTGTTTTTTGTATTTTTTCAGGAGGCTAGGGAGCTTAAGCATGGCCGAGCTCGACAGCTACGAGAACGTCACATGAAAATATCGATTCGCGTTGTTGTAAATACTTCGCTACGAGCTCGTTCCACTTGTAAAATGCCTACCCTCTAGGATTAGAATTGGCCTGAACGCCGTAAGAGCGAGAATGGCAAATTCACTGTCGTGGACTCACTTCCCTGACAAATCCTTAAATTTGGGTCATTTCACGTTGTTATGTAAAAGGCAATGGCACTGAAAGAAATGTATCTGGGTTACTCTGGTGGGTGGCGAGTAACCTCGAAAGTGTTCGCATCTCATAAGTCATATTTTTTTCTCCTGTTGCTTATTCGAAGGACTAACAAAGTCGTGAAGATCACTGGAGGAGCCTCTGTGCCATATGACTACCTCATCCTTTGCACCGGACAACAGTTCCAAGTCCCAGTTCCAAACGGTGCTGATATTTCCACTCTAGTCACCACCAGCGAGGTCAGCATGCCGAAAGTATCCAGGTACACGGGTCCCTTACCCTCGACAGTATTCACCATTACTACGGAGAGAGACTGTGCGAATGCATTGAGCTATATCAGGGGGGACTTCCTTTCAAGGCAAGGTAAGACCAACTGTGTGCGAGAAGGCGTCAGAGAAAGTTGAACAGTTTCGTGTCATTTATGATTTAAGCAATGGACCACACGTTTCCATGGTTTATGGGCTGATAAACCACGCGGGATGTTGGACGATCGCGAGAAGAATTCGTGAATCCAATCCAATCGAATCCAATCCAATCCCAATACTTACGAGCACTCCTTCTCACAATTTGCTCTTCTATCCTAGAACTATCATACACTAAAAAGTCTCTCCCTGTCGAACTGTTTTCTCAGTCCATAAACTCTAATCAGTTTAGGCAAAATGTATCGAATCTTCTTTACTCTCCAGTTGTGTAATTTTTTTTTCTTCCAACACCCTGACTACCTGGGTAATAATCCTCGTTATACGAGGGGTTGCCGTAGCGGGAAAATAAAAAAGAAATCAATCACCGGCCCACAGGCGAGTGGTTCACTAATTCTTTGAGTGTTCTTCTACCGTCCCAAGTGGTTTATCATCCTGTAAACCGTAGAAAGGCGTGGTCTATTGCCTTTGTATAATAATTCAGAAGACGCGCGAAATTCCAATGAGTTTATGGACACAAACCATGGCTGATTAACCTATCAGAGCGCGTGCATTGATTTGGTTATTATATAATACAGTGTAATTCCTGTGCAACAGATCTTGCTTCTCCTCATTTCAGGCAATGCGCTCGTCTATGGAAACACTTTGGAAGCTTTCTCTATGGTGCAAACTCTTCTGGCCGCAGGAGTGCCTGGATCACGTGTTGTCCTTGTGCAACCTCCACTTCAGGTTCCAACCTGTTTTAATAACCCGTTTGTGGAGGACGCTGTTACGGCAGCATTGAAGGAGTCTGGTAAGAGTGTTTTCCACTCACTATAGACCTTTTGTAACTTGGTCGCCTTTTTCCCAATACAGACCACGTAAACATGCTCTTGGCAGTTATTTCTTTCAGAGATTACCACTTGCGCACTGTTAAGAATGAAAAAGATAAAGGAACACCTCCTTTGAGACTTTCTCGTGTTCTGTATTGGGGAATTGGCATACACACAGCTACAGAAGCGTATTCGTCGCCTTTAGGTAACATATTAACGTACCTCAATTTTGCTTCGAAATCTTTGGATTGAATCAAAGGTGTGACGAATCGATTGAAAGATATTGAGCCAGTGAACTTACGGCTAAACAGATCTGGAACTTTGTCGTAACTAACGTGTTTTTGTTTGTTTCTTTGTTTTTTGTTTTGTTTTTCCTTTCCCAACAGGGGTGACTTCTCACGTTGGTTTCACCCTTGCCCAATGGAATGACGGGAAGACTGATGAACCCCTGTCACGTGCTACGTTTACGTCGGAAAACAAACCGCTTAGTGTCAACTGCGAGGTAAGGAGAACTGCTTTTACGGTGTTGTGCATGACACGAAAAATGTGAAGAATTGGACCTTTAAACCTAATGCGCATGCTCAGTACGGAAAACACGCACTCGTAGTCGTACTCGTACTCCAATCTAAAGGTCGCTAGTATTTGGGTTAAGGAAGCAGTGGTCGTGGCCCAGTGCGACCTTCAGATCGGAGTTCGAGTACGATTTCCGTTCTGAGCACGCGCATTAGGTTTTCAGGTCGAAATTTTTTTAAGTGCGCGTGCTCAGAAGGGAAAGCTTGTACTCGTAGTCGTACTCGTACTCCGATCTGAAGGTCCCGAGTCCAAATCCATTTTGTGGTCAGCGGGATATGAACCCGCAAAATGCGCACGCAAATCCAGCGCACCAACGTTAACGTTGTTGTGTTCAGTATTTGAATTGTTAGTTTCTTTACACGGCCCCACAAGCCTGACGCTTTTTAAAATTGTCACCGTGTGTAAATATAGTTTATAGTCTTTACTTTTTATGATTTGTTTCAGGCATTCTTCTGCTTTCAAGCCAAAAGGGTCGACTATGCAGCTTTTAAAGGTATCGTGGAGATGTGTGTTCTTGAAAGAAATCAAATTTTTGTTCTTGTGAGCCCGCAAGGATCAAAGACTTTCGGAAAATATTAGCAAGAGGTACTCAATTGTACTGAGCAATCCATGCCGTTTCTAGATAATCCTGTGTTACAGAATGGAACCTTCTCCAAAATAGTGTCTGGGATTTATATTCGAACTCTGGGGTAATTAAAATCCATTCCAAGTCCATGCGAGGCTATCGCTCACAGCGTTTGTGGTAAAAGTGGGGAACGTAAGATATACGACGGCGACGTCAAAGAAGACGTCATTTAAGATTGAAAGTTATTGTTCCTTAAACTCTTTAGTTATTAAACCGGTTCTTTCACTTCGAGAAAATATCCAAACTATCCGGGAAATGAATTTAGAGGATCGGCGTTCAAAGCAAGAAGAAAAAAATCAAAATTCGCTGCTGCTTGCTCGCGGTTTCCTTAAAGCTTAAGATATGGTCATTTCAGGTCGCAAGATTTGCAGAGAACAGGGAAGTAATGTACCGGCCAAACTTCAAAACGCACGTGCAGAGCCAGTGTTTCGGTTTTCGGTCATTGAATTCCATTGTTTGTTGTCGCTCTCGTTAATGTTAAGGTCCCTAATGTTGAGACAATACGACTCAGTCTCTCGAGGAAATGAGTGCAGGCTCCATTTTGGAGAAAGTATTGCCTCTGGTGCAAGTGAAATGTTTTTTTTTTCTTTCAACCAGCCATTAATGACAGTTGCTTGGTATTTGACGGGAAGCTTGTTATTGATGCGGAGTTCCACACCAATGATCCGTGCATTAGGGCTGCAGGGCCACTGACGAAGTTCCAGAGAAGATATCACGCAGAGTCCTGGTAACTAAACACTGTACCGTGTTTTCACTTGACGTCACAGCGGTCATGTTTGTTAAGGAAACAAGGAAACGGCGGCCATGTTGGAAGCGTAAAAGACTCTCTTGGGAATTGAATTCTATTTTCATGCAAATTCTTCCTTCTGTTCCAGTAAACCAACATGGCTGCTGGTCACGTGAACGAGAATATTCAATACTCACCAACCACCTTGTCCCAGTTGTTCAAAAGTCGATTAATACTAATCCTCGGTTAACAGTTAACCACGTTTTAACCCCCCCCCCCCCCCCCCCCCACTGAAAATGCTTTCAAAAAAATGATTTTAGCCTTACAACAAAGGAAAGTCTAAGTCAAAACTAAAAGGAAAAAATCTTGGAAAATCGTTGTTAATTGATGAATAGAGCTTGTCACAATTTAAGCCGTGTTATCATGACGGATAGACAAAGCGCAAAGAATCTCCAGTGTTTGTATGGGGATCTGATGTGAAAATAATTTTCGTAAAACGTTATCCCAACGAAAGTTATAAAGGTTCAGGGCAACGGATTGTGTTGACTAGTTCTTAGGGTCCAATCTTCGCTAGGCGTTGTAGGGCTTTTAATTTCCATGTATTTGTCTGTAATTTTTGCCCGGGAATTTTCAGTCCGCGAGAAAACTGTGACGTGGCAGTTACCAAATAAACCTACATGTGAGTATTTCTAGTGTTTTGAAATTAATACTGTTCCTCTCAACCAATTAAATTGCAACTGGTACTATAAATAGTAGTATAGCAATTTCGGTGGTACTATAAATAACGAAATTGCCTTCTAAGAACCAGTCTCAAAACGTGTGAGAATTATGCAGCATTTCTGAGGCTTTCAAGTAAAGCAATAGATTATAAAAAGTAAAAAAATAACCCATCTACTGCCAGTGCAGGGTTCTGCTATTTTTGGGCGTGTCCTTGCTTGGATGCTTCTTGATTTAGGCTCTTTTTATTTTCTTTGATGATAGGACTCATGCGAACTTTAATTCCAAGGAAGTTGGTATGGAGTTAGCTCAGTCTATGCTGACTTTATTTGACCCCACCCTAGACGGGATGGTTCTTGATACCGAAAAATCGCATGAGGAGCTACTGATACCAATATACACCAAACCAAAGACAGTTTGCGCCGTGCTACCAGGTACGATACGAAAAAGAACAACATGGTAAAGTTTTACGTCTGTGAATAAAATTTTCCACTGTGACCATTCAAATGAGTGGTACTTTTCCGTGCCGCTGTTTATCATGCTGTACAATACGGTTTTGACTTTTGAGTCCCCGAATAAAATCCCTAAGTTTCAACATGCAAATGAAAGCTACTAAGCAGTTCTCTGTTGTGGTGTTGTTTTGTTATGCTGTAGGAGGTGGCTGTACCTTTCGAATGAAACCCCTAAAGCCTGGTTCCCACTTGTGCGATAAGCACAAGAACTGGACTGAACCAAACTGAACTAGGAGCCCTTAACCCGGAGCGTACAACACCCATACTAGGGCTATGTCACGGGCATTTTTACAGACCGAGCTATTTTTAAACTTGTTTTTCTCGCGAAAAGTTTAGTTCCAGTCCGCACGCGTCCAAACGGTTACTTATGCAAGGCTTATGAATGGCCAGCGAGGCTCCTTTGGGAAACTGAATTCGCGGGAAACTCAATCAAAAAATAGCTCGGCCTGTGAAAACACAGACTTACGCTCCGGGTTATGGGCTCCTGACTGAACTGAATCTTTATTTGCACGCTTTTCTAAATTTTTACCAACTGTAAGGTTACACAAACGTATACAACATTAAGAAAGATAGGGGAAAGTAACTATTTTAGAGATTAAGGTACACAGTGGCCAAAGTAGCGGATGCTTTGGAGTACACGAGCACAAACATCTCTACGACGTTCTCACACGTGAAACAAGCCCAAGAAAATGAGGCATGCAAACGCAAGCGCAGTAACGGCGAATTAAATACAGGCCAGGTGCTAATTTTAGCGCTTATGCTTATGCTGATTTCACGTCCGGTCCCACTTGTGAAATAAGTACAGGCGTGAGATAAGCGCAAGAAAGGGAAAAGGTCCATTTCTTGTGTGTGTGCTTATTTCACGCCCGTTCACACACGATTTTTCCGATGCTTATGCTTATACTTATGCTTATGCTTGTGCTTATCGTACGAGTTGGAACTAGGCTTAAGTGTGACCATTCAGATAAAAGCTGCAGAGTAATGTCTCGATCAATTCCAAGAGCACCCATCCCACCCCCCCCCCCTCCCCCGGGCAAACCCCGGGCACTTGATGCAAGTTTGTGTCCGCATGATGGGGAATTTGACGAATTTGACGAAGCCCGCCTGGTCCGTTATTTGATTGTCGAGAAGGGCAACAAGCTGGAGGATTACGTAATTCATTCCTCGCGCAATTTGCTCGAGAGCCATTCCGCGATTCCGCGTGGGTTTTGTTGCTGAAAGGAATGCCTTTTTCAAGAGTTTGGAGCGGCGACAAAGAGCCTTGAAAACCCTTGACAGGAAAACTTGACGCTTTGTGAAGGCCTTCGCGATGGAGTATTTGACCGTCATAACTGGCAACATCGTGGAGAATTTGACCAGAATTTTTCTAAAAGGTCAAATTCCCGGGGTTTGCCCGGGGAGCGGGGGGGAAGGGCGCTCCTGGAATTGATCGAGACATAATACTTCCTTTTGATGGAAAATCGCCTATCACATGAACTATCAGGTGACCAGCTCCCAGTTGGCTTGACACCTCAGTTGGTAGAGCAGTGTACTGCGCAATCGCACGGTCATGGGTTCCAGTCCCGTTGAAGCGTGAATTTTTTCAGGCCTCTTTGGAAGTGCTTAAGTTGCATTAACTGCAATGATCACACTTTCAAATCTTTACAGGTCCCAAGTTCAATTATATGGAATTTAATGTATTCTCTATCATACACTGTAACAATTTATGGTGGCTCGCTAGTCCAAAAATGGTTACGTAATGCCTACCGTTGTTAACTGTTTCCAGGTGGGTACAGTTACCTGCAAGTCGGCAAGCCAGGTCTCAATATCCCTTTGGATGCTCACATGGTACAACCAGAATATGTAAGTAGCGCGGTAGAACGTACCTTTTCCATCTCTCCTGCATGGTTAAGCTTGAATGATTACTTGATTCGGCACTCATCTTGGAAGTTATTGGTTGTGCTATGAAGTCCGTTTTTTTTTTCGCTGGGGTAACCTTTTCTGTTAATACAGTGTATACTTTACGAGCTGCACTTTCATCATTGCGTCTGTTTCTCTTGGGCCAATATTTTCCTGAGATTGCAATTTTGCTTCCATTCGGTCACAATATCAAGACGCTTTCTTAAGACTGTGTACTAAGGGCTGATTTACGCGTAAGACACAAGCATAAGCATGAGCAAATACGCAGGCGCATTAAGTTGTTGTTAATTAGTGTCTTTTGTTCTAATAAAAGATACTAATGATCAAGCCGCTACTGGGCTTACGTTTGCTGCTTGTCTTTGTGCTTGCGTCGTACTTGTAAACCAGCCGTAAATCTTCCCAGAAATGTCTGAAGTTCTATTCGAAAGGAAATTTTCGTTGTCCAACCTATGTAAGTTTTCCTGTCGGCCATATTATATGCGAAGTCAGGAAGTTTATTAGTTGGGTGTCCTGTGTCTTGCAGACCTAAGACTAAAAATGCAGGCCGTTATTCGTTTACAACTGGTCACTGTTGCGCATACGCTGGTTTCTTCAGGGGACTGATACGCTTTCATACAACATTATCGTTGTGAGAACTGCGTGGTCTTCAAATCCGTCAAAATTCTATATCGGTGTGAATTTTTCACCGCCCTGCCCTCAGGTTGGTGTAAGTACTCAACCAGATGCTGGAAAAACTTGGGGACGCATGGTATGGCATGGCTTTCTTATAACGCATTTTCTGTCTAAATATAAAAATGCGCTTGTAACACTTTGTGGGGAATTTTTGCCAGACTGCTTGTGGCGCAAATTGCAGCCCTGCAGTTCACAATCATATATTTGAAAAACCAAACAGGAATAGAATGACTGACTGACCACCACAACTGCTCTTTTTCAACAGTGTGGGTTCTTTAAAGGGGCACGCACAACCATAGTGCTTTGCGCGTCGTTGTTGTTATTATCCGGGAACTCGTTTCTGCTCCTCAAATGCCGACCTGTCAGAAACACGTGCAAACATTCCAGACCAAAGATGGCTCTGATTCGATCGAAAAAAATCATAAAACTGCCCTTTTCTGTACAGAAAATGTTGAATATGGCAGCTTTGCCTGCAATGCGTTCTGTTTGAGCTTGCTCCTCCAACAATGTCCCGCACACGTATTGTGAGACGGAGCCTGTGGTTTATCGTCCTTTTTCTTACTGTTATCA
>BLFK01000284.1:770535-775535 GCA_014634185.1 Astreopora myriophthalma
CAGTTTGAGTTTCAATTTGAATTTGTACAGAGTAACGTTTAAAGATTCCGTTACGAATGTGCTTAGAATAACGAATAAAATTATGGTTACAAATTACGTCATACAATTACAATTATTCTAGTGAAAGTGGAACCAATCTCTTATTTCCTACTAATTTACTTGCCAGTTTTTTATTGGATAGTTTGTTATCGGACAATCCAATAAGCCAATCACACTGAAAGTATTTCAAGTATTTTGAATCAACCAATCACAACCTTGGTTTCAATCGTCACAGGAAGAGTGTAACGAGTCTAAAACTGGGGCTCTTTGCACAAATTATGGGAGAATTTTTTTCCCGTTGATTAATGACAGCAGTTTAGAAGGCAATTGTAATTTTGATGATAATTTGGTGATAGGACTTCGAGTCATCCAATTCGTTCTGTAATCATACTCGAGATTCTTGTGATAAAGAAATCACTCGTATGATTACAGACCCAACTGGACTCCACTCAGTCCTATTACTTATCCAAATACCAGAGCAAATATTAGAGTTAGTATGTGTAATAGGAAAGACGTGCAAAAGAGTTAAGTGTTCTTGTTCTGCTTTTCAGTCTGCGGACGTGCCATCCTTGGAGGAAAAAGTGCGCAAAATGATCGACGAAGACTTAGTGGTGAGTAACTCTTCTTAGAGCTTATGGAAAATAAACAGGCTCAACACTGACTGTCTTTTTGGCTCAGTCACAGTGTTGAGTTACCAGAGTGGTTTATCAAAGAATAAACTTTGCAGCATGATTCGTATTATACAAGGACGCTAGCAAGGCTTTAAGGCTGCCTCAAATCTGATGTTCCCTTTCGATGAAAAGGGCCGAAACACAAGACTATAGAAGATGTCGCGACTGGAAGCCTATTTGGCTGCTCTACGATTCCACATTTCACGTCCTCTTCATTCAGCAGTAACAAAATAGAGTCAACGGGAAAATGCAACAGTCACTTTATTCTATAAATAAATAAATAAATAAATAAATAAATAAATAAATAAATAAATAAATAAATAAATAAATAAATAAATAGATATATACAATTTTAAAGAAGAAAATGTTAATTCACATCTAAGGAGAACTTGCACCTGAAATAACCACAGGGTTAACTAATAACAGGTGCCAGCAATGATATTTATCAATTATTCAAGGAAGTAGAGGTGAATAGTGGTGAATATTTACTGGACCGCGAAGCGGCTCGGTAAATATCTACCACTTTCAGTGACATTATATATAGTAAATATCACATCACTTCGCGGCTCGGTAAATATCCACCACTTTCACCGACATTATTATATTAAATATCACATTATAATATAGTAGATATCACATTATTATAGTAAATATCCACCACGTTCAAAGGTATATTCCAGATACCACGCAGCTGTTTACAACCTCTAATTTCATTAGATCTGATTAGGACGCAGCTCTATTGTTTTTAGGGTTAGGGTTCATCGTTTCTGTTGTTTGTTTAAACGGTTCTATTGTCTTCTGAGCCAACGGCGTGGGCTGTTGTAATAGCTGGGTACTGACCCGTATGCTATATACCATAAGTGCGCTATATACTAAAATATAATACATAACAATTCTGTTAAATTGCAGTTATCCAAGGATCAACGGCGTGTCCTAACAGACTCGTATTTTGCTTCAACGGCAAGGAAGGCAATCGAGCAAAGGTTGCTGGGTTTCCTTAATTATAATTCGTATCACTTGCCAATGTATGCCAAACCAGGAATAGTGTGACGTCATAGGTCAAGTTGCGGTGTATTTTGTGTAAATAAATTAATGACACTGGTAATGAATTTGATCCGGTAACGAAAGAAGACTTGAACACCTCTACCTGTCATGATTTTGTGTAAAGGTAACAATCCTGTAAACGTAACAGCTTTAGCTTGGCCATTGGCTGGTTCTCAGTAAACTTACTGTACGGTCATGAATAGCATCAAAGTGCGGCATTCATGGTGTTGCACGACATACGGCGGCAATAAAATAACTTTATGAATTTGCATCTCAACGCTTAAAAACGTTTTAAAACTTAAAATTTTATCGATAATTTCTGTCGGTGCATAAGTTCTTCGATTGATTTTCCGTACTGATCCACGAGCAATGGGCAATTGATGCTACTCGGCCGAAACTCGAATATTTATTCTCCAAATACTTGCTCTCCATGCATCTATGCGATGATTCTTAGCAAGTGTAATATTACTTAATCTAATTGTAGTCAATCAAGAACGTCACGCTCTCTCATCGTTCTTGATTTCTTGTCAAACCTTGGCCTGTCTACTTTGTAGGAGGCAATTTTGTTAAGATGACTTTTGCGACTTCGCGAAATTCGCTGACTCGCCAGAAATATATCAAAGGATTCAAACACGAACTGGCCGAGATAACAGCTACGGCCATGCAGTGCGCCGCTGAAGTTCTCATGTCCTCCCTCTTAGAAGAAGCACTTATCACCGATGTTATGATGAAGGGAAGGTAACTACCAGCAAAGCTACACACGAGCAAAATCATTGTGTTCGTGGTGCGCCGATATCGGGCAATATCGAATTGACTCTGTAATACCGACTGCTTCATCTGACAAGCGTGTCTTCTTACAGTTTTAGAAATGACAAAATAACACAAACTATCGACGATTGCGATGGAAATACACAGAGCTGTAAGTGCTTGGCTTAACCCTCGATTTCGAAATCCAAACCACAGTAGTGTTATCCAGGTAAACCATATTACCCAAAAGAAAAGTATTGATATTATCACTCGAGTTGTTGTTATGACCTCCGTATAACGAAGGTGAAAGCGAAGGGCAAGATATCGTTCAATGATTATCGCCGAGAGCGTCAAGAATGAAAGTCCACTGAAAACCCAACTGGTGTAGAAGTGAACAAACACGGCATAGCAGTACCTTTCCATTTGTCCTAAAAGAAGCGAGATCTCTGCGACAGCGAAGGAAGGTTGAGACGAAAATCCAACGAAAAAGTCCGAAACAGCAAGCAAACAAAGCAAAATGTTTTTTGGTTCGCGACGAAGGGACGGAGTTAAACACGTTGCGAAGATCACTCCTGTATTCAAGACTAACGCTGTAGAAGCTGTAACAACGTTCAGCGTACAGGCTAATATCGCAGTTACAACGTAGAAATCCGGTAAAGTCTCTCTCGCTTGTATATCTAAAAATGGGGCGAGAGTTTGACACATTGTTGCAGTGTTGTATGTCGTGCCGTTTTGTAAGCCATAACTCGGCAATGCCGTCTTGTTCGCCATTAGTCATGGCACTGTATGCTCTAATGATCCACCTATCTTCGTATATTGCACGTTCTAGTGGTGTGCGCGCAATACTGCGTAATGAAAAGGGTTTCATTTTGGTTTGAGAACAGGTGCATCTTGATGGCTTTTTCTGAACTCCGACATAAAACTAAAATGCCGCATATTCAATTAAAAGCAACTAAAACACAAAAATTGAGGCTCCATTTTTTGATTCACTACGTCGATAGACACTGAAAACAGTTAAAGACCGATAAGCTCTTTGAAAGGATTTTAAAGAGTGCAGTTATGTCGACACCAAAAGAATTAAAAATGCGACTCTTCATATTGAGCTTGCCTGCATCGGTGCTAATATTCAGATCTGAATTTGCGTCATTTGAAGTAACAGCTCCGAAACAAAAAGACCATTTTCTTAGCGGATATTTCTGAAGCTGACATATGAGAAAACAATCAGTTGAATTGTTTAACCGTTTTAAAAATCAAATAGACACAAAGGGAAAAAACGTGAGGTACGTAATGAGAGAAGATTGGAAACTTACTAAAAATTGCAATAAACTGGCTGGAATAATAGTCTTTTCTCTTTAACGGTAAACGAAGCATCAAAATAGTAGCTGGTGAATTCCGGGGAAAAAAAAAGTAAACTTTGAAAGGATTCGACTTTATCTGAATTCGGCACTGTGTTTGCACTAATCACCTCATTATTCCTTGACCAAGTGCTCCGTGTTTGTTATCTGAATGAGCGATTTTTATGCCACCAACACGAAACGAAAAAAAATCATTTTTTAAAAAAAGCTTACACGAGATATGGCTACTATTAGCCAGGAGGGCTAGACAAGGCCATCGATTTTTCCCAGCGATAGAGATTTATTAGTAAGAGTGAAAAAAAAAAAAAGGAACAAGAACAATAAAGAAAAAGGAAATAAATTGTTTTATGTAACAGCGACGTCTTGTGAGTAGTTTCTCAGCTTCCGGCCGGCGGATTCTTGCCATCCGGAACTTAATTCGGTAGGATCCCTTATAAGGCATACAACTAAAACATGAATCCTCTTTCGCTCGCTTCACCAAGCAGACAAAGATAAATCCTCCCTCCGGTCTCCTCCTCCCTACTCTCTGTCGTTTGTAGATGACGGGTGTACCCTCGCCTTTGCAGGGATCACTTCTTTTATTCTGGGCTTTTCCCAAGTTAGCATGCCGACAACTTAGCATGCCATCTATGGTTCAATTATTTTTGTAATTGAAGCATATCTCTCTATGGTTCAATTACTTTTATACTTTTTTACAAACGGACCGAGCTCGCCAAAAGCAACTCATTGTCAACAGTGTTTAGCTTTGAGTCAAGGAGCATGGAACATAAAGAACCTTTATTTATACACGGTCAGCTTGAACGCTTCAAGCTTCTGGGGCCGTGGATAGGAAGTAACAACTCTTATAAACAGCAAAAAGATGGAAGCAACCAGTAGGTTATTTACAAAGCGTGGTGTAGTTGAATTCGAGAGCACCGAAGACAAATCCAGTGGGTGGTCAGAGCGGGAATTGAACCCGGAACATCCGCATGTAAATCCAGCGCCCTAACTTAAACCATTAACTGGGCCATCCGGCCGTTTGACAGTCTTCTCTGTTTTCCGTAGATACTTCCCTTCCATGTACTCATCAAAAGCTAAGTGTAATATATCGGGATCCAGCCGAGAGGCCTTTTGTATTGTGGGGCTGGTTTTGTGAATGTTCGGT
>BLFK01000284.1:783035-786593 GCA_014634185.1 Astreopora myriophthalma
TGTCCATACCATATCTGCAACTCCTGGTTTCGCGCCAAAAATAACGAGCTCGTAGGGCTGCGAAAAACCAGCTCTGTTGACTTGTGTCCAGTCTCTTGGACGTTGTAATAGTACTTCTTGACGCAATTTCCTTTAGCGTCGTCAAAGTCCTCAATAGGCGGCAAAAGGACTTCCCTGTTAGCATTAGTGATTATAGTCATTAGTTTCTTGGTATACTTCGAAGCCGTGCAGCCCCAATAAGAGCCAGAGTCTCGCGAATTGCACGTTATCGATCCCGATCTGTAAACAAGCTTTATAGTCTTGACACGCCCAGTTTTAGTCATGAAGAACGCGCCATAACTGTCATTTCCAGCTCCAAAGCAAATGGGATTTGTGCTGATTTTCTGCCAGGTGTCTGAAAGTGGAAATAATGCGTCACCTCATCATTAACAGTTTTCTGTTGAGTGTAGAGCATCTGGTTAATAGATCGTTTTTACACGAGGTTATGGCGGCCGTATTGGTGGTTGCTGGACCTAAACAAAGAAACGACCGCCATGATGCTGTACCAGTCCTGGGGTAACTGAACCATATCGTTTCCTTTTGTTTTCATTGAATCAATATGGCCGCTTGTGACCTCATTGAAAACCATCTATTGTGTTGGTTTTGCACTACTGCGTAAAAGTTACCTTGAAGTAGTTTGATCGTTCGGTGAGGGTAGTCTTAAGGACTGTTGTTGTTGGTGACGTAAAGGTATTGCTTTAAAAGGTCGAGTCCACACATTTTCAACCATGCAATCAGCAACTAATCGCCAGAAACGCACGGTTGTCTGTGGAAATCTTCTGACTGGCTATCAGCTGAACATCTGGGGTACCCCAGGGGTCCATTTTGGGACCCCTGTTTTTTTTCTCTCTATTTATTTATTAAACTGATCTGCCTAATATGATTTCAGCAAATAAGAAAATAGTTCTCTATCCTGATGACAGTAAGGTCTATAAATTAATTACAAGAACTGATGATCAAGAACCTAAATTAAAAGACGGCGGGCCAACAATATTGTTTCAGGTTTATTGTGCCGTAGTAGGCCGTTACACCTAATAAATACAACACCGCGGCAAAACGTATGCGCATGCGTTAACTTTGGCATTTCCGGTTCGGCAGCTCTGGCTAAATCTTCAGACAGAAAATATTCTTTGCCGGCACATTTAAGGCTGCTTTTGTTGGCTTTCCCACATTTTTCTGCGAGGGAACCACACAACCAAACCAACGCAACAAGGAGAACTGCGTAAAAAAATTTTGCTCTTGTCGAGCGCCAACGCGCCCGAAATTCTCTCATATTTCGTTGCGGGTGCAAACACCAAACCCCTTGGTGCAAGCGCTTGAAACTTAAATGAAGAATAAACTTTTAAACGAGACTAACCTTTCTCCCACTCTCTCATGCTAACTCTTACTTTTTGTTTTCAAACTTCAAATTTTATCTTGTTTACATTGGATTTTAATACATAACCGGAAATGCGTAATTAACCGGAAGCCCAAATTCGCACTCATGCGCAGTGCGTTTTACCGCGGTGTTAATAAATACACTCATCCAAGATACACTACAATCATAAATTACTGACAATGTATACACCGTATTCATAAATGGCGGACAATAAATTATTCTTTTGTCTTTATGAAAATTAGCCTACCAAATCTCGTCAGCGTGTATACATAACTGCATGCACATATTCCTGCGACTACATTACAGAAATCCCATTACAAAACGCTATAACAATAGCGAACAGAGATCAATTCTCTTTTAATGCTATGCAACCGAAGAGGATTTTCAATTCATGTTACTGAATGGGGTAAATTGAATAAGGTGAGAATTAATGTCAAAAAAAATGGAAAGGTATGAGTGTAAATAAGAAGTACCCACTTATAATTATCACATAGCTGGAACTTTCATTGAACAGGTTACTTTACACAGAGATCTCGGCCTACCTACCAATAATGAGCTGTCTTGGAATGATCACATTGATAAGATCACAGCCTAGGCCAATAGGACTTAAGGGCTCATTAAAAGATCCTGCCGTGATGCGAAAGATATTACCACACTAAAAACTTTGTGTTGTAGTCTTATAAGACCTAAAGTGGACTATGCTTCTCAGGTTTCGAACCTGTATCACTAGCTCGCATCGAAGCCGTCCAAAGGAGAGCCACAAAATTCATTTTAAAGAGCAATGGTGAATATATAGTTAGGATGAAGAATTTGAACTTGCTGGGTTTAGAGAATAGACGATTTTTAGCAGACGTTGTATTTTGATTCAAAGTTTTAAATGATCAGGATACAATTAATTTCGATGATACGTATACAACAATCTTTTCCAGATACTGCGATAGGAGATATTCGTTGAGGACTATGAACTCCCTTGATCTTATGACTTTGCAAGCAAGGGCCGATTTATATAAATATAGTTACATAAACAGAGTAATCAGTGAATGGAACCAAATTCTAAATGAAATAAGATGTCCCTCAGTCACTTCTTTTAAATCTAGGGTTATTAAATTTTTAGCTGATAGACATTGATTAGGTAATTTGTATTCTCTTTTTATAGGTTTAGATATGTGTAATGTTCTTATGTTACACCGGAAGTTTGTATGTGTTGCATAGGATCTTGTGAAGGATCTTTCCAAAAACGATGATGGCGTCAGTAAGGGCTGGTTTACACCTACGACGCAAGCATACGCACAAGTAACATACGCAAGCGCCTTGACTTGTTGTTAATTAGTTTCTTTTGTCCCAACAAAAGGTAGTAATGAACAAAACGCTACTGCGGTTGCGTATGTTACTTGTGATTATGCTCACGTCGTAAGTGTAAACCGGCCCTAAGGAATCAAAAATACGTGGTTTATACAATCCGAGCATAAGGTCATATTCATATCATATTCCTGACTAGTTTACCGAGAAACCACACAATAGGGCATCTCCCTTGTATGCTGTGCTATGCCCTTTTGGAGATTCTCCTTCTCTCCATTACTTTTTTTTTTGATACTGTAGAGTAAATTTGAATAAATAAATAAAGCGGCTGAATTAAAACCATCTGTGAGCTTGTCTCCGCGTTTAAACTTAAACGCTTGTTAGCGGCTACCAGTGTAGTATTTGGTGCGAGTTCTGATACAGCGTGTTCAATTCACGTCTCGGCTGGCGGCCATACCGACAGGAGCACGAGCAAACGACGGCCATGTTGAAGAAGAAGATTCTTTTGAAAAGTGAACTTTATTTTTTCTGCAATTTAGTCAACTGACAAAAAAAAGCCGAGTTGCTGGAAGCAAGGTTAGCGCTAACCCGGGATAAATACCATGGCAAGCTATAGGTTTTGATAGGACTCAACCAATGGTTAGCTTTTATTTATGCCCTACCTTCACAGCGAGCCAGGATTGTCTGGCCAGCATATTTATCTGAGTATATCCAGTAATCACCGCCAGCTGCACTGCTTCCTTCACTCGATTTAATCTCGCCACATGAATCAGCTGGTAACTCCTGAACTGAACCCAGTGGTGCTGCATGATAAAATAGTGCGGCTTCATAAAGTGAACCTT
>BLFK01000284.1:786721-791721 GCA_014634185.1 Astreopora myriophthalma
TTTTAAATCTAGGGTTATTAAATTTTTAGCTGATAGACATTGATTAGGTAATTTGTATTCTCTTTTTATAGGTTTAGATATGTGTAATGTTCTTATGTTACACCGGAAGTTTGTATGTGTTGCATAGGATCTTGTGAAGGATCTTTCCAAAAACGATGATGGCGTCAGTAAGGGCTGGTTTACACCTACGACGCAAGCATACGCACAAGTAACATACGCAAGCGCCTTGACTTGTTGTTAATTAGTTTCTTTTGTCCCAACAAAAGGTAGTAATGAACAAAACGCTACTGCGGTTGCGTATGTTACTTGTGATTATGCTCACGTCGTAAGTGTAAACCGGCCCCTAAGGAATCAAAAATACGTGGTTTATACAATCCGAGTGTAAGGTCATATTCATATCATATTCCTGACTAGTTTACCGAGAAACCACACAATAGGGCATCTCCCTTGTATGCTGTGCTATGCCCTTTTGGAGATTCTCCTTCTCTCCATTACTTTTTTTTTTTGATACTGTAGAGTAAATTTGAATAAATAAATAAAGCAGCTGAATTAAAACCAACTGTGAGCTTGTCTCCGCGTTTAAACTTAAACGCTTGTTAGCGGCTACCAGTGTAGTATTTGGTACGAGTTCTGATACAGCGTGTTCAATTCACGTCTCGGCTGGCGGCCATACCGACAGGAGCACGAGCAAACGACGGCCATGTTGAAGAAGAAGATTCTTTTGAAAAGTGAACTTTATTTTTCTGCAACTTATACAACTGACAAAAAAGCCGAGTTGCTGGAAGCAAGGTTAGCGCTAACCCGGGATAAATACCATGGCAAGCTATAGGTTTTGATAGGACTCAACCAATGGTTAGCTTTTATTTATGCCCTACCTTCACAGCGAGCCAGGATTGCCTGGCCAGCATATTTATCTGAGTATATCCAGTAATCACCGCCAGCTACACTGCTTCCTTCACTCGATTTAATCTCGCCACATGAATCAGCTGGTAACTCCTGAACTGAACCCAGTGGTGCTGCATGATAAAATAGTGCGGCTTCATAAAGTGAACCTTCACTCAACATTAGAAAAAAAAAAGTGTTTACGATCAAATTTGTTTTTAAAAAAATTTAAATTAAAAGAAAGCGCTTGTATCAGAAAAAAACTAAGTATGTTAGAATTAATTGTTCACGCTTTCAAACTTCCCGTGCGCCGCCATCTTGAATTATTGTGACGTGATAGTTGCTCTTTGTGTTAGAATAATAGGGCAATCATCTTACGTCACAATTATTCAAGATGGCGGCGGCCGGAAAAGTGAAAGTGACACCGTTTGTATGAACGATTTTCAAACCAAATTTGATTGTAAGCATTATTTCCTGCCTTAAAAAGTTATCATTTTGTCGGAGTAGAGGTTCTCTTAAAAAAAAAAAACAAACAAACAAACAAGCCAAAAAAACCAGTAACCTAAACTGTAATATGGAAGCAAGCAAGCAAGCAATATTAAGAGCAAAACATTTAATTGCCCATGACCTACCAAAAATTTCGCTAGATAGAATATTTGTTTTATATAGATCAAAATACCGCGAAAATTGCCGCACACTATAACGTGTTTCATAAACAACCGCAAAGGAGGGACGTCATCCGAGAGCCGCCTGGCTCGCACGGACCTATTAATTCAGTAAATACATCATATTTTGCCCTTACGATTGACTGGAACTAGCAATAATTAGCAATAGCAAACACTCTGTTAGAGGAACACATAAGACGCCACCTTGGTTGGAGGGGTAAGGGGGCAAAAATCGGTTAAAACTGCAGTGAATGTACGGGATTTTGTCTGACTTTGAACCTTGTATAACTTAGACAGAAAACACGCTTTTTTTTTTCTTTTTTAAAGGCATTTGTACTGGCACTATATTCATGAAGTAAAAAGAACAGATTCAGATTCAAGCTACAACGACCGTAAACGAGTTTTTAATTTCCTAGCAACTTATGACCATGTTCACCACCGCCCCTGCTCCCTTCCCCCTCTTCCCAACAAGGATGTCGTCATCAACTGGAAAAGGTTTATCAGAAGGGACAAAACGGCGAAGAACGGTACCTCGGTTAAATGCCCGCTTCATGTAGAAACGGGTCCAATCGGCGACAAAAGCTTCGGGTCTGGCTTCCTTTGTTCTGGAATTTAGCTCGCAGATATTTCTGCCAATGATGACGTTATAACTCTGGCATCTGACTTCTTCCTCGCATTTCCATTGACATTCAGCCGGAAATCCAATCTGAACCGTTCTAAACGTGTGGTCTCGGAGATACATGCCATAAACAGAGTCTTCCGTTCTGCTACATTGCTCAGCGGTTACAGTATGACCAATCCGGGACATCAAAGACGCAAGACACAGCCAAACTCTTAAACTCATCGTTTTTGTAGTAGTTTTTTATGAGACCTACCGAATTGCTGTAATAGAAATTGACATAAGATTAAGTTCCTTAGGTCGGTTCGGGGAAAGCTATTCATAGGGTTATTTTTATAGAGTTATGGCCTAGAGTTAGAGTTAAACTTACAAGACCCTGCCTAAATTCATGATTTTTAGGATTAGATCTAAGGTTAGTGATTGCCATTAGGTCTAAACACTGACTTTTAGAGGTTAGGTTTCATTCTGGTTTTGGAACAGGATTTTGGCAGTCGTTAACTCTAACTCTAAGTTATAACTCTACTGAAATAACTCTATTGCTAGTCGATCTCGGTTGCTTCCCTCCATTATAGTGACTTCAAATGTGCAACAAAAAAATAGGTCATCCAGCTCATTTAGGAGATATAGCTGGCTCAAGTTACTTAAAACTGGTGCCTTCCAGAACATGTTTATTCCATCGGTTCACGAACGCTTAGGATCACGCACTCGACGAATATTTGTAGTCAGTGCCTTTTCAAAATGTATGCCTGTGCCCTAAAACAAATTAAACATTGTACACCCATTTTGTTATTTTATGAATCATGTCCAAATTGTGATTCCTGTTCCTGCGAAACAAAGCGTGAACTTATTGAATAAGTACAGCACCAGTTTTGAGTAACTTAAGCCAGTTATATCTCCTATACAAGGCTGGTGGATATTGTGGATATCCATACACCCCAAAATTCAAACTCGTTCTTTCATTCAGACCTTGCATTCAAACATTCTTTCTCGCAATTCAAACCTGCATTTTTAGAACTGAAACATTCAATTTGACAAAACAGCTATTTAAACCGTCTATTTCAACATTCATCGATACGGTAATTCGCAGCTCCAAATATTCAATTCGGCGATACAAGTTTATCAATGCAAGCATTCAATTTGGTTAAACCAACATCCAATTTCGCAACGTAAACATTTCTTTCGTCATTTTTAACATTTCATCAGCGGTTCAAACATTGAACAATCAATTTGTCGATTCAAAGCTTCAATTCAAATATTCAATTCGGACATTCGCCAATCTCAGCGTCCGCAGCATGGGCTCCTGGCGTTTTTCAATCTCATCATTCGTGATCTTAGCGATGCGTCGGAGTCTGGATAGGAGAACGTGTCCAGGACGAGAACTGCTAATGTGTCCGATACCGGCGGAGTTTGTTGATCAACAAATGTTGCAGTTTCTTGCAAAACAAATGTTGAACTGTGTCATGCCATGTTGAATGTTGAAAAATGCTATTTCTTGAGAAACAAATGTTGCACAATGATGAACTATGTGTCACCAACTTAGGAACCATCAACAATTTTGTCTCTAAAGCATCCCATTCTGGACAATATAAGTATCCCGATGAGACTGTCAGACACATAATCCAAATCATGCTTCCCTTCAAAGATCGATAAACTGCTAATGTGGTGTGCACCCAACTCAAGGATCTGGGCCATAGGACAAATATTTCTATTCAAGCTGTTTTTATGGAGCCTGAAGCTCAAAGACTATCGATTTGGAATATACCGAACAGAAATAATCAATTGCCAATCAACAGTGAGTAGAGTAGTACTAGTCTATAAATCAGTTAAATGTGGTTTGTACAGGTAATCACATGATTTCGAGTGCAATTTGGAATAAATAAGAACGATTAAAGTTTTTCAAAGACTAACAAAATTGCACAAGCCCGGAGGGCGAGTGCAATTTGGGATCTTTGAAAAAAAATTACGAGTGACTATTTATTCCAAATTGCACGAGAAAAATCATGTGATTACTTATTAATAATATTCATGAAAAAATTGCGGGATAGCTTATCATAATTATGCGGAGGCAAGGAAGGTAAATCACGTGCCAAAATAATGTATTCAAACCCTGCAAATACATCATCACGCGTTCAGTCAAAACATCAGGTTTTTCAATGTTTTCAAAGATTTTTAATTAAGCCGCAGAAAGTTTTTTCTCTTTTTTGCACTGAATTTCCTCTTTTCTGCACTGAATTACCTTTTTTCTGCATCGTGTTTCCTGAAAACTGCGTTTCTTTTAGCCAATCGGAATCGAGACATTTTTCCATGGATATTGTTAGGTGCGATACAAGCCATGGAGGGTGTGCGGCGCGAAACCCACAGGACATGTGCATGAATTTTGTGAGGAAAGGTATTAGTATGTCTGTGAACATAGGAAAACATTACAGAAATTACCTTGGCATTGTGCCAAAAGACCTTAGTGCCAACATCAGCATTCTCAAAAAATACAAAAACAAACTAGATTGCTTAATTTTGGAAGTCTTTTATCCATAAGGGAAAAACACCAATCAGATTCAATTAGGGAAAACGTTTTCAACATTACTATGCCAATTCTCGCAACCAAAGCTTTCGGCTATAACATTAATATTTTTTTATACAGTTCACGCAATGAATGCGACATGAAGACCCCGAGATGTTGTGAATTAACACGTTTTGTGTTGTTCGGGTTTCTAGTACACTCCTGTTTTTTTTTGGTGTTGTTGTTGTTTTTTGTTTTTTCTTATAAGAACCTTTCTGTAAGAACGTTGAGGCTGAAATTAACCAGACTTTTAAGACGAAACATACTAAAATATACC
>BLFK01000284.1:794221-796860 GCA_014634185.1 Astreopora myriophthalma
GGAGGTATCCTTGGCAACCCCGGAAGCGGGAATCACCCAGAATGTTCTCCAGTGCTTGGAAACCGGAGGTTCCCGCTAGAGGGTTCACATGGAACCTCTGAAACTATATAAATAGGATCCCCAAAAAATACCGTAAAGTAGGCCCTTTACAGCCATTTTTTCTCTAACACGCGATCGTCAAGATATACCTATACTTTTTTTTTCGAACTGAAAAATGGCTTTGGTAGACGTGAATGAAAAACGCTGTTGAAACTCTAGTAGCAAAAAATGGGCTGATTTGCCGGAATTGACTTCCAAGCCAGTTTGTAGTCTAGAAGATGCCTCATTCTAAAATAACACAAGAGATGAATCGAACATGAAGTTTGTTCAGTTCATCGCACGAGATAATTTTCAAACAGAACCGTTCGTCGTCGCAGACGTCAGTTCGGGATCATGGCCTGTCGGGAGAGTATCTATCGGAAATATTGAGGACCACTCCTAGTTCTGCGGGTCGATCCAGGGAACTTCGTGTTCAGCGGCGACGTGTAGATCATAGAGTAAATGACCCAATCGTTTGCACACTGAGGGTCTCGCGCGGAGCATCATTCGCAGAGTCTATGTATAGTGTGACATGTCTTAATGCCCTGTGGTAAATTATATTAAACACTCAATGCACGGCTTGAATAAGTGGGGGACTGATTCTGGAATACCAGATATTTCTGAAATTACTTCCTTTTGTTCGTATTCTTATTCTTCCTCTTCTTTCTGGGATTGTTTGGCTAATTTGCGTAAGTTATTATTGTCGTCTGGTTTCCAAAGTGACCATGATTAGCCAATTACACCTATAACTCCTTATGGTTATTTGAACGCTCCCACATCCTAGAGGTGAACACTACTAGTGTTCAGTTTTTCCAAATATTGTGGAGTGGATCGTAATGATTACCCTTAGTCTTTCCCTTTGTTACTGCTACGCTTTTTGTGGTCCAGCTGGGCTCCCTCTTAGGTATTATTAAGTGTCGGGCATGCGCGTAGCTGGCGTTCTTCGAACGGTGACCACGAGGGCTACCGAGTTTAATCCTCAGTGTTTACAGGTTTTAGTTTTTCTCAGTTTTTCGAGACGATCTAAGTTATTGGCTATGTAACAGCACGGTGAGTCTTTTTAACGGCGGCTCGTGCAAGGATATTCCATTAACCGTTTAGAATCATGAGCCAGCTCAGACAGCCATACGGATTTGTCATAAATGGAGGTTTAGATGGATACTCCCCAATGATTGTATTAATTTCTGACATGCATCAACCACAGGCAGCCCAGACTCACAATATGGCCTGTGCCCAGACTCACAATATGGCCTGTGCTTAGTTAAGGCGTTCTTGGCTGGTTTTTTCATTCTCTCCTAACCTTCATTAAAATAGAGCAAGCCTGGACACTCGGAACTTCGGAAACCAGTGATCTATCCGCGAACGAGGAGGATTTTATCTGAAAAATAGGCCAGGTTCGACTAGTTTTCACGAACAACCGGCACTTTCTTCCGTTGGATTAGACGTTCCGGCATGGGTCAGCTCACGATCGTTGGCTTGATGACAATTTTACGTCTCCCTAGGGGAGGGTAGCTGAGATAAAACTTCGTCAATCTGGAACTTTCTCCCCTCAGTACGGGCTTTTGAGCTTTGAACCCCTTTGCTCAAATGTATAAACATGCAATTTGGCTTGTTGAAATACAATCTAGGAGAGAGCTGATCAAAATCCCTTACGATTAAGTTAGCTCAGTCGTTGGCTCTCGTGGGTAGAATATGTTGTAACTAATCCGATTTAAACTTAAACTAAAATGAAATTAAACTGAAACTAAACAGTGGTTCATGTAGTCATACGGTACTTTGAAACTGTCATGTTTGCAAGCGGGATTAAAGATCGAATTTACGCGTTGATTTTCAGGGATTCTTGTGAGGCGTGAGACCTCTATAAAGGAGAAAACTGGATTTCAGCCGCTATAGAGAGCTAAATTTAGCTGAGAAACGATGAAGAAAGGTTGGAGATTTTGTATACCAAACGACGCCGTAATATCAGAGGTCATGTCAGTGTTAGGGTTAATTCCGAAGAAAACGACCTTTTTTAAACTTGAACCAGCGGTGTAGTAAAGAATACAAATTGCAAATTGTACCTATGCGTGTTTCTATAGGAGGATCTGTTCTCGTTGGCGACATTGAGGACGGAGGATTAAAGGCTCCACATTTGATGTCCATGATTGAGACACAGAGGATTATTTGTTGTAAGAAATTAGCTTGCGACGAACCGAGTAGCTGGAAGACTATTCTACTCCATTACTTAAAACCCGTTGGAGGTAAACTCATCCTTTGTTGCAATTTCGATGTTAAAATGCTGCCGATAAAACTTCCACCATTTTATGAGGATTGCCTAAAAAGCTTTGCAAAATGCTCAGTGGCAATTAATCATTCCGAAGTAGCTATTGATGACAGAAATGCGATCCTTCAAACCATTCTCTGGAACAACAGACTCATTCGCATCGATGGGAAAGTTGTATTCTTTAAAGCACTAGCAGAAAAGGGAATTCTAAGGATAGGAGACTTAATCTCTGAACACAATGAGTTAATAACTAAATCTAATTTGAGAGAGCTGGACTTTTCCCCTTTAGATTTTTTTA
>BLFK01000284.1:796870-839370 GCA_014634185.1 Astreopora myriophthalma
GACTAGTTTTCACGAACAACCGGCACTTTCTTCCGTTGGATTAGACGTTCCGGCATGGGTCAGCTCACGATCGTTGGCTTGATGACAATTTTACGTCTCCCTAGGGGAGGGTAGCTGAGATAAAACTTCGTCAATCTGGAACTTTCTCCCCTCAGTACGGGCTTTTGAGCTTTGAACCCCTTTGCTCAAATTTATAAACATGCAATTTGGCTTGTTGAAATACAATCTAGGAGAGAGCTGATCAAAATCCCTTACGATTAAGTTAGCTCAGTCGTTGGCTCTCGTGGGTAGAATATGTTGTAACTAATCCGATTTAAACTTAAACTAAAATGAAATTAAACTGAAACTAAACAGTGGTTCATGTAGCCATACGGTACTTTGAAACTGTCATGTTTGCAAGCGGGATTAAAGATCGAATTTACGCGTTGATTTTCAGGGATTCTTGTGAGGCGTGAGACCTCTATAAAGGAGAAAACTGGATTTCAGCCGCTATAAAGAGCTAAATTTAGCTGAGAAACGATGAAGAAAAGTTGGAGATTTTGTATACCAAACGACGCCGTAATATCAGAGGTCATGTCAGTGTTAGGGTTAATTCCGAAGAAAACGACCTTTTTTAAACTTGAACCAGCGGTGTAGTAAAGAATACAAATTGTACCTATGCGTGTTTCTATAGGAGGATCTAGCTAAGCATCTCCGATCGACTGGGAAGTATTGACGTGCCCCTGATTGAAGAAAATCCTGACATTGTCTCTTTGGAGCTAACCACTATAAGATCACATTATATTGTTGATGCGTTCTTAATGTGGTGGGGTGAGTGGCCAAGTGGTCTAGGTGCCCAACTGCTACCACCATTTTCCACGTCTACTTACTTCAAGACAGCTGTTTTCACACAGGTGTCCCAATTTTAGCGTGTGATGGTCTAACGTATAGACACATTTTGTGAAAGTTGTTGTCAGATAGCTACAGATTTCCAACGAACCGAACAACTGTGGAACTACAGTCGAACCTGTTAATACGGAAACCGAAGGGACCATGAATACTGTCCGTATTAACGGAGTGTCCGTATTAAGCGGGTTGTGTAAATTAGCTAAACAATACAGCACTAACCCTAAAAACAGTAGAGCTGCATCCTAATCAGATCCAATGAAATTAGAGGTTGTAAACAGCGGTGTGGTATCTGTACTGTTTTTCTGAGTTACGCTTTCTCTAGGCCAATATTATTACATCGACCACAAATCACATTTTTCGTCATTAATTGTACATACCACGCATCAGTAGTATAGCATCGGGCACTCACTAGCATAAAAAAAAAATCTTTCAGTCGTAGCTCTCAGAGCTGAACCTAAACGAAATGTTTGCATAATTATATCTAAAACAATAAGGTTTTTAAGAACCGTGAGTAATCTGAATAATTGGCACCCAATATTTTTTTTTTGCTAAATCACTAAATATTTCAAAATCACTTCCCGCAACAGCCAGGCCTGGGTTAACTTTACTTGATTTTCTGTTTGTGGTTAAGAATTGGAACAATGACGCCTTCATCACTGTGGGACCGATCCGCTACTTCCTCATGCAGCGGTCTCTTCAGCAATGCAAACTTAATTTAACTGAAACGACCTCAAAATATATATTAAAATCTATACGTTGGTCATTTTGAAAGTGATTTCATTTATATTATAAAACGAGCACTTAAGGTAACCATATATTTTTCGAGAGAAAGAGGAGGTGAAGGTGAGGGTGGGGTGAGCCCCTCCTCATGCTTTGGTCCATAACTTTCCCGAAGAATTGCCTTTATTCTCTTATCCAACTCCAATGTCTGGTATCATGATACCATACTCTTTTCCTTTCAATCATTCTGTTTTCGCGTTCCGCGAAAATCCGGAAGCTGGATGAGTTAGACAGACCACAAAGACAAACCAAGCAATAATGAACAACCTCAAAGATAGGTTGAACATTTTGAGAAATCCGAGTTGAATCTAAGAGTACCTAAAGTAGGCAAGCATTCTGGCATAACACTCGTCTTTTTAGCTCGAACGTCTTTAGCCATCTCAGTTAGACACTTTTGGATAGTTCACAGCTCACCTGCGAGAACACTGGAACAGCTATTAAAACATCATAGGATGAAAGAAAAAGTTCACAGATAAGTTTGACACAAAAATAGATGAGACAATAGCCTGAAAGTTGGCCACCATTTCACTTCGACGTTTCTTGCGTGGGATATCAATACCGGTTAACGTTCTTTTCCGGCTTTGTATAGATTAAGATTTCTTAGTGTTTTATAAGAGCATCTCGCTGCATGTTTTTGTTCCAATTTTATTGAAGGAACTTTTGAATTGAGAGTCAATAACTGTCCGTGTTAATGATAGAGGAAGAGGATCGATCACACTGTGACAATAGATACCAGAAATCTTGAATACTACCAGGTGCCCTAATGTCAAACCTCGAGTTAGTTTAAAGTTCGCTGCAGGAAAACTTTAACGGCAAAGCATGGTCATCGATATTTTGAGGAACTGCAGCCTAATCACGGTGAGAAAAGTAGATGAAGCGAAGGGGTAGTTTTTCAATTTTATGAGGATTACCAAGACAATTAACAGTTAATCCACAGGTTAAATTAGTGAGGTGGTTCATTAACGTCAAATGCTTAAACCAGTGTGTTAAGCACAAAATGCAGTAATTGAGATCAGATTCAAATTCATTTGTTGATCAATTTAAGGATGTCTCAGGGCTTAAGCTGAAAAATTAGAGTGTTGTAAGACTGTCCGATATCGGAAGTATAAATTCTACTAGGTGTTTTTCCATGTCTGATGTCAAAATTAAATTTTGATGGCCAGACAATTCTCATGGTAAGACATCTTCATCGATAATTAAAGGAATTGCAGGCTGATTACGGTGACAAAAGTATATGAAGCCAAGACAACGTTTTTGAAGGTTATGAAGGTTACCAAGACATCTGACAAGCCACAGGTTAGATAGGGCGGTGCATTAAGTGATCGTTAAACATTTAAAGGAATCTTTATTACTACAAAATTTCCCGATTGAGATATAACAACTTATTTGTTGACCAACTGGGAGAATGACCTAGGGCTTCAACCGAATGGAAAAATTGGGTGTAGACTTTAATAGAGGCAGAGAATAGAGGATTGTTGAAAAAGATATCAGAAACATTGAAGATAGTACTTCAAGGTGCATTTTCATGTCTCATGTTAAACACAAGTAATTTGTTAACCGACGAAGCATCGAGGAGCTCATAAGAACAACTTTAGAAGTGTCCGCCCGTTCCAAATAGGGCCTGTTTACATTGAGGGAGGCTGCCCACCCAAGCTACCCCGGGGTAACCTGCCTTCCCGGGACACCCTGTCTACTTGACCGAGGCACCATTCTAGGTCGGCTATCTTTTTGCCATGTAAACGGTTCGTGCCGGGTTACCCCGCTAGCCGAGGTGAGAAGACTGCGAAAAAATGGCGGCGCGAAATTACCATCCCGGGGAATTGTTTCGTCGTTATCACTTCCATGAAGATTTGCCGGCCCGTTCGAAAGTTCGTCTTCCATTCTTCCTCAGGGAGAATACCGTTGAACAGGTTTTGCCACCACTGATCTGTTGGTCTGGATTTTGCCCGCACAGTCTTCCAGGGCGACGAACAACCCTCTTTCAAACGTGGCGAAGCTTAGCCAAAGCAGCGTTGTATTCCAAGGCAGCTTTAACGTTAACTGCCTCAGGTGACAACGATCAATTGGTAGAGTGCAAAATAATAGCCCTAGACACTGAAAAGCGAACGAGTGATTAAAAAAAAAAAAAAACTAAAATTCCCGCCAAAACGTTTCTTTTGTCCGCTTTCTTGTTTGTTGTGCTTACCGACGCTCACAAGATAGCCCGCTGACTATCCCGCTAAGGTGAGCTGCATGTAAAGGCGGGCTATGTTTTAACCTGGCCTCCTAGCCAGGTAGCCCGGTTAGCAGGGAGCACCCTCCCTCCATGTAAACAGGCCCTTAGAATTTTCGTTTTTGAAAAAAGCTTTTCATGCTTGGCCCTATATATAGTGAGCTATGAAACCATAGCGGGGTTAAACATCAAGAGATAGTTAAATATTTTAATTCGTCCGTTAGCACAAAATGCCGTAAATGAGAATTTAGAGCTGTTTTCAATTCTATCGTAAAACCAGAACCGAAGTATTACAAGGCCAACCACGTTCTGAAGGAAAAAACGCGCTTTAGCCAATCAGAATTCGAAGTAATTCGCAACTTGGCTTCGCTAGCCAATCACAACGCAAACAAAGCGCGGGGAAACGGGACTAAGTCGGAATTGGTTCCAGTAAATGGATATGGTGTTTCCGAAAACAGACTATTATTGATTAGATTTCAAGACTTAAATCTCACAAGATCTCTCAATTCCAAGAGAATGTTCGTATTATGCTCATATACATATATAATATGTATATATAAATATAATATGTATATATAAATATAATATGTATATATAAATATAATATGTATATATAAATGTAATATGTATATATGTAAAAGGAAACGTGTCAAGACCAGGGCTTGAAATGAACAGGGTTTCGAAAACTTGACCCGACAATGGGGTTGCATGATAATCTCTTACTTGTAGTTAATTTGAAAGAAGAGGCTTTTCTACTGGAAAACACAAGGCGTTCGGCTTCAGCGTCGCATTTCACAGCAGTTTCCTTGCGCGACAGACTTTTGATGGTTTCCGACTGGCGCCATGCATCTTGGTTGGAGGGCAAACATATGTAACATTCCCGTCAATGTATGGGGTTTTGACCTACCTTGAACCTTTGTACCTATAACTTGGTGCATTTTGAACGCAAAAATGTATGTTCAATCGATTCCTGTGAACTTTTTAAGAGCTATGATAGAGAATGGACGAAAGACAGCTGTCTACATGAAGTGTATGAATATATGAAAATTCCGTCGGATTTTGGTTTCGCATAAGTAAGGAGGGGACTGAATAGGCCAACCGATCGGCGGATTTCATCCTCCTTTGTGGCCAAGTGGATTTTGCCTGTAATAAATTTCGGATTGCGGATCTTGCCGATCTCGTTCGGATCGTGGATCTCTCAAATGAAAAATAAAAATATTGAGTGGATTCGGTTTTAGGACTTGTTTTTAATGGATTGACGGATTTCGTTGTTAAATACTAACAGATCGGCGGATTTGCACACCCCCATTCACCCCACTCAATAAATGCGGTGGTCGTCAACAGCATTACGACGACGACAGTATTTTTCTTTTTCTACAATTTTGTTGGCAGTGAACTCCATTGCATGACTTTGTACATAGCGCCAACAGTTTCCGGTCATGCTTTTCTGTTTAGTTTTTACCAGCCAATCAGGGGCGGCCCTATTTGGATTATCCCAGAAGTTAGTGATCCCTGGTGCAGACCAAATCGGGTCGCAGCTCTGGCAACGACATTGTGGTTTTGCAGCATCGAAATTTCGTCCTAATAGCCTTGGAAATCAATATTACCCGTTCTGTGACCGGACTTGAAATCGTTGATTAATTGCCGTCATCTTTATATTTTTATCCGTTATTCGCTCCCTTAAAAAACATTTTTGATTTTGGGAGGAAGCCCAATACAAATTATAACTTGGCATGTGGCTCAAATTTCAGGTCAAGAAAAGCCTTGTTCAAGCTTTATTACTTAGGCCCTTTTTTACAAGCAGGTAGTGCTATGGTTACCCTATAGAAAGAGGTTACTTTAGCTATTGTAGATTTGTTCTTTTTTTCATGACGGCGCTTACAAAGGGAATTAGATGAACTGAAGAAAGGATCCTCACACTTTCTGGACAATTTGAGCAATTGTCTCTTATGTGCACTTGAAAAATTCAAGTGACTCCAACGAGATTCGAACCCACGACCTCTGCGATGCCGGTGCAGTGCTCTTACCAACTGAGCTATGAAGCCACACAGTTGAGAGCAGGTCAATTTGTTGGGCTCATGCGTGTTTTTCCGTGAAAGGAATGGTGAATGAAAGGAATGATTATGAAGTGCCGGTTAGACATGAACTGAAAAGGGAATTAGGGTTACTAGAGTTACCCTAACGCCCGGGTAACGCAAACCAAACGCTCTACTACGGACAACTCACCTACCCGTGACATTTTTTGAAGGGTTTACCGGCATTGTGTCTGCGGTTATCAAGCATGGTTTCCCGGGTGGTAGGGTAACCCTGCCTGTGAAATGGTGCTTATCAGCCAGGGCTATCTTTGACCCTCCTGCTTGTAAACAGGGCCTTACTCGTTCATGCATGCCATCCATATTCCCACCGGCTGTACACGCAATTTTTACTAGAGTCGAATTGAACTCGTCAGTACCTTGCTTTAAAATAAGTAAACGCGAGCGTATCAGAATTGATAATTCTCCTTACAGTTGGACTCTAATTTAGGGGTGTGGCTACCATATACGGATATACGCACACAGTTGCAGCGAGAGTGCGGATGCAAGATATTGCTCACGAAGAGCAATCTATGTGTGCACCATCAAAATCACGTGACATACCAAAAACCTTAACAAAGAGTTCTCCCTCTGAAGTTTGCCGGCCTTCATAACCATTCCCCTCTATTAACTATGCGAAGAGCAAGCCCACTGAACCTAGAACACTTGAATTCATGATGACTCCGAAGAGTTCAAACGTTGACATGTGGGAAACACAAGAAAGGCGTCCACACTTTCACAATTTCACGATTCACAGGTTTTTATTTTTCCTGATCGAAAAATAATCACACCGATCACAAAGTCCACACTCCTTCCCAAAAAGAACAATCTCGTTCCCAGAGCCCACGTGTCTTTTGGTCAGCGCCAAGACACGGAGCTCTGGAATAATCAACTTGAAGAGCTATGTTTATTGGCTTCTCGATTTATCAAAGTGCTCATGCGTAAACTACTGAATGCAAAATAGCTTGTTATTTACGAATATGGAGCAAAAATCTCTAACCTAACTTGTAAACAAGGAGATTTGTCCCTGGTTTTGTAAGCCCTTGTGTTTTAACGATCACTCAATTTCACTTTTCAGTAATACCGGAACTGACACCGGAACCCCTAAAATCTTGGAGTTCCGGTAATTGATTAGTCCAGAGCTCCGTGTCTTGGCGCTGACCAAAAGACACGTGGGCTCTGGGAACGAGATTGCAAAAAGAAACCCTACACCTACAAACCTAAAACAAGCTATTGTTGTCTGGTTGAGATAAACAATCCTCATTACCATAATCAATCAACGATCACTATCAATTAATGCTTCGTGCAGTTTCCGACAGACATTTTAACGCTTTTACCTTATAGGAACGTTTAGTTTTATCCAGTTTCCGAGAGAAAAAATGCAACATATGTCTGCTCATGGAGACGTATGGGGGGAGGGTGTCGGAGATGGAGCGGTGTTAACTGACATGTTGTTTTTGTAAACAGGAATCAAGTTTGTTTGTTAGTCTGACCTGTTGAGGGAAGTGTTGAGTGATACACAGCGCGTGAGAACTGGAGAACCTTGAACTTTGGAACAAAAGGTGAAACAAAAAAACTTGAATAAGATAGGGAGACGGGGAGGCGAGAACACGAGAGGGAGAGTTTGCACGCGCGACGAAAATGTACCGGGAAACTTACATCATTTTGATTACTGTGAATGTGTTGGACGGTTTAACTTTTATTGGAGGCAATTCCCAACACGGATGTAAGCAGATAACCTTAAGCTCATTTCTGAAACTTTGGAGAGAGGAAGCATTTTTTTATACGTCAAAGTATTTTATTCCAATTATCGGCTGCGGCAAATCTAACACTTAAAAAAAGCTGAAGATAGAAAAAAAACCCCATTCTATTGGTTGAAAGAAATACGATGAGTAGTAGAAGTAGAATATCTTTCTACTTCTAAAAATAGAAAGATACACGCAAAGGTTGACTCATAGGGCTTGTACGTACGGGAGAGGCAAGCTCCTACTCATGGTCTGTAAAAATGCCATGACCTAGGCTTAGTATGGGAGTTGTTCGCTCTTAGTCCTGGCTTCCTGCTTAAATTGTCCAGTTAAGTGCGAGGATCGCTTCTCTCTTTCGTCCAAAGATTTTTCTGCTTGTAAAACGTATTGAATTTACAAAATGAGGGGTGGTCCACAGGCGTAGTCCACGGACCGGGTACACGAAGGGGTCCATGGACCGGGTCCACAGGGGTGGTCCATGGACCTGGGGTCCATGTTTTGTATACGTTCACGATGAGGTGAATGTACCATTTCGTGATTTACTATAAGCGAAGTTTTACACTCCACATAGTCACTGTTTTGGACTGTTTTTGTCGTTTCTTATATCTTGCTTTAGAAAATACCCAGGGTACATTCTTGGGAATCACAACACCAAAACGAAACAATCAACAGGCTCTTCAAACAGGGAACTTTGATTGGTTAACCGCGTCTATATATGATTCCTACGAAACCTAAAAATAGAAAGTAACAAGACCATTGTTTGTAAGGAATGTGCTCCACAGTAGCTCAGTTTCGAAGGCGTGAATACTGACAAGATGGATATTCAGAAACTGCTTTACAATCTTCGCGAAGAAGTCTCGTGTCCGGTGTGTCAAGACATATTTACAGATCCGAGATACCTTCCATGTTTGCACAGTTTCTGTCTACGCTGTTTGAAAAGCTGGCATCGAGCGAGTGGCGCTCAAAATGCGCTGAGATGTCCGAAGTGCCAAAGACCTGCCAACGTCCCTGCAAGCGGTGATTTAAAGGATCTTCCAGCCAGTTTTCATCTGAACGGGTTGATCGATGCCCTGGTCATTAAAGAGTGCAACGAAACGCAAGTGACATGCGGAAACTGTTACAGGAAAAGCTCTGAAGCTTCGTACTGTTTCCAGTGTTGCAGGTTTTATTGCGAACGGTGCCTAATTGGGCACAACATGATGCGAGAGCACCAAGATCACCGGGTTTTGGCGGTGAAAGAGTTTCAAGCGAAGGACTATGCGGATGTATTGAAGCGACCTGTATTTTGCCCGAGAGAGGAACATGACAAGGAAGAGCTAAAGTTCTTCTGCAAGAATTGCGAAGCAGCGGTTTGTCAAACTTGTGTCATATTGGATCACCCAGGACATAAAGTTATATTAATCAAAGAAGCAGCTGAAGCGCAAAAGACGAAGATCGCAGCTCTTATGGAAACGCAAAAAGGCAAGTTACAAGCAAAGATGAACATAATCACTCGACTTGACGAAAACTACGCTCAGTTGGTTCAACGAAGCGAAGACATGAAACAAGTTGCTGAAAAGTTTACCGATAACTTGATCAAGACAATTAAAGCGAAGAAGGAACATATTATGGCTGCGGTGGAAAACCAAACGAAGAATTCGCTTGGGAGTGTAACATCCAAAAAGACTGCGATTGAGCAGGAAATAAAAACGATCAAGTTAGCGTTGGAAAACGCTGATAAAGTTTTAGCGCGAAGTACGAACGCTGAGGTGGTTCAACTAGAGAAGCAACTGGAAACAATCCTGGGAGGAGTCGACCAATCTCAGCCAAATACATGTGACCCTGAAGGCCTGTTTGATTTAGTTTTCATAGAAAATCGCAAGATGCAGAACGCCGTCAACTGCGAAGAAATTGGCTTCTTGGGATCTCGACACCAAATTGCAAACGCAAGCGAATCGGTTGCTCAGGGCCAAGGACTAAGTGAAGGAACTGTCGCGCGTGAAGCCCAGTTTAATTTAACCACAAGAAACTTTAACGGAAGACAATGTTACCATAAGCTTGACAATGTAACAGTAGACATGAGAGACGAGCGAGGGCAAGAGCGTCTGACAAATTATCACATACATGATAAGAAAGACGGGATCTACAATGTTAGCTATTTTCCAGGAGTCCAAGGTAAATGCAATTTGTCAGTTAAGGTAAACGGGGAACATGTTCACGGGAGCCCCTTCAGTGTTGTAGTTAAATCATTCAACGTCAACCGTGTTTTGACTTTTGGGAGAAAGGGCTCGGGTGATGGGATGTTTGAGTATCCTAAGGGGGTGGCAGTGAATAGCAGGGATGAAATTGCAGTTACATCCGACCACAAGGTTCAAATCTTTAACAGCAAGGGCAATTTTGTGAGATCCTTTGGTTGCAAGGGTAGCAATCAGGGACAATTCGATTATCCTTTTGGAATTGTCTTCGATAAAGAACAACATGTCTTAGTAGCAAACATGAATAACCATCGCATCCAAATTTTCAGCATGGAGGGGAGGTACATGAGGATGTTTGGCGGGAAAGGAAGGCTTGATAGCCAGCTCTGCTATCCTCGGGGTTTATCATTGGATTCCAATGGTAATATTATTGTTGCTGATTCAGGTAACAAATTCATTAAGATCTTTTCCCCTGATGGCAATTTTCTAATGAAGATAGGTGGGCCTGGTTCTCTTAATTATCCTGTTCACTGTGTTCAGTGCGGCGAATATCTCATTGTGTCAGACTCTCATGATCATTGTATAAAAGTGTTTACTATGGAAGGGGAGTATAAGTATAAGTTTGGCAAGCAAGGGGGAGGGGACGGGGAGTTGAATTATCCCCGTTTTTTGTCAGTGTCTAAATCAGGACATGTAATTGTCTGTGATTATGGTAATCACAGAATGCAAGTCTTTGAACTGAATGGGAACTTTGTCGGTAAGTTTGGTAAAAAGGCCAAGGACGTCGGAGATTTCTGTAATCCAACGTCTGTAGCGGTTCTCAGTAATGGCCAGATTGTTGTGTCTGACGGGTGGAATCATCGAATTCAAATATTTCAGTAAATTTTATCCGATACCTCAATTAAAATAATAAACTTGTGAACCAAAGTTGATTCCGCAGCGTAGATAAAACCCTTTATCACAATGAGTGGCGCCAAGTCCTATTGAAATGTTACCACATAATTTGCCTATTGTGGCTCATTTACCCAGCAGGTGGGATTTTTAAAAAGGGGATAAAATTAATAACTGACGTCTGACACTGGAAATGAAAGCGCTTAATGTAATCCTAAGAAAGCGCTCAATTTGAGTGGTGTTGTATTCCGCGAGATGAATTCTCTGATTAGTAAATTCGGTTATTTTTTTTAGTTTTACATGAATTAAGCTATAAGCCTGACAATAATGTTCCATTGTAGTGAATAGTTATTTGAACGCTATATTGGTATCAAGCAACCGATAGTAAAAAATCACTATATTAACAACGCGGTCGAAAGTAGTAACAGCTTGTCAACAAGTTGAAAATATATGCTGCAGTTCTTATTTCATGTTTCAAAAAAACGTTTTAGCTCACTCTTAAGCCATCGTGAGTTGATGGAGATACATGTAAAATATTGTTATACTTAGGTATCCAAACTAAATTAAAGTAACTACCGACTATTAGTAATTCCTGGAACTTACAAATATTTAACATCACCTTAGTTTCATGTACGTCTGATAGCTGTGACTAATGACTTGCTCAAAAGTATGGTAGAGGTTAATATATTATCTTTAAAGATATTCCAATGTTGTAGATCAAGAAGAGTGTATGGAGGAAGTGAAATAAACGTCTTGTTTACATATGTTTATCTCAACCTTATTCGGTGGGGTAAGGGGCGTGTGTGTGTGTGTGTGTGTTTGTGTGTGGGTGGGTGTGTGTGTGTGCGCGCGTGTGTGCGTTGCGTGTTTTTCGCGTGGTGTACTTTTGTGTTTGTGTGAAATTCAATGTATAATATCAAGCCGAAATCAAAACAGTCAAACAAACAAAACAAAACTCCACTCAATACCATGTGCGCACTGAAGTTTATTAACAATAATGAAGGTTATATGCATAGTGGTTGAATAATTTCTACTGAGGAAAAGTAATTTCACGTCATGCAGTAATTTGACCGGGGAATAATCCATGAATTAGTTTCACTTTATAGACTTGATCGCCTTCGTACTATTTAATTTAAGTACTCTGATGGCAATTAATACACTCCATAAATAAAAGCGTCACGACTGTATCATGAGCCGGGCCAGCCCGGTTGACAGCTGGGCTGGTCTGGTTTCAGCCCGGTATTGCGTGAGGCGAGCCAGCCCGGCTTAAGCCAAATTTAGAACATGCCACGTGAAAAAGGATAACGAAAAGAAAGTCGAGTTGAGAGATTTTCTCGCTAAACTCTTATTAAAATTACCATTTTACAGTTTAAGGCAGCCTTATGGTTAGCTCTGTTATATATGAAACAAAATAATAGTAATAATAGTAATAATAGTCATAGTAATAGTAATAGTAATAATAATAATAATAATGGCAATTAGGAATTAAGGACCGAACAAGAACGATGCAAAAGTCGGCACTCCTCGGATCGGCACATATCCTCAGAAAAGTGCTGGAAGTCTGAGGTCTCGGGATGAGACTTGACTGGATATTTCTCCCCAGGGAAAAACCCTGAGCTTAATTCTACATAATAGTAATAATGATAGTAATAATAATAATAATGATAATGATAATGATAATGATAATGATAATAATAATAATTAAAAAAGAAGACCTACCAATTGGTGGGCCATTTTGCCGTAAAGTGGAGTCAAGTGGTCAGAAATCGCTAGCGCGGCTAACAACGCGATTACATGGAGAAATCTCAGCCCTGCTAGCCGGGATCCCGACTTCGCCAAACCGAGATTTGGACGGTCTGTCATATAATCGCAAAGCTGATTTTTAGTGAGTTTGACTGGTGAGCAGGGGTCCCTAAGAAGACAGGGCCAGCCTGACCCGGCTGGCCAGGAAAATATCCATTTCCTTTTCTTCAGCCCGATCTCAACTTTATTGTAACATTTTATGTGATCTGTTTTTGTTCAAAGAACTAATTTCTAGGCTCTTTTAGGCTTAAGCCTCTTTTATTACAAGTATGTGGCTTTGTTATATAATGTGAGGTGGTTCGGGAATCTGAACGAAGCGAGCGAGCACACCTGTGACAGATGAAAATTGATAGTCATGATAGTACTTCCGCGTGCAGCACCGCGCCATCTGGCAAAAGTTCACTGTGACGTGGACATCAACTGCCCAGCTTTTAATTGGGTCGCGCTGTGTACAAAGCATTGATAAATTGCGCAGCATAGTAGTTTAATACCTGGTTTTGTGCGATAAGCATTATAAGCATAAGCGCAAGAAGAGGATCTTTTCTGTTCCTTGGTCTCGTGCATACCTCACGCTAGCCTATGCTTGTTTCACAAGTGGGAACTGACTGACGTGGTGAAATAAGCAAAAGCACAAGCAGTAACTCATAGTTTGTCTGCCGTTACTGCGCTTGCGTTTTTGCCTTTTCTCGAGCTTGTTTCACGTGTGGGAACGTCATGCTTATGCTTGTGCTTATTGCCTAAGTGGGATTAACCAGGCTAAGAGCATGAAGCTCTTCGCTTTTGTAAAGTACGGGTTGGCTTCGCTCGTTATGATCAGCTGGTTTGCTCGGGCACAACTTGCCAGAGGTGAGTGCTTACGCTTACGGGTACCTATTAGAAAACGGTTAAAGGGCCATCTCTTCGCCTTAAAGACTCTTCCACATGCACCTTCAAACCTTCCTTGTACTAAACTGCGTTCTAGGCATCCGGAGCTTCCCAAAACTGTCGATTTATACGGTCTTTATTGTCAATGTAGTAATGTAACTTTAATTGAATTGTCTTTTTTTAAGCAATTTAATATCTGACTGTCAAAAAAAAAAAAAGTAGTTCTGTTGGGCAGTCAACAAGATCAATAACTATTGTTCGTTGTCTGAACTGTAGTATATGAATGTCATGTGACTAGAAATTGCTAAATAAATAAACTTTGTTACTGTCCATACAGCACTCCTATCTTCTAAGGACTCCTTTATGAGTTCTTTGTCACCATATCCAAAGTCCCAAGCACTACGTGCGTTCCAGCAATATTTATATACGCTCTAACCGAGCCACTTCTCTTCTTAAATCGAGGCATTATCGTAACTTATCCCTTTCTCCCTTTTTTCCTATCATTATCGTTATCGTTATTGTTATCGTTATTGTTATTGTTATTACTGTTGCGGCCAGAAAAGATGGTGGTAAAGGGTATTTTCGTGAGCCGTGAAATGCCTTTTTCATTTCCGGTGAATCGTGAAATGGCCTGTTTTCGTCGTGAAACGTGATTTTGGTTATCGTCGTGATCCGTGATGTTTGAAAATAATTTTCTGTGAAACGAAAATCAGGTGTTTTATTCACCGTGAAGTGTGACTTTGTTTGCAAGAGAATATCAGAAACTACAGCAGACGTAAATTTTCTAACTATTTTTTTAAAATACGAACTTCATTGCGTTACAAACCACATTGCGTTACTGAAACGTCACTCTTCGCCCCGACAAAGTAATAGTCGTGCACGTTCCAACATGGCGGAAAGCAAGGTTGTAGCCCCAAAAGGGTCTTCTGCGCCTTGGAATTCAACATGTCGAATATGTCGAATACCGCGAGAATATGCCAAGGGTTCTATCGAATGTAAAGGTTTTTGATGAGTATTTCTTAAAAGCAGAGGGTAATCCACGTGGGGAAGTCTCGAATTTGGAAACCTTCAAAAAAGCTGTCATTGATTTCTGTGGAAAACGATCATTAGCTGAAGGGACAAATTGGAAATAATGTTGATTGCTCCTTCATTTGTGCAATCAGAATGTCAGGAAATCCTGGCATTGTGGAAAGCTTTTCGTGATGAATACAATAACAATATGTCAATGAAATGCCATTTCTACTTGAACGAGAGAGTTTTCTGCAATTAAGGTATGTTCCATGTGATTTAATCCGGAAGTGGTGGGCTCAGGTCAGAGATTTTTCTCTTGCCTTGCGTGGTTCTAAAATAGTTCCTGGTGCCGTAGATCGGTGATGGTTCTTCATCCATCACTTACACACAGTCAACGGGAACAACAACAACAGCGAGAGCGATAATAAGGGAATAACATGACTTTTTGAGGGAATATCAAAAAGTCATGTCATTATCATTATTATCAATAAAGAAGGCCAAATGATATCAAGAATGCGAGTTTTAATAATACAAGCTAAGTGAATAACGAATTCAAAGTCACTTCAAATCATCATGTAAGTGTTGATTGAACAAGCTATTAAAGAATCAACTCAGTCCAGTGAACTTATTTAAAATTACCGAAAAAATGCTTAAAATCGTCTATAAATAATAGGCATATCACAAAGTCTAATTGGTTAAAATCCATCGGATGATGAAGCAAGAACCAATCAGCTGTAGGGCTGATAATGCATTAGCAGCCTGCTGTCAGTCTTTTGTGGCCCGCTGAGCGTGTGTTTTGAAGAGGCCGATTTTCTATTTGGTGGCGTATATTGATAATAATGATATCATAACGTTTAATATATATGCGTTATTGACCAAGTGTGAGGCCAAGATGGCAGGATACTGGCCAAGTTCCTTTTTTGCGTTTTTATGGACCGAGACGAAGTCGAAGTCCATAAAAACGTAAAAAAAGAACGAGGCCAATATCCAGGCATCTTGACCGAAAAAGCTTGGTCAATAAAGGATTTATTATATGGCTTTTGAGGAAATTTTTTGCACGGGACACGGCATGTAGTCCCGAGCGGGCAAGATAGCTCCATCTTGCCTGCTCGGGTAGCCAATCACAGCGCACGATTTGGTTCATCTTGCCCACTCACAGAGCTAGCCATATAATAAATAAACAATAATACAATTAACTGAAGTAATATTTTGCAGGTGATTTCACAAAGCTGTCAAATAGTTAAGGTTTTCTTTCATTGTTATTCGAGTTGTCACGTTTCATTTTCAATTGTTGGAAATTATTAATATAAAATAAATACTGAAATAATGATAGTGATAAATCTTTTTTGTTTTTTAACATGGACATTATCAAGTGAAATTTGCAGGTACTGCAGTTCATCGCAAAGCGATTCCTCAAACGATTTGTTCCTTTTTTATTTTTTAGGTAGACACTGTAAGGCATCGAACTTTCAGTGTGATGATGGGACTTGTATTCATAAGTCATGGAAATGTGATGGATCTGGTGACTGCCCTGATGCGAGTGATGAGGCAGACTGTGGTCAGTTTGTTATTGAATTATAATATCAATTGCCTTCGTATTTGCTTAAAGTGGTCGGAACTCGGTGCCTTCTTAGTTTTTTGAAAACTGAAGGTGGCACTGAATCAAGTCCAAAGGTGAAATGCGTCATGCATCGTACAAGAGGTATTGTTGACATAGCAGTTGACATCAATTTAGTGTTAGCCACAAGACCATCTCATTGACCGATTAGCATCTGAATGTCAGTTGACTATCAGTTGAGTTTCGGGCACTGTCAGTGAATGCCAGACCAATAATTAACCAACAGTCAGCCAATACTCTGACCATTGATAGGATACATGATCAAAGCTGTTAAAACAGACTGTTGGTTGAGGAATCAACTGATACTTGGTCCATATGTCAACAAATTGTAGGCTGAAATGAAATTGATACGCAATGATATCTCAACTGACAGTTGACCACTACTCAGTTGACATATTGGTTATGTGTGGGCCAATCTGTTGATGGAAAGTTGCCCAAGGTGTTGACTGCTATGTCCACTGACACCCACTATAAAAATGATACATGATGGGATCTCACAACTACTGTCGTAGTCCATTTGTCTTTCTTCATGCTGTCTTTTTGGTTACTTATAGCTGATGTGACCTGCTCAGCATCGGAGTTTTCATGTAAACACAGGCAGTGCATATCTTCTAGTTGGCGATGTGATGGTGACATTGATTGCCATCCTGGAGGAGAGGATGAGCAGGGTTGCTGTAAGTAGTCATCTGGTCACTTAGTATCACAACTATGGGCAGGCTACCAGACCATCATGATGGTAAAAGAGAAGGCATACCTAAACCTCAAACTAAAAGCATGTTTTTGTGCCATGAAGACACTTCAACTACTATTTGGCAGACTGCAAACCAGTGGTTAATCGTGAGATGATCTTGGGTAGTCCCAGTGATCTCGTCAGGCAATAGGGGAAATAGCCATTAAGAAACCTTGAGATGGATTACGTGAACAAAGACTTCGGTGCCCAACCTTGCTTTGTGCTTGCATCATTAGAAGGGCTCCAGACAAAGTGGGTTGAAGCAAAACTACTGTCTTCTTTAATTTTTTCTTTTTTGTTGTTGTTGTTGGCATTTTGCAAAATCATGGCCAATTTTTAGTGAATCAGCTGCATTCAAGTTTTGACATGAACTGTTCCATGCTGTGGGCCAAAATTTAGAGCAATGACATGAAAAAAACTCACTTTTCTCCCCACAGTATTTCGTGGTCTTGCCCCCAGTTATTGCTCACAAGAGCTTGCACGTCTCCCATTAGGTGTTTTAAAGGTTAGAGAAAATCATCATGCACTATACCATGCTTTGTCTACTGTGACAAACAGGCTAGTAGGTCACTAATGTGATCTCGGTTGGATTCCTGGACTTGGCGTCATATGGCAGTTGATTTTGCTGTTGTTCTCTTTTCTCCGGATATTTTAGTTTCCGCTTTCCTCAAAGACCAATCTTTCGATCTAGAATGCTTGGACATTTCAGAACGACTTGGTGCTCCGTGAAGCCAAGTTCCCACTTGTGCGATAAGCATAAGCACAAGCAACATACGCAAATGCAGTAGCGTTTTACTCATTAGCACCTTTTGTTAGGACAAAAGACACTAATCAACAACAAGTTAATGCGTCTGCGTATGTTTCGTATGCTCATGCTTATCGCACAAGTGGGAACTGTGCTTGAGGAAACAATTACATTATACATTTTCAAACAAGGTAACATGAGATTTATTGGATTTTTCTTCTTTGTGCTGCCCACTAATCGGAGCTAAGGGAAAAAAAAAAAACAACAACAACAACAACAAAACATTCCCGACCACTTAGTGGGTTTGTGTAGGGGCTGAAACCGGGTTTTTATCAAGACGGCAGTACTCGTAAGTAGAGCAGTCCGGTTAGTACAATTAGAGTTTCCGTCAAGAAAGCTAATGGACTTCGTTCTTTTCTAACAGCGAAGGCATTGACCTGCGCAAGTTCCCATTTCCAGTGTGCCGACAAGACACGTTGTATTCCAACACGATGGCAGTGTGACGGGAAAGAGGAGTGTGATGATGGCAGCGACGAGGCCGACTGTGGTAAGTCGCTGTCATTCAACTTCAAACATCGTTTTTCTGTACATTGTAACCGCACTCGGTACTTGACATGTTTGGGCCCTTCATGCATACAGATTCACTCCCTTGCTCTCTACCTTCAATTTCCTTCTTTTCTGACATTAGAAGGCGCCTTTGCCGCCCTCCCTTTGCTGAACATGATGTTGAATTTACGACACATCGTGAATTTCGTCGTTGAAATGATAAATAGCCACGTTAGGGGCCAAATAACGTCAACACTTTTTCATTTGCAAAGTGTTCGTCGCTTGATATCAAATCAATGTCATCAACGGATTGTCTACTACACTATACGGTCCATTACTAGCCTTACCTTAGGGACGAAATGAACGGACCGTAAACGGGGTTTCGCAGAACGTCAATACCGTACGGACCGTACATGTCAGTTCACGGTCCGTATCAGTGGTGCGGTATTGGGCTGTACTCAATATCTCGGGCGTAGTTTTTCTTAATGCGTACCTCCCGATCGGTGAATACCATTAATATTTGTGTGTCTAAATTTCTAAGATCTATTTGTCTCCTCTTTTGACACAGCAAATCAAACTTGTGCCAACAATGATTTCAGTTGTGCTGATGGAAAGACTTGCATTGACAAGAAATGGGTTTGTGACCGAGATAATGACTGTGGCGACATGTCAGATGAAGTTGACTGCCCCACTGGTAAGTTAAGTGCACAGAGCTTAAACAAATGCTAAACAGCTTAGCATTGACTGTTAAGATATGGTGTACGTGTGAGGCTGCTAAACTCGCGAGAAGCATAAGATGCTAGCTTTTTACTGAGGTGAAGTGAAGCGATTCTTCATCCACATCTATAGCAAATGAATGGAATATTACGTATTATATAGTTATTGTTCTCTTTTACTCCCAGGTCAACCTTGTCAAAATGACCAGTTCACGTGTGGAAATGGTCATTGCATATCCCAGAGCTGGGTTTGTGATGAAGAAAATGACTGTTCCGACTGGACTGATGAACTCAATTGCAGTGAGTAAAGTTAACTCCCCCTCCCCTCCCCTCCCCATTCCCATCCTGATTTTAATTTCAGTCCTCCTTCTTATTCTCATCCCCATATCCATCTCTACCCTTGCCATTATTCGCACTGCCATTATCATCGTCATCCTCCATTTCATAACAACCCGCTCCCTTTTCATTATCGTCATCCGCACATTGCTTCTTGTCCTCGTTCTCATCCTGTTCCTAATCTTCGTCTTAATCCTCAATCTTCAATCATTATACCAATCTCCATCGATGCGTTCATTCTTATCGTCAGGTCATCATCCTTATCCCGAACCTGATTAAGTTCCTGCAGCTGCATCCTCATTCCATCCCATCTTTAGCCCCTTTACCTTATTTTCATCCTCATCGGAACCCTATCTTTATTATCCTCTTCCTCATTGTACGTCGCCCTCATCCTATCCCTAGTCCATGTTTATTCCAATCTGATCCTTATCCTCAGCCTCGCTCATGTGTTTATTCTCATCTCCACCCTCGTCGTCTTCCTTATCTTTGTTCTTATATTTGGCTACAGAAAATTTAGGCGAGGTTAAAATCGGGCAATGCTGGTCAGCGGTCACCCCTAGGACTGGCTTGGGGGTGGCCCTTAGTTTTGCAGGTAGTTCCTCGTGGTCGCATTGCACTTGCTTGCTTGCTGGCTATTGCACGGCTATTTTGCTCTGCGTTTTCAAAGCTTTTCCCTCTCTCCCCCCCTCCCCCCAGGGTGGGTTGGTAAGTATTCCACTGACTGTTTCAGTGTGACAGTGCCTTTGGTGATGGCCACTCGCAGGGTTACCATGCATGCCTCCTTCTCCCTGACAGGTCACTTCCCAGCTCCACCAACCTTCAGGCACCAGTTCCAAAGCTCATCTATTGTTGATGAGTTTAACCTCGACTTCATCCTCATTCCATCCTCATTCCATACTTGTTCACATCGCAAACCTCGTCCTTGACATTATACTCTTCATCATCATCTTTTATCCCGTCCTTGTCTTCATACCATTGTTGCCCTCGTCATCCTAGTCCTCCTCATCAACAACTTTATTTGCATCCCTTTCTTGTCCTCGTACATTACCTCCCTCTCCCATTCTTGTCCTCTTCTCGCGTTCGTGCTCTTTCTCGTCTTTATCCTTGTATTAACCGGCTTAGCTCCTTTTTGTAAAGACACGACTGAAGACTCTTTCAAGTGGTTGCTTTATTCTCCTCTACTAGCCTTGCACTGATGAAGAATATATGAAATTTCATTATATTTGGACTGCGGATGTGCAATGATTTCAAGTGTGATCATCGCGGCAACTAATGGAGCAACTTAAGCAGTTTCAAAGAAGCCACTCACCTATTATGAGATTATAACACGAACTCGCAAGTGACCAGCTCCCAATTGGCTTCATAGCTCAGTTGGTAGAGCAGTGTGTTACGCAATCGCACGGTCATGCGTTCGAGTCCCTTTCAAGCATGGATGTTTTTCAGGCTTATTTGCAACGGCTTAAATTGCTTCATTAACTACGTTGGTTACACTTAGAATCGAGCCTTGTACTGGTAATTACGATAATCATGTCTACTCTACAGTTACATATTCAATGACATATGTTACTAGTTAATCATCATACCATCTTCCTCGTTCTTATTTCATACGCATCGTTGTTGTCCGACTCCTCCTTTTCCTTATCCAATCCTGGACGACATCCTCATTTTCAGTCTCATCCTCTACCTTGTCCTGATCCCATAGTCATCCTATTCTTGTCCTCATTCTCGTCATTGTCTTCTTTCTCATCTTAATCCTCGCCATCCCATACTTTTTGTCCCTCGTATCATCTCACCAACCTCATTGTCGTCTTTATCCTCATGTACATTGCTGCTCTCATTGTCATCTTCATTCTCATCTTAACCCAGTTCATCTTGAAACATCACCCTCAATCTACTCCTTGTCCTTGTTTTCAAACCCGAATATATCACTATCTTCATGTAATTTTGCTATTGCCTCCACTCCCGTTCTCTTGCAGGACTTCATCCTCATGCTCATTTTCGTATTCATCTTCATATTTAACCTACGCCCTGATCGCCCTCGCCCTCATCTATCCTTGTTTGATCGCACTTGCTGTGCTCGTCCCTATCATTGCTTTCACATTCATTGACATCGTAATCCTCACAGCTATTTCTTTCAATCATCATCACCGTTGTCGTCGTCATTACCACTAAGTTCGTTGACACCTTTGAATTACCTCATTTCATTGGACGAAGTAAGTTGGGTTAATGTGTCCGTTATTTTAGCAACGAGGCAGTGTGATGCAGCTACTGAGTTCAGATGCTCCAATGGAACGTGCATAAATATCAACTGGAAATGCGATGGGGACGCCGACTGTGCAGACAAGTCTGATGAGCAAGACTGTGGTAAATTTTATCCTTGGACCGGCATTTACGATAATCAATACTTCAATACCAAAACTTCAGACTTTCTGGCTCAAGTATAGTTGGTCTTAAGATTGCAACAGACCTTGAGAAATACTCCTCATCTACCGTGGGCCTTCCCTTTAAATTTAATTGGCTGCTTGCACCAATTTCTTTTAGCTTGCCATGGACCTAGTTGGCATTCACTTTTACCTTGAATGTCACTTGTTCTGTTAGAGTGCTTTTCAAACGGGTATCGTTAAGTCAAAACCAAAGCAATTACTTTGACCAATCAGAACATATGCAGACAGTCAAATGAGCCAGTCATAACGCAAAGCAAATACAAGCAAGCGGCTGTAGGCGTGGGAAAGTGCGTCCGAGCAAGTCACGATTGTTTTACTTTTTGCCTTTTAGTTGAAAATTTTGTACAAGATTTTAAAGTAAATTACGAAGCGTAGTACTGCAACACCGAAATAACTTTCGGCACTCAACTAGAAACCGCTCAATACTGTTAACTTTCACAGTTTTGCTCTTGTCCTATCTCATCGTCAGGCCCTGTCACATGTTTACCCAAGCAGTGGCAGTGTATTGGAACCCAGCGTTGCTTGACAATGGAAAAAGTTTGCGATGGGAATGATGACTGTGGTGATAACTCAGATGAAGGGACACAATGTTGTGAGTAGGTCTCCTTCAAACCGTGATAGCATTACTGTCAACCGCGGCACCTGCCAGCTTTGATGTTTAGACATGATATTCGCAGCACCATTCCCCTTGGAACTCTCACTCATTAATTGCTCAGTTCCAGTTGTCTTAAATCTGTTAAACATTGGCTTTGCTGTTTACTTCCGTGAAATGAATTCCAATACAGCAGATCATAGGCTGATCCCTTCATATTTGTGGTTTTCAACCGAATACTTGGTCACATGTCCTAACGTTCAGTTGAAGATTCCTGCACCTCGAGTAAATAATAATGATCTATTACAATTCTGACAAATGCTAAGTCAATACTAACGGTTACAGTCATGCTGGAACGTAAACTACAACACTAACGTGGCTAGTATGACAGTGATGTCAAGTTGGACTTTCAAACATGCTGTTTTGCTTAATGTCCTTATGTGCTCTGGATATCATTTCAGTAAATCAAGACTGTTCCAAGCTGAAGAACTGTAGCCATAATCTCTGTCGGCAGACTCCGAAAGGACCAGAGTGTCTCTGTGAAACTGGTTACTTCTTAGATTCTGACGGGGTAACTTGCAATGGTAAGAAGCTGTTTTGACTTCAGTACATGCTTGTCCATGTATACCCAGACAGGAGCCTTCAAAGCTTGTATAGTTGCCACTTGAACGCGAGGCATTTCATGTTTTAAGCTAAGGGTAATAATTATCCAGTTTCATTTCAAACAAGACGCTGTGGAAGCGTATACTTGGGCGTTGTTGTATTTAGATCGGTGTAGTGAAATCCGTTTCAGGAATGGGGAGAACTGTGCAGTGCATTTACGAGGTGTAAAACAAAGAACAGACTGAGGGAATTCCCGTGTTTCACCCCTCTCCCCCAAACTGTGAATTCTTACAGTCAAAAAAACCATTGACAATAACCAATAACTCAACCGCTGTGCCGAAAGCCTGGAATTACCAAGTCCACACAAGCCTTGTCTTTAATACTCTAAACTTAATTAAATTCCGCTGTTATACGTGATATAAGCGTAAAGTTGCTCCAAAACGATCCGAAATTAAGTTATTATATACAAAGAGCTTTTTCGAACCGAAATAGTGTCTCGTTTCGGGAATGGGCATGGCAAGGGCAGGAGAAAAGATAAACTATTTCGGTCCGGCTCCCTCGATTTGTCTTATTACAAGAAGGATGAATAGTTGTTCATTTCCGCAATACACTGTTTCCATCTTACTTCGAAGCTATTAGGTCTGCAACTACCTATTCACGTTTACCTTGTAATACCAGTGCTTGGCGTAACTTTCCGTGAATCTTATATGATTACATGTCTATACACATGTACCGTACCTGAGAAACGCTCTTGAGTACTTGAATTTGTTAACCCAATTATCACCCAATCTGTGATCTGACTCACTGTTTTGCTCGCACTGATAATTTTATTTATTTACTTTTTTTTTATGAAATAATCCATTACAAAATCAAAACCTTAAACTTAACGACTCGGCTCAATACTTATTCGGCACTAATCGAAAACAAACTCTCGCCACACTTTTAACATTAACAAAAGCGAGTGAAAAAAACTATTACAGAATCAAACCAACCTTAACCGACTCTGCTCAACACTAAACGAAAACAAACTCTTGCAACACGTTTAACATTAACATGATCAAACTATCGGACACGGGCCAAAAGCTAAGATATAAAAGTAACGAGCCCGAGTCGAAGCAGAGGTTACGACGCAAAGACAAAACTCACACGGTAAAAGTCCATGATCTCATAAGGCATAACCACTAAAGGGTAATCCTCAAGTCCCATTCGATGGCACAGAAATTCCAGGAATTCAGCAATTCGATCGATATCATTCTACAACAATTCTAGTGGTCCGACAGTAAGGAGTTGTTTAACTTCCAAATTATCCTAATACTTCACGGTTAAGAGTCAGAAAGGGCGCCTTTTCTCTTTAAAATGGCTCCTGACGTATCTATGGGCATTTCCTCCGCGTCACAAAAGAGGCTATCGGGGAAGGAGGTGGCGCACGCAGGATCCTCAGTTTCAACACGTTTTGGGACAAAGCCCCACGGATCTTCCTCAGCTGCGTAGGCTTGCGTGTAGGCACCTGTTCGTTTGATACTACGGGCGCGGGCCTCCTGCTCAGCATTCTCGATGATCGTGGCGGGAGAGCCGGACGCGACGTTCCCGTTTCTTTTTTCTTCTGAACGGGCCTCTCAAGGGCAGGAGACTGATCCACCACATCAGCGCAAGATCCTGGGGTCTCGCGGGCAGCTTCTTCCTTGTCATTCCCATCATCATTTTCTTCACCAGATTCCACGGTACAGACATCGGCAGCTGGCATATCACCAGAGACTGCAGATAAAGACGCGGAGTAACTGCATTAGGGTCACTTACAGGCTCGGAAGTTTGATTTTCCGCACGGGCAAGGTGTACCTCGCTGTGAGCCGCAGGCGTACAAGAAAGCGATCCGCACCAACGACTGGCGCGGGACTAGGAGCCGTCGCCGTCTCACCAGTCGGTGGCTCTTGCTCAGAAGGAACAGTCCCGGAACCCGCAATAGAGGCAGGTGGTAGCTGTTCGGGGCCAACCTCAGAAGAAGATGAACTCGAAAGGACTGGAAAATCGTCAATACTAGCCCCCTGGAACGCAGGGGCAATGCTTGACGACACGCTGCCATCAATGTTCGAGGAATCAGCGCGTGAACCCGCCGCGGTTGAGGCGGAGCCCTCGTGATCAACTTGGCGGTGCCAAGAAAGAGGGCACACGCGGGCCAAATGCTGTCCGCTTTTGCAAATACAACAATACATTGGTTTCACGCAAACCCGACCAGTGTAGCCAAGTCCATCGCAATTGAAACGAACAATGTTCTTGCAGTCGGCTGCCTTGTGGCCGACACGATTGCACTTTCGGCACGTGGGCTCTTGTCCATCGTGATAAAGGCGGACCTGGAATTTTCCAAACTGTAAATAACTTGGTATCGCGTTTTTTAAGTTCAACACGGTAATGCCTTAAGTCATTAAACGTTGGCATGGTTTGCATCCCGAAAGGTACCACGGCGACACCATACCACGTCGCAGTATGGGGACAGTCGGTGAATGATTGCTGAGTCACTCAATTCATAGGGCGCATCGTACACGGTTAAAAAGGTTAGAGACCTTTCCGCGGTGTTGGGGACAAACGTGTGGCTGCGATAAATTAAAGAACTCTTTTCTAAGAAAGCGTTTCGCAGTTCGGCGTTCCTGAAGGTGGGAAAAATGTCTCCCGAAGGCAGCAGGCATAAAATTGTCCATATAAAAAAAGGCCGAGCACGGGCGGTCCGGTGTAACATTATCTCGATGGAAATGATCTTTCTCAAACTCGGACAGAATGCTTTTGCGGCTCACTCATGTCGTCTTAGTACCAGCAAAAGTGTTGTTTTCACCAACCTTATCCACACGTAAGGCATCAAAATACTCTTTCAAGGCGGTTCAACTCATCAATAAACTCCGAATTGCAGTCTGAAAAATTATCATCAGAAAAGTCATCGTACAACTCAGCCGGCGCCCAAAAATCCTTCCTGTCGTTTCTTCTCTCTTCTTGCGTGAAAAAAAAAAAAAAAAAAAAACGCTTTAGTGAATGGCGAAGTACAAGTGAAGCAAATTCTCAAGCTTCATCACTTCTTGGGATAACGCAGAAGGTCATTTTGTGATTTCAGTGTAGTTGCTACGTCTCCCAATTGATACGTATTAGATACGTAATTGATACGTTATTGATTGTATTAGACCACCATCGAAATTCACGCATGCGCAGACGTTAGAGACTTCGGCCCGCTTATACCAACCCCCAGTTCCTCGCTGCTTACAGATACCTGTCCACGGCAGCCTGTCTGCCCCCAACATGGCAGTGGGGGAGAGAAATGTCGGCCCCTAGAGCCTATGTGACAGATCCCTTTCGTACTCACAGCTCAGCTCCGGTTAACTTAATATAGGATTTTGAGCGATGTATATTTGAGATTGGAGTAATTTTCTCTTTCATGTGGTATGCGTTGGGATAGACGAAAGTCCGGTGTCCGTAGAAGGTTTGAAAAATTAGCGCATGCGTAGTAGCCAAAACTGATAAACTTCTACCGATATGAAGTGAAACCTCAGTTGGCGTCTCTGAGCATTCCTCGAAATGCTCCGCACCTCGCGAAGCATTAACCCTGCGATAGGAGATTATCAATAAGGTTTTAAAATGGGACAAAACTAGAGGCCTTAAACGTTTGAGAAAAGCAATTATAGGGCTATTAGACCTCGTTTTCATGGAATTTTACACTCTTTGAATTGGTCATTTTTGCTCATTTCGGGCTCAATGCATGGTAAGCGTAGCAAAATGGCCGAAAGTAGCCGATTTCTCTGTCTTTGCGTTTATGGCCAGAAGTTTTCCTGTAACGCTCTCAAAGATGCCCTTTTCCTAAAGGTTAACCCTTTAGTAAAATGGCGAAAAATAGCCTATTTCACTGCCTTTGCGTTTCGTCGCACTTTCGTCGCGTTCACTTCCAGGTTTACTCTACTTTTATGTGCATACCCTGTCTTGTCCGGTCTTATTTTCAGACGTACGTACGCGCATATATGGTCATAGCCTTCTCGGAACCATAACCTGGGCTCCTCCGCCGAAGTAACAACTGGAGTCAAGCTTGTGTATAGTACTCATGTGCCGTGCCTCCCACCTCGCAGCCTAGGTTCTAATCCTGCTTGGGCTATGTGGTCATCTGTGTGGTCGCACGTGGACTTACTTTCATCGGATCTCAACCTAACTGCGAGGGCTTTTCTCCAGGCACTACTGCTTCCCTCCTTCAATTCCAACGGGACAGACTATAATTGATAATTGCTAGAACAAAATTCATATCTAACTGCTGTAACTGTTCATCAATAGGATACCTGAAATGTGTGCAAGTCCGCACAATTGGTTTCGGCCCCATTAAATGTTATACCAATTGTAGAACATTTCAGGAGGAGCCACCCATAATGTGAACACTGTTACTAATGAAAACAACGCAAAAAAGGAGATAATAAACACAACAGGCGAGATTACGCGTCAACCAAAGAAGTGAAGCACACACACGCATGGGCTAGAGGCATTTAATACTGAGCTTGAAACATCCTTTCCTTTCACCTCCTTTCTGCAGATATAAATGAGTGTTTAACGCTCGGAATCTGTGATCATCATTGTGTTAACACCAATGGATCTTACAAGTGCTTTTGTGTGGAGGGCTATGTATTTGAGCCCCCACGGACGTGCCGACCTCAAGGTAATACGATGTTATCGGAAACAACTGACTGGTGAAGGATTTGCATCTCCAACTTGTGCGCACGTTTATTTCCTGCCGACTTGGCTTTGTTTGTGTATGTATGCAAAAAGCTTGCTGTTTTCGTATTTCTAGAAAACCAAGTGCAAACCAAAAAAAAAAAAAAAATCAAGTGGCGACGTTTTTCTTCTTTTTGCATAAATTGATAGTTGCATGCAAAACGTGAGCAAATGCCAGTGAAATTGAAAAACGGCCAAAAATTTTACAAAGTCTCCTTTCACCTCCTGCCGTAAAATTCTTACTGGATGGTTGTTTTTCGAAGACATGATGGTTTGTAACAAGATGTCTTTTGAATTGGGTTTTGTTTTAGGACTTGAAGAACCATGGCTCTTGCTAGCCAACAGAAAGAGCATACGCCAAGCAAGCCTGGATGGTAATGTTTACAATGACGTGTTCCCGAACTTGAATCGTACCGTGGCACTTGACTTTGATATCATTGAAGGCAAACTGTACTGGACAGATGTGATCGATAATGCCATATATAGTACTCAAATTGTGTTTGATCAGTACGGCATCCATCCCGGGAAGGTAAGCTTGATAACTCTCGTTGTTGATGTGCACCTCACTAAGTACTTTCTTTCGCAAAACTTAAATCTCAACAACATTCTGTAAAGACTGGCATAAAAGATCCTATTATTCTGGGGTCCAGCCTGACCCGTGTCTCTGATATCAGGTGCCTTAGTGAGTAATCAGCCTGACGCTGTTCTTAAGAGGTTCTTAATCTTTGTTTTTTTTCTGGCAATATTATATAGTATAGATTACTGGGAGCCATAAAACTAGGCTACCTTTTGCATAAGTGATTAATAAAAGAGGGGTCACTCTTAAACTAAAGGGGGTGAGATGGGCCACTGTTTTGATACCCACACTTTTTTGCATAAGAACCTTTGCAATTTTGGCAGACTGAGCTGGTTCTTATGTGTGTAGTGTTTTATTCATCAAATTTCAGCCTGAAGGTTCTTAATCCACTTGCTCTTTTATGTGGGTGTTTAGTACTGTATTTCGCTATTTCGACGCGCGATTTTACTTTTAATGGGCCGTACAAGGTATATGAATTAAGACTATAAAAAATGTATAAAATTTCAGTACTCAGAGCGCAATTAAAAATTTAAAAGTGGATTATTTCGTTCGGATCCACCGAACGACCGGTGAGATTGCAATGTTCATGAACCGCTGACGAATTCCTAGAAAGATGTTCCTTTACTCGAGTTCCTAATAACCGAGAAGTTTCGCCCACATAATCCTTGTCACATTGTATATCAAGGGCACTTCGGAACTCCTCCAAAGAGCATTTAAATCACACGAGGTCACACTTGTCCACAAGCCTTTCAATTTCTTAAGATCACAATTAGTTCGTGTCAAGGATTTAACAGAAAACCTTAAAAAGTCTGGAACAGTCTATCACATCCATTGCGAACAATATGACAAGGATTATGTGGGCGAAACTTCTCGGTTATTAGAAACTCGAGTAAGGGAACATCTTTCTAGGAATTCTTCAGCTGAACATTGCAATCTCACGGGTCATTCAGTGGATTCCAACAAAACAAAAGTTCTTGCCACGGAAAATAACACATTTAAATGCCGCATAAGGGAGGCAATTGAGATAAGATTACGTAAGCCGTCTTTGAACAGAGACAATGGCTTCAAATTAGCCAGTATCTATGACACCATCTTAGGCTCCTCGAGACCATTATATAACCCTTCTTTACATTCAAATTTGTACTGTGGCTGACGAAGTTCGGTGGATCCGAACGAAATATTCCACTTTTAATTTTTTTTATTGCGCTCTTATTACCGGAATTATATATATTTTGTATACTCTTAAATCATGATTCCAGAGCAGGAAAACAATATTTTTGGTTCTAAGGTATATGAAGTTAAAAAATTGTCAGTCATTTGTCCCGGCACGGCCGAGCAAGTGAGAAGACCAGTGCAGAAGTGCTTCTGAACTGGGACGATTTACTGTCTTCCGTTGTTAAGGGTGGCAAGGATGAAAGTGGATCCTATTTTTGAAAAAATCAGCTTTTTGCTTTTCTTTTTTTAAATTTTCGCACCTCATATTAAAGACATTGACAAAAGTGTATTATGGGTGACTTTTCCTGCAAAAAATTTAAAAGAATGTTTTGGGCCTAAGTAAAGCTCATAAAGAAGGATTTCTTTCTTTATTTTTTTTTTGCTGCAAAATCTCCGTGACAGAGCCCCTTTTAAAGTTGTCGACTAGTAAATGTTATCGACAACAAAGAAACGTAGTCTGTGAAACGAGTTGTCGACAACTAAAGGCTAAATAAATTCCTAGTTGTCGGCAGCTAAAGAAGTTTATCTCAACAGGAAAACTGCCGAGTACTTTACAACTAAGAATTAGATAGCTAAAGAATGATAAGAGGGTGCCAAAGAACTGGACTAATCGACATAGGCTTTAACTGATCTGGTGGCAATCTATAGTACGTGTAGTGCTCAGTCATGCACTGCAATAAGATCAAACAGTCACCACAAGGAATGTTGAACCCATTGCAAATTTAGGTCGATTGTAACTGGATCCTAATCGGGGGCTAATATGTGGAAACAGCCTTGGGTCACTCTGCTAATCATAATTCTCGCAATAAAAAGAGCTGTGAAAGTTCTACCCTCCCTACTTGTTACGTGGGATGCCTTCTGTTCGGCAGCCCACTTTGGAAAATGCAAGCTGTTTGTTCGTCGTCCTATCTTCAAGTTGCCTAGATTCTGCAATGTCTGGAAAGTGTAACTATATAAATATAACGCCATATTCCATCGGTTGCTGCTTTTTTGCTTTGATCAATAGAAGCGCACCATGTGTACGCTACGTCATCCATATGTCGATGTCATTGCTCTTTATTCCTCTACGGCTTCCTTTGCGCTCTCTTCGCTGGCTTCCTTTTTGCTGACTTTTTGAGACAAGGGATAAAAGATTATTGGTGTGAGCGTAATCCAAGCCAAGAGCCAAGTTTCATAATCAGGTGGTAGGTAAAAGTGATTAGATAGCGGGCGGGAGCTGAGGTAGAAAACTCGCCGAAATCAACACCGATCGACTCGAGAATTAGACAGACAGCAAGGCATGCAAAGGTACATAAAGTTGACTTGATTTCATTGTGAAAGAATAAGTAATAATGATTTCGGTCTTAAGAAAAAAGCCGATTTCTTTCCCATACAACCCCTTAAAATCCTGGCCGTTGTAACACAACGTACATCTGGTTGCGCACATCAGGTTTCCCGCTTTCTGCTGCTTTCTCATGTTGCCTGTGGGCAAACTTCCATGTCGTAATTTGCCTTACGGCGTCATTTTTTTTGCGTAGAACAAGCAACACCGTGTACTGCTTGTTGACATTTAAGCATTTTAAAGTTTATTTGTTCATATAAACACCAACTATTGCCAGCCATTTATCGATCAACGCATCCCACGTGAACGCCTCAAGGCGTCTTGTTTGACTGAAGTGTGCATTCGTCTTACCAGGTGGAAGCAATTGTAAAAGGTGGACTTGCTGTACCAGTTGGCATTGCCGTTGACTGGGTCACCAAAAATTTGTATTTCGTGGATAGCTCTGCCAGATGCATTTTTGTTTGCAAACTGAATGGAAGCTACCTGTCATCGCTAATCACTAAAGATCTCGCTAATCCCAAGGGTATTGCTGTTGACCCAAGGGATGGGTAAGTTGATGATGACTGAGTCCCTTTCGAACCCATCAGTTCATGTGCGTCAACGAACCGAGATCAGCTACTAGAGAACCTACACAGAGTGGGGGACGGTGTAGCCTTCGTGGTATAGCATGTTTGTGGGTGGGTGGCTGTGAATGATTGGTTGATTTGTTAAAGAACTTCAATGACGAGGCTGTTTAATTCTATCTTGTGATTCAACGTTAAGCGAGGTTGTAATTTCGCTACTTCACATTTTCCAGGGCCTTGGGATTTCTCCGTTATAAAGTGAATGCCACTTTTGTGTTCAGCTGACACATTTCCTTGCAGAATATACCATACCTCTGAATTTAGGGTTAATGTATAACATGCCTAATTGTATGAAAAGTAAGTCCTTGAAAAAAATGATATTTGTTCTTGAATGAATCATGGGTTAAGTTCTGCGGCAACTTACAGGTTTTTGCTATAGTTAGCCGTGGATTAGCGCTAATCAGGTGCTGTTCAAATGGACTTGGGAATCGCAGTTCGTGCAAAGTTTATCCTCTGTCTTTAAACAACTACATGGACCCTGTCGTAAAACAAACATCAAAGCCACAATACGACTGGATATTTTCACTGACTCTCTGGCTTGCTGTTTGTCCTAGTTACTTGTTCTGGACAGATTGGGGAGTGCACAAGATAGAGAGAGCAGGAATGGACGGGTCAAACAGAACAGTGATTGCAAGCACAGGCATTTATTTGCCCAATGCGCTCACCTTGGACTACCCAACACGTAAAATATATTGGACGGATGGTTATTTCGATTACATAGGAGGCATGAGCTATGATGGCGGGGAAAGAAGAAGTATTCTTGGTCACCCATTTGTGGGTCATCCATTTGCCATAACTGTGTTTAGAAATGATTTATACTTCTCCGACTGGACGCGACATGCAGTTGTGAAAGTGGACAAGTTTACAGGAAATGAAAGCGGAATCCTTTTGGGGCGCCTTGGACAACTCATGGATGTTCAGGTGTATCACAGTGCAAGGCAACCGCACACCCGTAATCCTTGTAGTGACAGTAGTAAATGTGGTTGTCAGCAACTGTGTCTCGTCACTCCTGTACCCACAAGAGGCTGTTTATGCAGTTGTATGATACATTACAAATTGGCTGCAGATAAGAAATCCTGCGTTCTGCAAGAAACTTTCTTAATTTACGCGCGGGGGACCGAAATTGTGGGAATGCCCATTGAGGCTAATGCCTCCGGGGACACAGTCGCTCCTTTGGTCGGGCTCGGAAATGTCATGGGCCTGGACTACGATGCAAGAGAACAGATGATTTATTTTTCCGATATTGTGCGAGACGACATAAGCAGGTTCAGCATTAATGACAGAAAAGTCGAAGTGCTAGTTAAATCAGTCAAAAATGCTGATGGTATAGCGGTGGATTGGCTTGGACGAAACTTGTATTGGACTGATGCCGAAGCACACGAGGTGGCCGTTGCTAAGCTGAATGGATCGTTCAAGAAAGTCTTGTTTCGTGAAGGTGTTTCTCGGCCTCGGGCTATAGTTTTGCATCCAGTGGAAGGGTGAGTATGTTGCTTGAACGTAAGTTAAAGTGTACTTATCCTCAAACCGTTTTCATTCTTAAAAGTGCGAATGCAAAGCTGAAAAGTTAAATGCAACTCAGTTTGTGATGTCATTTAATGATTGGCGCATGCCTGTCACTGGCTTGGCAGTGGAATAAATGGCAGCCAGTTTTGTTAACTTTACGTAACTTGTGCGGCCCATTTGAAGTAAAATCTGGAGGAGAAAAGGGAAAATGTCGATGTCTGTTATGGTCTCGAAATTTAAGAAAATATTTTGGGGTTAGGTGCACTTCAAAGTACCTTGTCACTGATGAACGCCTCCCTTGATACCTTGTTTGAAAAACAAACACTTCAGTTTTTTTTGCTTAACAGGAAAATGTATTGGAGTGATTGGAATTCTCCAGCAAAAATAGAAGTAGCGAACATGGATGGCACGGCCCGGGGCATTTTGGTTCAGGGAAAAGGCCTTTCCTGGCCTAATGGTCTTAGCATCGACTACCAAGCAAGGAAGCTCTATTGGGCGGATGCACTGACAGACTTGATAGAATGTGTTGAGTTTGATGGTAGCAATCGCACTGCAATAGTGCAAGGTCTGTCACATCCATTTGGTCTTGATGTTGACAATGGCTTTGTCTATTGGACCGACTGGAGTAGCGAAGACATTCAGCGGGCAAGCATTAGCGATCCCTCGTCTCTTGCAGTTCTGAGATCTGGACTGAAACACCTAATGGAAATTCGGATTTATGATCCCAAAAAGCAGACAGGTGTGTCAAGCAGTTGTAATGACTGAGTCCTTTTCCCTGCCACTGCAGGAAGGCTCTGCTCTAGGCCTCCACTCTGCAGTACATGTAGTTGTTGTCTTTGCCATTTCCATGCTATCAACAGCAAACTTCACTACTTGATTGTTATTTTTTGATGGCAGCAGGGAATTTCTGGTAGTCAAGTCATTCGTGGCTCAACCGTGAAAACCCTTGATGCATTCTCACTTAAAAGTGTTTACTGAAACGTGACCAGCATTTACAGCCCTCAAGTATACCATTAATTGAAAGCAATGTTTCTAAATGTGTCGGCACATTTTTGTGTCGTTGTTTTTTCAGGTAGCAGCCCGTGTGACAGTAGCTGTAGTCACCTTTGCCTCTTGCGTCCCGGAGGTTTCACTTGTGCTTGTCCATGTGACATGAGTCTTGAAAATGGGAGTAACACTACTTGCATTGGTGAGCTATCTACTTTAAAATAGCATATAATTTTCATAGATATTGCTATATCATAAATAAGGCTGTCAAAAATCCAAAGAAAACGTCTCTGCACTTAAAGAAGTAATTGTCAGGTCAATTAGACCTGGCCATGAATAACTGGTTTTAAGCTGGGAATGACCCTCTTGTGAGAATAGAACATTCACTATTCGATGAACGAATGAAGTAATTTGCATTAATAACTATATATTTTAACTAATACAAACTATTAAATATTTGGCGTTAATTCTTTTGTAGCAGAATGATAGACCTAATCGGCTAACGCAACGTTGTACCCAATTCAGATCTCCCGGTGTTAAGATTCTTTCTTTGTTGTATTTACACAATAATGTAGCATTCACATTTAATTGATGTGGAAATACTTAGAACAAAACATTGTATGGCCAAAGGATTTGAATTGAGTACAACATTGCGTTGGCCGATTAGTTCTATTCCACCGCATCGCCACCTTCAACAGAAAATTACTTTCTGTCAGGAGCCCATAACTGGGAGCCTCTATTTCTTATATTAAGTCTTGGTGTCGTACTTTCCCGAGTAGATCGGCTCTCAATGTGATATCATGCGCCGCTGCTACGGGAAAAGGTTGGGTTAAGAATATAATAGAGATGAACAATCCCAGTCATGGGCTCCTGCCTTCCGTTAATTGTCTTCAAAAATAAGAAAGAAGACTTCTGCGACTCTTGTTGCAAACGACAGAGTTTTGCTCACTAGTCTTTTTCTTTTCTCTTCTGAAAGAGAAACGATTTTTGGTCATGAACACAGAGACACTTGCTGGCAATTGCATATATGGCATAGATTGGCTTTCTCTTAAATGAATCAAGGTAAAGCGCATGACAGTTCCCAAATGTACTCTCTGTTGAGCACAATCAGTCTATAGCAGCTTACTAGGTTGCAAGGGAATCGGTTCTTTACGTTTAAGACTGCGCTCAGTGAAAAAATACGACTGTATTCCAGTCTGATAGCAGCTTTACACAGTTGCAATGAAAGTCAGCAATCACTTATTTTGCGGCTCTTTCTCCCTACAGACAAGACATTCGTTTCTCCAACACCTCTCTGCCCGTTAAATAAATTCGCTTGTAACAATGGCCGCTGTATTCCTAACAAGTGGAGATGCGACGGTGAAAATGACTGCATGGATAGCTCAGATGAGACGCAATTTGCTGGCTGCCGTAAGTTCGCAGTGTGTTTTCGTTATCCAAATGACTTGTCTTAGCTTTTTGTTTAGCTGTGTCATTTTCATAATTATGCCCGGTAAGTCTGTTTTATTTGAGGTCGGAATCTTATAAAAAATATGTCTCCACGGAAGGAGCTGCCTGCTGATGTTGCGCGAAGGGTAATAGGTATTTTTTCTGAAGAGGTCAAGGACCAGTTTTGAGGCTGTATCTCATTTTTTTCTCATTTTTTTTTGGCACCACAAGGGCGAAAAATAACTGGTACATCGTGCAAAAATAACAGCCGTAATTAAAAGCAGAATTATACAGTGGTTTAATAATGGAAAGAAAATGGTTTGATTTAGGTGCTAGATTCTATGTGATTGAAACCTTTTCGAGAATTTCAAGAAGAAATGGCGGGCCGTTTTGTCTACAGAGAGCAGTGATTGTTTCTTGAGCGCTTACTGAGGACCCACAAATCAAATCAAATTAACTCAAATGAAATGAAATGATAGTTCTTGAGAAGAAGGGAAAACCGGAAAAAAAACTCTCGGAGCAAAGAAAAGAAACGCGGAAATCAACCCCCATATGGCGTCCTGCATAATTTGAACCTGGTGGGTGGTGACCTTCTCTTGAGGCATAGCACCAATCCTTTGCTGTTCTACAAAGGCTTGTTTCTACATGTATATTCTTTTAGCAGGGGTATCGTGCAGTGAAACGCAATTTCAGTGTTTGCACAGTGGCAAGTGTATTCCCCTGGACTGGTATTGTGACGGCGATAATGACTGCGGTGACCCAGACCTTTCAGATGAATCTAACTGTACGTCAGCATCGTGCACCAGTGCTCAATTTCAATGTGGCAATGGCAAATGTACACCTAGCAGTTGGCACTGCGATGGATTCGATGACTGCGGTGATAACTCAGATGAGATCAAATGTGGTAGGTGTTCAATTGCGTGATCTTTGAAGAACTTTTGATTATTAAAAGACTGGTGATCCTGGTGGGGCAAAACATTTAATTTTCCAGGAGGACAAACAAATAATTCTTCAACAATACAATTGCTTGACGGATCAAATAACTTTAGATCAGAGATTTAGGCTTTCCCTATTCTACTTAGGCTTTAGACTTTAGGATTTAGGCTTTCCTTATTCCGAGACCCTCTCGCCATAATATATGATTTATGTAATTTAGTATTAAGTGAATCTGAAATGGCAAATAAACTATTACTCATTGAGACTTTAGCAGCGAAAGCAGAGTCTGTATGCCCTTAATGGTATAAAGGGTTTGCATGGACATTACAGGAAGTTTTTGTACATGTTATAACATGGAGGGTCTAATTGTGTACACCTTTGTTGTTGTTGTTGTTGTTGTTGTTGTTGATTTAAAGGGTAGGTAGGAATGTGTCCCTTTGTGGTGTAAAGGGCGTTTTTATCTATTCCTTAGTAGTAATGGGTGGGTTGGTACTTTGAGATCTAGGGCACGTTTGCGTGTATGCCATGTTATTATTATGCAGATCGAAAATATGGTCTCTTCTCCGCCCGCAGTAAAGGCCATGTTACACGAGGCAATTTTTCTTGCAACTTGCAACGCAACGATGACGACTAAAAAACCTTTCAAGTTGCAGAGGGGGTGTCACACGTTTGCCACTTTTTTCGCAACTTGCAACGCGAATTTTTCTTTGGCGATTTTTCGTTTTGATTCCACCCTAGGGGTAATGTTTTGTAATCTTTTAGCAGTTCAATTTTTTCGTTATCACTTAACTTCTTTTCATTGTTTACGACTGCCGCCATCTTGAAATCTCCCGCGAGGGAAAGATGAGCTCTGATTGGCCCATTCTGACAAAATTGCGTTGCAAGTTGCTGAGGGGATGTTACACGCAGGCAACTTGTCTCGCAACGTTGCGAAAAGTAGAGGGTCGTTCTACTTTTCTTGCAACTCGCAACGCAACAATTGCAGTTGCAAAATGGGGTGTTACACGTGAATTTTTTCTTGCAACTTGCAACGCAACAAACGTTGCGTTGCAAGTTGCAAGAAAAATTGCCTCGTGTAACATGGCCTTAAATATATCAATTTTATCTTTCTACTGTGAAGATAAAGATTTTGCCTTATTTGCTGGCTAATCATCCAACTGCTGTAGATCTTCGTCCTCTGGCATTTGAACGAGATCTATAACAGAACGTTACCTGTCCGGCGCTTGAGGATACGAATCCGCGCACGGCCATGTAATATCTGCCGGCTTGATGACATAGGGATGATTCCAGTTCTATGTTTCCTTTGTTAGTATACGGATTGCTTTTGTGTCAACCACAGTTTTACAGGAGCTGTAGGTCTGTCTGCCTTAGTAGAACAAAGAGGGTTTACGTTTTACTTAACATGTTGACTTCACTTCATTCAGAGAGTCACAGCTGCACTGATCAAGAGTTTCCTTGCGCCTCTGGTAGTTGTGTTCCACTTGATTGGCGTTGTGATGGTTATGATGATTGTGGTGATCACTCGGATGAAGACAGTTGCCCAGTGCAGCAGTGCTCGGAAACTGAGTTCCGCTGCAGTAACGGACAGTGTATTGCTGGCTCGTGGAGATGTAATGGTGTTGGCGATTGCCCAGATGACTCAGATGAACATGGATGCAGTATGTTTCGACCTTTCATGCTTTTTTTTTTTAAACAAAATTCCTTATTCTTACTGAAACACAAACTTCTCATAATATTATTCAAAAATAGCTTTAGTGTGAATTTTATAGATAAGTTGTGAAATAATAACAATAATAATAATAATAAATGAAAGAAAATAAAGAAAACGAAAAGAAAAAGAAAAAAAAAACCGGTAACTTCTTACGTGAAATACGCTGTTTACATTCATTCTTGGGCAAAATATTAATGTACAAGTCTAAAGAAGATACGATTAACCATTAGTTCTGAAAACTTAAAACAGTCAAAATTGTACGAGTCATTTTAACGAAGAAGTCAAACAAAAAGTTTATGTAAAGTAGGAAAATTTTGCATCAGATATACACCATTGATTGATAAAACATTTTTTTTTGTTTTTTTCTCAAGTATTATTAATGTGTTAAATAAATGGTGTTAAGAATGCGTTATTTCCTAGTTTCTGCGGAGGTGTCCTAAGACTTTTGGGCAGGATTGTGTATTATAGGGCCTAGAAACAATCTGCTGTCTTCCATAATTGCGGATGGCAAGGATAGAGACAGATTGAAAGTTGAGAAAGTGGTCCAATTCTCATCAGTTCTGACATGTGGCCTCGCAGAAATCAGCAAACATTTGAGGCGGATAGCTGTTCCTGGTGAAATTTATTAAGTATATCCCTCTTGGATTTCTGTGAGAATTTTACGAATCAGTAAAATCAGTGACAAATAGAGTGACTATACACTTAGCCTGCAGAGCAGGCGCATTTGAGTGGTTGAGCGATGTAGAATCCTTCGATGCTTTGCCGCCATGTTGGATGGGAAAACTGGCACAGGGTTGGGGCGAGCCAAAAAATATATTCCAAGGGAGAGGAGGACGGGTTTAAAAATTGTGGACGGAAAGGAGGAGGGGAGGAAACTTTCTTCTCCCGGCCCCTGCCCGTCCTCCGCTCGTCTCAACTCTCTACTTTCTACGCTTCCAAAATGGCGGCCTTTCAATTAAGAGTGTTCGAATTCCTGGTGTACCTACACCAAAAATGCCTGTTCTGGTGGCTATGTGCAACAACAAAAGAAAGAAAACAAAATATAGAAGCACCAGCGACACGCATCTGTAGGTCACATTAGAGTATTCCACGAGCGCCTGTTGGATATCAGATGACAGATAATAATCACTTTATTTAATTCTCAGGCTATCTAGCCGAGCACGAGTGCTCTACTAATTGGGGAGACTACAAATCAACTGAAATCAGAACAAATCAAATCAAATGTTGGTTTTTGTGGAGAGGGGAAAACCTGAGAACCCGGAGAAAAACCTCTCGAAGCAGAGTGGAGAAACCAACAAACTCAGCCCACATATGACGCCGAGACCGGGAATCGAACCCGGGCCACATTGGTGGAAGGCGAGCGCTCTCACCACTGCGCCAACCCTGCTCCCTAAGATAGCCAACGAGGTGTAGCAATTTACACTGCTTTAAAAGTGCCTAGTACGCTTGCAGTTACCATATTTGTAGATTATGGGGTAATGTAATAGCTCATATACCGTGATGGCTATTAAACTGCATTACCTAATGTCAGTTTTTGTTAAACATCATCATCGTCATCATTGATGAAGATGTTGGTGATAGTCATACGTTTCAATTGGTTAAATTTTTCTTCGCAGCGACCAAACAACCACCTGATGGTTGTGGTGGGGAAATGTTTTTATGCAACAACTCGCGGTGCATTCCGGGCCGGTTTGTATGTGATTATGAGGATAACTGTGGTGACGGTTCAGATGAGCACAGTAGTTGCACACAGTCAACTTGCCGTGCCAATGAAATGACTTGCAATAACCAACGCTGTGTATTGCTGACGTGGAAATGCGATGGGGATAACGATTGTGGTGATATGACAGACGAGCAGAATTGTTGTAAGTTGAAAAGGCTCTTTTTTATGATGATTATTTTAAATTTATTATCATTATTTTTTCACGTATTGCTGACGTACCAGTTTCTGCAGAAGTCATTAATGTGCGGCACGTCAGGTCGAAAGAAATGTCTTCTGTGAAGTTTTGACCGGTAAACTATTTTGAGTCGGGTGTAAGTCGTCGAACTTTTCCTTTTAGTGGATAGCTGATGTTTTCCCAATTGTAGCTCGCAACTGTAAGAGCCAAAAAGACCAACTTTGCTCATAAGCCAGACTCTTATATGTGAAGTAAGTTCAGCTCCACAAAGGGACTCAAGGTAGAGGCGCGATGAGGTAGTGGTTAGAGTGCAGGATTTTCGATCTCAGAACTCGTGGCTCAAAGCTTGGCTCTCTGGCTATGTCACCATGTTATTTCCCTAGCTCTGCATAGTCTCGCTTCACTCAGGTGAATAAATACGTACCAAAGCTCCAGACGTGCTAGACTTAGCAAGGAAATTCAAGCGATAACATTTCGAGGCACATATAATCATTCTCTCTCTCAGACAGTACTCGAAGAGTGGAGCTTAACGTCAGTACTATTTATTGTAGCGTCAAGTGGTACTTTGTGCAGCCCCAATGAAAGACAGTGTTTGAATTCCTCTGTGTGTGTGGAGGACAGTAGGTTCTGTGACGGTGAAGTGGACTGTCCTGACGGCAGTGACGAGGGGATAGGCTGCAAAGTAAATCTGTGTGATGCTGATAACGGTGGATGTTCCCAGGTCTGCAAGGAACTACCAGATGGTGAGTGCAAACATGATGTTATATTGAACTTTTTGTATGTCGAGATGGGGCTTCAACCATCACAACTCTCTGAAGAAAGCACTCTCTGAACAATCAATAGTTCTAATCACAGTTCTGAATGACATTTACGGAATCAAACACATGAAACCATTTTTAATTGTAGAGATAAAGATGTTTAATCGTCACATTCTCGCATTAAAAATGAATTACAACGTGTTTACAAGATTCAGGAAATTACAATAAACCTTATTGGGACTGGGTTTACAAAATAATTAAAAATTATAAAACCTACAAGAATTACATAAATTTCAATCGTAACTACTAAAAGAAATTATACTAAGAATTAAGTTTAAAATTTAAACCTTTAACAATTAATGAATTTTAGAGGATGTTGCGTTTGCCATTAGGACAGTACTAGGGAAAAAGCTTCGCCTAAAACGCTCGGTTTTACATTCAAAAGACGTCCAAGCGGTAGAGTTTCTAAGGGAATAGTCATGGGCAGTAGACCTTATCGGGGTTAGGTGTTTTGACAAGGGTCCGCCGTTGGTAATTTTATCAAAATCCCTCATACAGAGTTCACTGCGCCTAGACAGATAGGCGGGAAGGGCGTTGTGCCAAACCACGCAACAATACTCTAGGACGGAACGTACGAGAGCGACGTAGATAACAAGAAGATCAGCCGCATTGACGCCACCTCTACGTAGAACACGGATAATGTGCAGATGCTTGGATGCCTTGGAAACAGTCATACGGATGTGCTCATTCCACTTCAAATTGTCCTGGATAACCAACCCTAAAACCTTGTGCGAACGAACTGTTTCGAGTACTTGTCCATCAATTCGTAAAGGAGGTAGCCGGGGGGTCGCTTTAGTTGTCTTGTAACAAAGGAAACTAATCAAATGACGTTTATTCAATTCGACGCAAACCAAGATTCATTCGGAGTCACAGTGTTAAACAGACGCAAAAAATATGCAGGTGTAACATATGCAAGGCATTGTGCATTGATTGGCTAACGTGACAATACTTGGCGGGCAAACCGTTCTAAATATGGTTGGTCTGAGAAAGCGCATCTCCTAAGAGATGTACGCTTTTAGTTATCGGCTCCTGTCTTCTGTAAATAAAAAGTGAACTAAAACTACCTTAGCAACTAGAGTAGGAAATTAGAAATGTGTTGATTGCGTGGTTCGTTGTCAAGTGTGTATTGTTGTGTGTATGCGCTGTATTACTGTCTAAGTGTTAACCGAGATGTCGTGATTATTCCCTATAGTCCTTTTGCACGTTGACTTGTAAGTATGTAAGTTTGTTTCGGCGTCGTTGCGCATAATTTTTCCCTTTAAGTTCGGTCGTTTGTCCAGCATTTGCTTTTCTAAGTTCGGTTTTATAACGTTGCCGTTTCCACCGTTCTCGGCAGCCTTTCGGCTTACATTTATCTTAAGTCGCACCACAGTTTGTAAGTATTTGTTCTGTGTTTTCCGTTGTGCTTTTCCATCTTTTACCTTTAGACCAATTCATGTCATTTGTATTCGTTTATCTTATTTTTTTTTCAGTTGAATCGCAGTTGCCAGTTTGAAAGTATTAAATGTATAGCGTATTCGAAATGTGGTGCTTTATCCTGTAATAACAAGAACCTTCGACCGAACAACTACTGTCCTTTAAATTATTGTTTCAGGGGCATAGATTTGTCTCTTTTGTTTCTCGTTTTCTCAGCCAACTCTGCAAGCTGTAGGCGGAACTTTTTGCGCACCTCTCCACCACTTCCCTCATGATATATGAGCAGCACCTTAAAATGAGTTTGACAGAGGTCCATAACCCAGAAGTCTGGATCTGCAATGGAATGCGGTCCATCAGACGGCTGCTGCATAATTTTCCATTCATCACGAACAATCCCTCTGACGGCTCTTATTGGTCAAACTGATTGGCCATTGTTTTGCGGGACCTCTATACTTAATTTAGATAATACCGCAAGCTGATGGGCCAAGGCTAAATGAGAGAGATCGAGACTTCTGGGTTATACACTTCCGATTTTGACTTAACTTCTGACGCGTTATTAAGAAAGTCAT
>BLFK01000284.1:844370-861811 GCA_014634185.1 Astreopora myriophthalma
GCCAAGAAGTCGGTAATTACTGCTGAATATTTATTGACTCAAAAACAGTTCCTCTCTTTATTGGTCATCTGGTTTGGACACTGCGCAGCTATTTCCACTTTATCACCTTCGTGTACGATCCACTGACAATACACTGACTCTGAAGATAACGTCAGTCAATGTCATCAACAGCAGTTGCTCTCAGGACTATACTAACCCGAACGATCTTAATTTATAAAGTTATGACCATGTGGTGAATGAACTACTTAGTTGTATTACATTGACTTTAGCTCACTTCATCCGTTTTCTTAACAAGAGTACAGTGTACGCTTGCGCTCATTGAATTTCACAATTGCACAGATTTGTTAGGTATGATAATGATAATGATGATGACGATTATAATGGTTTAAGCAATAGAGGACTTTTTCCGTGTTTACGTAGCCTCATCTAAACATGAGGTGGGTTGTGAGGATTCTCGCCAGTTATGCAAGCCCTCGACGCAAATATTTCTCAGAACTAATTTGACAAATGAAGGAAAATGTAGTTAATTTACTTCTTGATTGCGATTGAATTTCTTAATACACGCTCTGGGCAATCATATTTGCTACTAGACAATCAAAACGCGCATCTGACAACATCAACCAATCAAAGTTCGCTTGTTGTCACAACGGTGTTTACATACTCATCTAAGCACACCTAGTGGCCAATGAGAGCGCTCGTACTAACCTAAATATTTTATAATGTAATATAATATCTCGCACTGGAGAGCTTACTGGGGACAACTCGAATCAAATCAACTCAGCTTGGTTTTTGTGGAGATGGGAATACCGAGTACCCTTAAAAACAAACAAACAAACAAATAAACAAGCAAAAAAAACAAACAAACTTAGACCCAAGAGAGGATGAGGTGAGATAACATATCGGCTTGCCTACTGATAAGTATTTTCAATCTATTTTTGAATTTCGCGCCACGCCTGGAGACTATTTTTAACCTCAGCCCCACGTGAGCTCACAGTTCATATTTCACAGGACGGACCAATCAGAATCCGTTCTTCAAATGACTAGTCTCATGATCTCGTACTAAAAATAGATTTGACAAACTATCGTTGAGAGAGGGCCGTGTATGGGGGATACATTCTCCTACCTCATCCTCTTTTGTTGGCCTTCATTGTCTAGAGGCGAGTGCTTTCACCACTACGGCAACCCTGCTTTTTGTTGTTTTATTTCAAGGTTACTCTTCTGGACTGACGGAGTTTCCTCGAAACCTCGGTTAGAGAGAGCTAATATGGATGGCAGCTCACGACAAATGCTCATCAACACTACAATTTCATGGCCAAGTGGCATCACGCTCGACTTGGCCAATAGGTTTGTTTCACTCTATGTAAATTCCGACCAATGCATGACATGGGAATTAATGCGAAACGGAATAATCGAAATGGTGTTGAGGGTTGCGAATTTGTTGGTGGGATACGTTAGGACTTCAGTTTGCCTGTCAGCAACATATAGCACCGAGTAAAGCTTGATTTCTACGCCCGCAGAATGAGAAACCCCACTAAAAGCAATCGTTTTCGCTGGGACCGCTGGCCACGGATCTGGTTTCAGCCGATGTTTTGTGATGCCAATGCATTTGCCTGCCGACCTTTAAAGAAAATCAGCCAAGGTTCTGCTGCTGACTGTTCTAAATTAGCCCCTGGCGCCTCGATGTAATGAGAAGATTCAAAGGAGTACTTCACTTTGAAAAAGGTGACAAGGGATAATTTGCATAGAATCAAAAAATGTTAAAATGGCGGCCTTGTTGGACTAAGTTGCCAGAAATTTCGCGGGCAGTAGTATAATGGTCGAAAACAGTTTTCTATGGTGGGCCTGTTTATTTCTCACACGGGCTAACGCTAAGTTGTTTTCATAAACTTTATGTTTTTCAGACGTCTTTATTGGATCGATGCTGCACTTGATTACATTGCGTTTTGTGATTACAACGGGGCTCATCGCCACACCGTACTAAGGGATGCTGCAAAGATCCAACATCCACGTTCCATTGCTCTGTTTGAGGACACGTTGTACTGGTTGGACTGGCTAAGGCATAATGTCATACAAGCTAACAAATTTCAGGGCGGCAACCACACATTAATTCACGCGGCTTCTGTTGGACCTATGGATCTGCGCGTAGTCCATCCTCTCTTACAACCCAAAGGTACACAAAATGGCAACCTTCAGTTGCAGAACCTAGGCCAGCGACTAAAAGATGCTTTTGATAAGCCCGCATGAAACACTCACACCTGTTTTCTGTGTTTCGGTCGTTTTATTTTATCTTATTGTAACAGGTGTGAACTTCTGTGCAAACAGCAACTGCTCTCACTTGTGTCTTCTGAAGCCTCAAGGCTTCAGTTGTCGGTGTCCCGTGGGCCTGCAGCTGATGGGTGACAGGAAGACTTGCCATGGTAACAGTGATACTGCTATTAATCCGGAGCCCGTAACTAGGGGAAAACCTTAGATAACAACGACCAGAACCGCATTCATTCGGCAGTAGAAAAGGTTATTTTTAGTTCTTGAAAATCCCGTGAAAAGTGGTTGCCACGGTTGCAAGCGCTCTCCTCTGTGCAAAAAACACGTGGCATAGAAAATGAGCTGTCAATCGCTGTAATGCTAAGTCCTTTGATTGGATGAATTGGACGTCTCTGTTTTTTAGCGCGCGAAATGTCGTTCCAAAAATAGCTCCGCCTACTCCTGTGTTGGCGTAGGAAGCCAATGGTCTAGACGAACGCTCGATGGATGGACGCTTAAACGTCCATCGTAGATGGACGCTTATGGGCTCCTGGAGGTGCTTATTCTCACGGGCTAAAAAAGATTTGGTTCTGCTCGTTGTCATCTAAAGATTTCCTTAACTTGGAACAAACAACGAAGTACTCTTTTTTGAGTGATGACGTAATTGAATAAATGAAGCTATGCATGCGTGACGTACGCGGAGACAGTACACGTTGATTGGCTAAGGTGAGGTGCGATGCTTCGCGGGGAAACCCGTTTTAAATATAGAATGGTCTGAGAAAACGATTACTCCAAAAAGAGTTATACGTTCCTAATGGGGGCCCCTGTAATAACCTAATTGCTAATGGCGAAAGTCAAAAAGGACTGGGCACTGAACTGGGTTGTTAGGTAAAGAAGGCAAGTGATTCGGAAGAAACGACCCAGTTTCTTAGCTCTTCAAATGCTCTAAGTTTGAAAAATTTTTATCTAACGTGTTACATACATTATTAGCTTGAAGATTCAACTGCGTTGCTCCCTCTTAATTTAGCCACCAAGCCACCTCGGCCGGCCCCAGTGTGTTGGCTTGGATTATGCCGAAGAGGAAATTGTGTTCATGTCAAGAATAAAGCAAAGTGTTTGTGAGTCTACCTCTTTTTGCTCTTCCTGTTGTCCTTGTCTTTGTTTGGATACTGCGTCGTCCACTCGAGCAAATTTCCTGAGGCGTGGGTCTGTTCCTAAAATGATGTCACAAACTGCTTTGCTTTCCAGTTTTGAAAGACTTTGTGCATTGCGAAGGAGTTTTTGACGCCATTTCAGACCCATGCGTCTCACTTTTACTTCTGAACATCAACAGAGACTTGAACGAGAATATACCCAAGTGAGTGCATACATCTTATAGAGCATGCAATTTATGACCTTTTATGTTTATATGCGTTATGTTTATATACGTATACACACTTTCCTCTCAGGTGCCCTTCTGGGTTCACGGGAAGGTACTGCGAAACAAGTTTGCCTACTTTACCTCCATACACTGATTCACCGGTTTGTTCATTGAAATGTTTGAATGGCGGTACATGTGTGATTCAAGAGGGTACAGCAAAGTGCAAGTGAGTGCGGGACATAACTCTGGTTGATTACAATATACTAATTCAGTTGGTTCCAGAGCATCGCGCCGCTATACTTAAAACTTCTCTTCAGAAACTCTCTCTTCGGTCTAGAAAGTGTCAAATCCGTTGCTCTATTGCGGAGATGGTAATTAGCCTGATCACTATTCATTTTAAGTGTCTCTTAGGCCGGGAGCGGCGTCATCATTTAATATTTCATGGTGTTCATTAATGTTGATTTGGCATATAGCCATTTTGCATCAAGTGCTTCCTCAAGTACATCAGCTGAACCAATGTTGTAAACTTGCACCTGTGAGAACTTCAGCAGCTCGAGATTGTCTTCTTTGCAACTTATCTTTGACTAGTTTGCCCAGTTGTCCCACAAAGGGGACCAATATTCAAAGTATGGCTGTACGAGGCACCCAAAGACCTTTTCCAGTGTACTTGTAGGAAGAAAAGCCTTGGTGCGCCTCCTCGCTCCTATGCCCCCACTGGCTTTCTTATCAATTTGGCTATCCGAAGGTTTTCGTCCAACACAACCCTTAAACGTGTGTGTGTGCTAGTTAACCCCTGGTGTTACGGGTATATTAGTTACCACAACGGGATGTTCAATATTCTTATTATTCAAATTGTAGTAGGAGCCAATAAACATGTGTTCGGACTTAGAGGGATTGAAGTTTAATTTCCATAAGCAATTGACGGGCATGGGCGAGATCAGAATTTCGTTTACGGTAAGTTCGTTAACATCGTAGGGGGAGGAGAAGAGCTGGGTATCATCTGCATACATGCATGGAGTGGTTAACCATCAACAATTGGGCAAGTCGTTGATATACAGTAAGAACAATAATGGAGCCAAGATTGAGCCCTAAGGGACTCCGCAAGTAATTAGTTGCTGAGATGATAATTGTCTATTGACAATGCATTGTTGATCGGCTCCATTTGTTAAATATGATTGAAACCACTTCAGCCCATGATAACAAAATGGTCGTTCACTGTATTTAGCTGAATGCTATGGTTAATTGCGTCAAAAGTTTCCCATTAATTTCCCATTAATCATGTTTTCAGCCATTCATCACACGTTTGGGTGAGAACCGTTACCGTGGAGTGCTTGCGCTGGGAGCGTGGAGAGCACTGAGAATCGTAAGAGTTGCTCGAAGCGCAGCCGAGAACAACTCTAGATTCTAAAGTGCTCTTCAGACTTCTGATTGCATCATAACTTGATATGAGCACTCCTAAACGGATGAACCAATTGTTTCGGAGCAGCTTTCACTTGCTTTGAGCGAGTTGAGGCAGCAGGCCACTGAGCACAACATGGAGCATTGCAAAGTGAGGCCCGGCTGCTTTTTCTATAAGTTCAAAACCTTACGTTTCGTTTGAGAAACATCTCATGGATTTTGTGTGCTTGTCGTATCAGATGCCGTAACGGAACATTGGCGAAATCCTGCAATGGACCAGTAGTTCTCGGAAGAACCGCATCCCAAGGTATCCTACAGCTTTCGGGTTGTTATATTTAAACCCGAGCTGATGCAACTGAATCAATTTTTGTATTTACGAAGTTGCTTTCAGGGACCATAGGATATATGTGTTGTCAGTGAAAATCTAACAATACGGGTTCTTCGTCTACTTTCTTTCAAGTTAAGAATTAATTCGGGAAGCTCGAAACGTGCAGGGGACTAAGAAGGAATATCAAAATTGATTGAATCGAAAAACTGAGCCTCTTAACGGAAAAAGTGCTCAAGCTTCGGTATATTTAGCAAATTTGAGGGACAAGTGCTCTTGTCAAGCTCTTTTATTTTAGCGATTTTCAAAACCTCACTAAATTTCTCTTTAGTCCAAATCCAAACGTGCTCAAATTTCATCGTCTGGCTAAGAGGTTCTTTTCACGCAGTAGACTTCACTTCTCGGCCTAACTGAACTATATCGATGTATTTAATACCATAGTTGTTGTAGTAACATTAAGGTACCAGTCTTCGAACGGTATAACGATAAAGAGAAATAATCCGCCCTTTGACCACACGTAATAGATCCCGTTCCAAGGCTCGCACGGTCCTACTGCCTTTTCATTGTCTGGCCTCTTCTCACGATTTGCTTGTTACTTTTTCAACAGTGGCTCCACAAATTTTTTTGCCAGTAGTGATGGCTATTTTACTGTTGATTGCTGTTTTGGTTCTCACCTACTGCCGTCGACGTGGCCTGTAAGTTTGCGGCAGGTACAAAACACAAATTACAAGTCACGGGTCATTTTCTCTATTTGTTTTACCAATACTGAAACAACTTCAGTTCTTTAAAAATGCTAACCTTAGGCCCCCAAAACTGTGTTTAGGCTTAAGGTTAGCCTCAATTCTGTTTAGGATTGTTTCAGTTTTGGTAAAACATTGACCTGCGACTTATGACCTGTGAGCTGCGTTTTGTACCTGCCGGTGAGTTTGCCAAGACGTTTCTTATTTATAACTGTATTAAAAATATCTGCCTACTGGAAGCGAGAGTTATTTTAAGAAATCTTGTGTTTTTCCGGATTCCTCCAGGTTCAAAACGTAAAAAAAATGGACCATTCGGCTTGTTTGAGTGGCCTTCTTCATGATATACTAAATCGGCTGACTCAGTGTTGAACCCAATTCAAATCCTATGGGAATAAAAGGTTTTTTTCCAAGTATCTCCATATCATTTAAATGTGAATGCTACATTATGATGCAAGTATAATAAACAAAGAATCTTAACCCCGGGAGGTTTCAATTGGTTTAACATTGAGCAAGCCGGTTTAGTCTATTCTAAAAAAACAAAATTCAGTATGGCGGACGGTCAGCATTAGATAGCATAGCCCATAGCCCGGAGCGTAGAACTCCCATACTGGGGCTGTGTCACGGCGTTTTTACAGACCGAGCTATTTTCAGACATGTTTTTCCCGCGTTCAGTTCCAGTCCACAATCGTCCAAACATTATTTATGCACGGCTTATGGTTGGCTAGCAAGGCTCCTGTGGGAGACTGTATTCGCGGGAAAATCAGTCTAAAAATAGCTCGGTCTGTGAAAACGCCGTGACACAAATATATTGAAGCCGATTCAGTGACCAGCAGACGGGATGAAAACAACTGGTTTAGAGCGGGTCTTCATTCTTGCGAGCGCATAAATCTGCTTTCACCCTATGTTATCCATCGCGGACTGATGCCTTCGCTTTGCAACTGCACCTTCAGGCCTTGAGACACATCATGATTGCTACGTGAAAGATGTGTCCTTCAGGCTTAATTTCCCACGCATTTTTTACGACACTGTGACTTATGACTTTTGAAACTGAGCACACTAAGCTTTTTGTGTTTCTTGCTCTCGCACTAGAAAATCAAAGCTAAGTTGTATCGCCTATCGCTTGTGTCGTGTCTGTGTACGTATTTTTATTAGACATACAGAAGCATTTCTGAGAAGGAATCTCGTTTCAATAAACTTTATTTTTGCTTTTTTTTTCCTGCGAAGCATGAAGAAGACGGAATACAGTGGCGTCAGTGTGCAGGTCGGGAATACATCACTTCTTTACGAAGAAATGCTCGATGACTACCACGATATCGCTATTAATCCAGACTGTTCACACGATGGAAAGGTAACTAACAACACCGTAAAGCTGGGTTACTTTTTAGAGAGAGCCATTGCTTTGCTTTTGCCTGCCCGCGTTTAGTGCGGTTCTCAATTGAGCCTCGTGAAACCAAAACTAAATTAGTCCAGCCATTCAGGACCGACACAGGAAATCAAATTCGCTAATCATAATGCAAAGCAAATGCATGCAACCGGCATTAAGCACGGAAAAACGCGTGACAGCAGGTCACAATTGGTTTTGTTTCAGCCTCTGATTGGCTGAGAATGTGGCGCGAAATCTTTTGTAGCCAATCGCTTAGCGTAGTAATGCAAAGCCATGGCAATCGTCATATTACTTTGGACATTCAACTGAAAATCGCATCAAGTTACAAGTCTATCGGATGTAGTGGCTGCTCTCTCTCTCTTTTTTTTCTCTTACTCACCACCACTTGGCAATGATCGCATGTTGCGCGTTTACCGGTTGCCTGATTTTCCGCGCATAGCGCACGCTGCGTGCTTTCCCGCGCTTGGTTTTGCTGTGTTGTGTGTTATCCGCGCTTGGCTCTGGCTGTGCGTTTTCCGCTTCTGATACGCTCTTTGAAACAGCTGCTGGTTTTTTTCCGCGCTTGCATTCACTCTTCGTTTTTCGTTCCGTGTTTGCTTTGTTTGTTTTAATTTATCTTGCTGCGTTTGTTATGATTTTACAATAGTAATAAAAAATACTATCATTTCTACCATTTAGTCCACAACATTCTCCAACCCAATCTACGACTCAGTTTATCGGTCCGACGCCAGTTTGGACTCGGAGGTCTTAAGCAGTGGAGAGCTTCCCAGGATTGAGTTCCCTAGGAACAAAGCGGACTATTCAAACCCAGTATATGAGACACTATTGATGCCAAATGGGTCCCTAAACTCGGAGACGGTGTTCTTGGGAAGTTCTGAGGTCCTGAACGGGCACGAGAAGGAAGAAACGCAGTGTTAACCCATGGCAGAAACACATGGTTTGTTATGTTGGTAGCCACTGGTTATCGAGAATAGAGTTTTTAAATTCCAAATTGGTAGCATTGGGGAACGTTTCCTTTGCATTTGAAATACAGCAGATGTTTCAGTTGTTTCAACGCACGTATTCTCAAGCTACAAACATTTTGTGACGCCGAGCGGTGTGAATATAGTTGAAAAGTCCTATTTATCACTACACATTTGAGGTTCGATCTTCAAATCACTTTTCCGTGGCGTGTACAGTACTGTACGTCAACACGAAACCAGAACCAGAATGTTTTCAATCTTTCTGATCCTGTGGCGCGCGCCCGGCTTCGTATTTCTTTGCACCCAATCCCCCCTTCCGCCAGTTCCCCTTTGAAAGTCATGCAGGCTGCCGATCCTGGGGCATCATCAAATTTCCATCCTACGGAAGGCAATTTTATGTCAAGTCCCGTGGATATTCGTGGGTATGTCAGATTCCTCTGCCACCCCCACACCCTATGGGATAAAGCTGACAGATGCACAAAATCATGGATTGGATATTTTCCTCTTTCGTTTGCCGAAACGTTTTAAGTGTTATTCCTTTGCTGAAACATTTTGTCGTTATTTTATTTTACTTTTGTATGATATGGCACAACGTTTTTCCATGCATTAATATTGAAGATCGCTCGGGTTGTAGAATGGCCGAAGTGCGTGTTTTTGTTTCTGTTTGCCAGCTGTAGTTACGACGGGCAGATGTTAAAGTGGTATTTTATTTGAATGTGTTTTTGTTTTTAATTTAGCGTAGAACAACTGCTGAAAAAAAGTTTCCTTTTGAGATGACAAAGGTCCTCTTAATGCGAATTTATTGAGTTTTTTTTTTTTCAATATCTTTTCTCCTTTGTGCTTTCTGTCGAATGACGTTATAATGCAAGCTGTATTCCTTTACGCACTGCCTCGATCAGTTGTCTTCGCGACACAGTTTAGGCCGCCTACTAAACAAATTTGCCAAGAATTAAGCACCGCTGTCTTTTAGACCAAAAATCGTCTTATGGGGATATTATGAATAATTTTTTTCTGTTCTTTTTGTTGTGACTCACGTGGAATGTAAATATCTTTCTCCCTATGCACGATGTTGAATTTGTGTCATGTTTTGACGATACTCTCACCGTGCACCTCGATATCCTATAGGAAAACCTTACCAAGAAACATTTTCCTTTCGCCTGACGTTAAGACTAGCAGCATTAGCCTTCCGACAGTTTGGTGTCAGGTTCTCTTGTCTTTGTGCTCGTTAATGGTTTCGGCAAAGAAATGGCAAGTTCAAAGCGTTGAACATCCAAGAGAAATTCCTCATAAGAAATCTCTGTGCTTCATGTATTAAACAAAATAAAGACTCGAGTCTGAGTAAGAAGGTCACTTCGCTTTTTGCCTTCCTCCGATGTAGCCCGGGTTCTATTGCCGGACTCGGCGTCATGGGTTGGTTCTCTTCCCTGCTCCGAGAGGATTTCCCCGGGCTAACTCGGCTTTCCCCTCTTATCCCAAGCCAACAGTTGTGTTGACTTGATTCGAAGTGATTTTTAGTGTTTTTTTTGAAGCGCAATTTTGCGCTCTAGAAATGTTTAAGTTGTCAACTCAACTTTGTTGAGTTGAAAGTAAGTAACAACAGTAAGTTGTCAACTCAACTCAACCAGTCCGGAGGAAACGGATCGATATACTGTTATACGATATACTACTTTTGTACTGCCTTTCTTGTCTTTTCAAGTGTTCTGGGACATTCGATGGTGACGTAAGTTTTTCTACACTTAATATTGCAGCAATCATCCGGCCCGGCCCAGGGAATTTGTTGCCATTTATGTAGAAAAAAAATGAACTTCTTGTGCTGGCAGATTTTCATCATCTGGAAGGCAAATTAAAGACAAAGTATTGCGCTTTCCTCAGGTTCACGTTCTGACTATGAAACAGCAGGGATGTTGGTAACACATCAAGGAACAAACGTTCGTAATCTTGTATCAAACGCTGAGTTTACTCTTCCGGACTGCCTGATGAGACCCAATTTCCTTAAAGTGCGTTTCCCGACTTCACGAAACTCGCCCACACGCCAGAAATATATCAACGGATTCACACAGGAATTGGCGGAAACGAAGGTAACCGCCACACAGTGCGCAGCTGACGTTTTCAAGTCCTCTTTTTCTTGCAAAGCACTTATCCCTGACGTTATGGCAAAGGGGACGTAGCTCCCAACAAAAGCAGAAACAAGAAAAAACATCGTGTTTGTGGCACGTCTGTATCGCACCATGTCTTTTGGGCTGCGCGTTGTCAGCTGCTGTTGAATCTGTGAATTATGTCTTTTAACGCTTTTGACTACAACAAAATAACAAAATCCATCGATTGCTGCTATTAAAAGGCAAAGCGCTATAACTGCATCGCTCAGAATTCGATTTCTCACTCCAAACCAGAAAATTGTCACCCATGTTAGCCATATTGACCAGTAGATTAATACTGCTACGATCACTCGTTTTGTTGTTATGATCTCCGTATATCGAAGGTGAAATCGAAGGGCGAGATATCGCTCGATGCTGATGGCAGAGAGCGTCAAGAAAGAAATTCCACTGAAAACCCAGCTTGTGTAGAAATGAATAAACACTGCGTAGCAGTAGTGTTCCATCCGTCCTGAAAGAAGCGAAATCTCTGCGATAACGAAGGAGGGCTGAGAAGAAAAACCAACAAAAAAGTCCGAAACAGCCAGCGAGGAAAGCAGAAGGTTCTTTGGCTCCTGGCGAAGGGATGGAGTTTGACACACCGCCACGATCGCTACTGCGTTCAACGCCAGTGTCGTGCAAGCTGTCACAACATTCAGCATACAAGCGACTATTGCAGTTATAGCATAAAAGTTTGGTAAACTCTCTCGAGCTTGCATATCCAAGAATGGCCAGATAGTTTCACACACTGAAGCATTGTTTGAGTGGTTCTCCGAACTGGAATTTAGAAATACGGAAGTATTTGCCATAACTAACGAAACCTGTGCCGTGTGAAGTATTTTGTGCTGATCATTCTGACTGATCATGGACGCCTTTTAAAATTATGACACCTCTGGGAAAAGAAAAAAAGCAGGTGTTTATTGCAATAAATTTAAGTGCGGAAGTTGTAGCTATTACACTTTGAATGCGGGGTATCGGTACCTAAATAACATTAAGCCAAAATGATTAAATTGAAATGTCTACTAAGGCGCAATTTACTCTAAACGCAAACTACGTTTTAGCATATGCACATTTAACTAGACTGCCGGGTGCTTTTGAAAGCTTAAGTAAGCAACCAAAAACATTACAAGCATTTCAGTGCCATCGTCTGTTCTTCAGACGACCGAGAGAAAGCGAAAGAAAATAAGCATTCAACATAGATTGTATATATTAAAAAAGTTGACTTAATGATCTAAGGGGGCGCGTTCTTGGGGAATCAAGAGGTCGTGTTACTCGTTGATGATTGGCGATCGTAATTCGATTGAATTTTTATCTTTTGCTGGGCCTTTCAGCGACCTTTGGATTGAGAATAAATTTCATTGAATCGATTGGTAAGTATAATTTGATTAACATTTTTGGTGGCACCCAGCCGCTTTGAGAGGAGAGAGTAAACCGCGCATGCTTGATGCACAAATACAGACAGCAGCGCTATAATTAACAAAGCCAGCTATGTCTCGATTGTATGTCATGATAATATGTACAGAAAAGAGTGAGTTTGTATGCCAAATTACCGGGTATTGGGATAAGCGAACCAGTGGACGCCATGAAAGGCTTCAGAGGTAAAAAGAACAACACGCCGCGAAGACTTTCTTTTGTCTCCGGTCCACCCAGGCACACTGCAGCTGCAACTGTTCCATATGTATCGCTTCTAATCTCGTTTTATTTCGAAGACGACAGTATTAAATTCAGTTATGTTCAAAACGTGGTTAACCTTAAGCAAGCCCAAAGATTCCTGACAAATAGTCGGTGATGCTGCATTGCTTTGAAACGCGCTTAATCAGCTGGATTTTTTATTTATCGGCACCTTATGCTAAAATGGCGTCGACTTTTAATACTCTTCTGTTTACATTCGCATTAGTCCTTCAGGATATGTTCTTCAGCTCAAAATTCGGAAGAGTATTTTTCCTTGAACAGGGAAAGAAAGGCTAATTTGAAAATTAAAAATGCGGTTCTTTTCCAGTTCGGTGTGTTGTTGATCGCGTCTTGTTGCAATCCACTGTATTATCCGTGATCAAATTGACCATTATGGAACTGTGTTGCTTGGACCCGTTGCTACCAATTGCCGATGGTTTATATACGTTTTGAAAAGAACGGTGACAGTCAGTTCAGATCTCTTCTAGTAGTTTTCATTGGTCGACGGCAATTCCCTACTGTCAGATTTTTAGTCGTAATAAAGAATTTCTAAATTTGGGGAAATCACGGCCATGACAGTTGATGAACTGAGATTGCCCGGGTGAGTGCAGTCCGATCCTGAAAAGGACTGTTCTTGGTGACATTGACAACCTGAGCGGAAGTCACCTTCAGACAAAGTAAAGTCAGGATTTGGCTATTGTTAGCTAATATTGGTGGATCGTCTTTCTTTTAGAAAGTTTGCGTTGTATTGTTCTGGTAATTTCACAATCATTTATGTGAGCCACGATATTACTGGGTTTTATTTATCTCCGACGAAGTGTGCAAACTCTCCGTGGATGTTTTGAACATGGCTAGAGGATATTAAACGGAAGGTTTTTTGTTTCAGGGGTAAAAGCAATTTGTTTTTGTTTTTTTTTTTGCCACTGGCGCAGCTAGTCAAATATTGCATTTTACGACGAGCCGTTAAAAATAAAATCAATATCTTCACTCCGTCGTGAAGTGCGTTCTTTCAAATCTTGTTCTATTGACAAGAACAGCGCTTTCTTTCGAAAGAGGAAATGTCGAATTTATCTGATATATTTGAGCTACGGAAATGAAACGCTATGATGTAAGCGTGTTTATCGCAGTAGACTGTAAAATTAGCAAGTTTTAAAAGAAGCCTGAAAAAAAAAATCAATAAATAACAATGCAAACGCGAACACACACACAGCAAAAAAAAAAAAAAAAATAAAGAAAGAAATAAATAAAAAAAGAGTCCCTTACACGCCTCTAAGCTATCCAGTTTCAGAAGTATCAGTCTGCATTTTGGCCCAACTGTTTCGGGACTGCAAAACGAAGTCGGAGTACTGCAACTGTTTGAATCAACTGTTTCAGTGTTGTAAAGTTGATTTGAATATTTTAATGAAATATGCACAATTTTAATGTACAGTCATATCATCATAAACTGAGAAAACAAAGCAAAACAAAAACAAAAGCACTCTCTAACTGAATTTAATCAAGAGCACGATAACTGTTGGTCAGTTTCGAAAAGGAAATGTGCTGCCCGATATATAAAATTCATGTTCTTTCGACTTGAAACGTTAGCATTTCTATACTTGCTTATTTCAACCTTGCTGAATTTGTAGCTTTCAGCAAGACGGAAGGTTATTTCCACTTAGATAATCAAGAGGTAACTGAAAAAAATTAAAAATAATAAATAATAATAATAATAATAATAATAATAATAATAATAATAACAATGACAAAGTGAAAGCTCAGTTCGTTTAAAAGTTTAGTCCCAATCTTAAAAGTGACATGTTTTCGTGTGTGTTAAATTTTCCTTCCTGCCTTTCTCCGCCGATCAAATAATGACCAATTTTATGTCTTGAAAAAAAGATCTGCAATGTCATCTACTCCGATGTAGCACATCTTTTTCCGCAGGCTGAAAAATGGTTACTTCTAATAAAAAAAATAATTAAACTGAAAATGACTAGCAACTGATTAGAACTGGAATTGAATATATAGTCGGTTATGGTAATAATGACGCGTCTTTCTCGTTTAAAAGGAAGACCTCTATTTATCAGTCAACGCACTAATGCACGTGTGCTATTGATTGGATTTCGCTCTTCAGTCGGATGGTGAGCTTTTTTTTTATTATTTAATTTAAGAATCGACTATCAGAGTCGTCCATTGCCAAGGACCTCAGAAGTTAATGTTAACACTTAATGGCATTCAACACCTGTTTTCGATGATAATTCATAAAGCAGAATCCGAGAACGAACATCAAGAAAACAAGACAGTTTGCTGCGAGAACACGACGTTGATGGTGGCTCAGAACACGACATTTGTAGCTTCTGGCTTTGAAAACCACACAATCAATTTCGCATCTATGTGTCAAACTCTGAAACCTTTCTTAGACTTGCAAGCACGAGAGAGTTTACCAGACTTTTACGTTGTAACAGCGATCACTGCATGCTTATTGAATGTTATCACTTCCTGCACGGCGTTGGCCTTGAACGCGGTTCTCATCTCAGCAATGTGGCTGACTCCATCTCTCCGAAAAGAACCGAAAAATATCTTACTTTACTCGTTGGCCGTTTCGGATTTTTTCGTCGCTTTCTCGGCCCAGCCTTCCTTCCTCACCGCAGAGGTTTCAATTCTTCTGGGACGAATGGAACAGTTTTGCTACGCGGTGTTCATTCACTTCTACACCAGCTGGGTCTTCAGTGGAGTTTCTTTTCTAACGCTCTCCGCCATCAGCATGGAGAGATACCTCGCCCTTCGATTTCACCTCCGGTATAAGGAATTAATCACCACCAGCCGTGTGACAACCGCCGTAATCACCTACTGGATGATATGGGTAACAGCGACCACGATACTGTGGTTTGGAGTGCAGCATCGCGTTCTGACCCATACACTAATAGCGCTATGCATTTTGATAGCAATCGTCGATGGTCTGTGTTATTTCGTGATTTTTAAAACCGTTAGAAGACACAATTTACAAATTCAACAGTTCTCATTACGCGATCCTCAAGACATTGTGCGATACCAACGTACTACAAACACGATGTTTCTTCTCGTATGCGCTTTTGCTGGTAGCTACGTTCCGTTCGCCATAACGTCGGGAATAAGCGCTGTTCAAAAAAAAGAGGACATGAGGACATCGGCTGCGCACTGTGTGGCCGTTGCCATTGTTTCCGCTAATTCGTGTCTTAATCCGATAATATACTTCTGGCGGGTGAACGAGTTTCGCGAAGCTGCAAAACGCAGTTTGAGGAAATTCCGTCCAAACTGGCCGGTAAATCCAAAGCAAACAGAGTTCAATACAAAATTATAGAGCTTTAGGAACGGGCTTTAAAAAATCATACTTTACTGGTTGCAAAAATAGAAAACACTGCTATATCTTTTAACATTCGTTCCACGCTTTTTTGCAATTCTATTTCAGCAATAATTTCGGGCGAAAAAAAAAAAGATAATTAACCAAAGACTTTTCCCGAACTTTATTTTTATTGATGATGATGATGATGATGATGATGATGATCACTATTATTATTATTATTAAATTTTTTTTGGCAGAAATAGTCAACTGAGAAACTAAGAAGTAACGAAGAAACTGAAACTTGACAAAATGAAAACAGTGATGGAAGATTTTGATTAATGGCTAATATTGACGCTTTATTTGTTTCTATGGCAACGCAGATAAACGACAACAACCCTAAAATTCCACGTTTAGTAGGTTTACGTAAAATCTAGATATTAGATTTTCTGATGAGTTGCAACCAGCTTACAATAAATAATTATTGTTCTATGAAATTACAGTGAAAAAAAAAAAAAAAATTAACCAACGGTTTCTTTTTATATATAAGAATGCAATTGCCCAGTGAAAAATAACACAGTTGAACGCCTCTTAAAGCCTCTAGTTTAATTTGAGGCGAGGAGGGCACCCCTGACAGCGTCAGAGGAACGGTTCTCGCAATAAACGCAAAGGTAGTCAAATCGCCTATTTTCGGCCATTTTGCTGTGGGGTTAACCTTCTGATTTAGTCTGAAATGAGCAAAAACATGACCAATTTTGCAGAGTGTGAAATTCCATGAAATCGAGGTCTAATAGCCCTATAATGGACTTTTTCAAACGTTTAGAGCCTCTATTTTAATTAGAGGAGAAAAGAGAATCTTTGAGAGCGTTACACGAATAGTTCTTATAAACGCAGAGGCAGTCAAATCGCCTATTTTCGGCCATTTTGCTAAGGGGTTAACCTTATCATGATCATTTAGTCTGAAATCAGGAAAAACATGACCACATTTACAGAGTGTGAAATTCTATCAAATGGAGGTCTAATAGCCCTATGATGGACTTTTCTCGACAGTTTAAGAGACTCGTTGATCGACTTCGTTGTTTGAGGACCGCGTTTCAATAGCCGACAAAAACATGAAAATGCTTCGCCGCCATGTTTTTCTGTATGATTTAAAACCCGTGCACCTTAATTTTAATGTAAATCTCTGGTACAGCGCGTATTCCATGTTCAAGAGAATAAAATTTTTAGCTTAGAAATCGACTACCGGTATTTTTAAGACCAGAATAAACTCAGCTATAAGGGAAAACGAATTTAAGCGAACAGGACGCGGTGGACGTTCTACATCTGCACGGCTATTTTACATAAGTGATCCTGTTTTCTCTGATGAAACCCGATCTACCGGCAACTTTTTTAAAGAGTTGCTTGGTTCTTTTGTCCATCCTCTGTCCATCCAGACACGTTAATGTCACTCTGTTCCGCTCACTCCGGAAGAAGGAGAGGAAGAATTTAACTCGACAATCGAACTGAAATGAATGTAAAAGGACCAGGTTTAAGTTCGTGTAAACAAAAGGGGTTGTGTTGCTCTCTTGACATGTTGCAATTTTAACTTTCGAAAACCAGGGGTGTTGTTGTTTTCAACTGAAAAACAAAATACGCCGGATATGGTGCGAAGCTCCTGTGGTGCAGCGGAAGATGCATATAATTTTTCATCTCCACAGAAGATCCTTTCATTGTGCAGTGTTGTTTGCTCCTGTCAGAACCGCAGCTCCACATTGTGTACATGCTCATTGCAGCGCGTGTAACTGGGGAATGCAGTGGTTAGCACCGTGCCAGACGAGCTATAAGCTGTAAAGGGGTTAGCAGCTCGTGAGGCATTTTATCATGCAGTAAGTCTTCCGAGATCCATTTAAAAAAGAATAGGGCATTAAAAAAAAAAAAAAAAAAAAAGAAAAAA